>CADDXX010000646.1:224326-307714 GCA_902810485.1 Alauda arvensis
CAGGATATGACAGATGTGACTGTCCAGATGTTCTGATGGATGAAAACATAGGGATGGTTCCTGTCTACAAGATCTGGGGTGTGACAGTTTGGTGTGTACTTAGGTAGGTATGTGATGATGGATGGGCAGAYACCTGAAGTTTTAGGCAGCAGGTGAGTTACAGTTTGACAGAAGTTTGGACGCATGGATTGTAAGGAAAGCTGCCAGTCTGCCTCTATAAATCCCCCTCTGTGGACTGATGTCCTGGTGTCTGTCCATCTCCATCCCCAGGGAGGTGCATGCTGCTCAGAACGGAGCTGTCCCTGTGCCCTGGTTGCTCTGTTCCCTGGCTGGGATGCTGGGACAAGTCCTGGCTGCCCATTCCTGCACTGCTGTTCCCCAGGGAGCCACCATGGTTCCTAACATGGGTATGCACACAGCAGCTGTTCAACTAGATATGTTCTTAGGAAGAAAAATAAGATTGGAATACTAAAGTAGTAAAAAAAAATTATAAAGGAACATTTGCAAAAATGCAGAAACAATGATGCTTCAGTCATTACACTTGTGGTCGATTAAAAGTAGCCTCTTTCCTATAAGTTTTCTATATTTTTCCGGTCAAGGAACAGAAGCCATTGAAATATCTGCCTTGGACAGTTCCGCTTACTGCCTATTTCTATTTCCTTGCATTTGAAACAGCTCATAATAATTTTGTTTGGGACAAATAGGTTATGTGCTTCAACTAATACAGGACAGCAATGAAGCTCTAACTATGTGTATTGGAAGCAATCACCCACAAAATATAGCCCTACTTCCAGAATACAATAGTCCAGAGGATGATAAAATGTCAGCTTGCTTCTGGAAATATCTGTTTGTCAGAGAAATAAAAAAAAAAAACTACCTCTTCTCTGCTCCCTCCCCTTCAATTTATGTAACTGCTAAGACTGACTTTTAAAAGCAGTGGAGCTGGTAKARGAAAAAATACAGACCTTAAAGAAAAAGTCTTATCGACAGRGAGAGCATTAGGCATGTCCTTGGGGTTATGGAGAAAAAACTTACTCCCATTGTATAAAATGAACAGTTTAGCAAACAAAATATAGTGTATAAACATGTAATGAGTTCTAAATCTTAGAATCAGCATTTGTCATTCACTGCCTGTTTGCTTTTCTACTCACAAAATCTTATATCTTTGCTCATTTAGACACYGCCAAAACAGCTGTCCATTCTATCAATAGAGAGAGGTTTTTAAAACTGGAGACAAAGCATCTTACACCCCTATTAAGCCTSTTTTCCTGTCATTCCTTGTGAAGAGCCTTAGTGCAAATGAGAATCTGGCACCTTTCTCTTCATAAACACTGACATTTATTAGCAGGTTAAGATAGGAGAAGAGGAATCCTTTTGATGAGTAGCATAGAAGATAATTAATTAGAGTTGTAATTCAGCAAAAAAGTGTTAAATTTAAACTTCAGAAGAATTATAAAACTTAATGAATTGACCTGGAATGTGCTGAAATTTCTAGCAACTTCCTAATTGCCCTAAATTAAATGACCTAAAATCATGATCAGACTTTAAAAAAAATTGAATTTGTTGACCTGACCTGTGAGCAGGCAGTAAATAATAATCTGGAAGGATTGATAATAGTTGTGTGTTCTGAGAGAAAGAATATGCCTGCCTATAGAAAATACAAATAATTTATTTAATAATTCCTAGCCATTGARTATTACCATTTTAAATCTGTTTCTCATTCATTTCTAGGGAGACCAAGAGGCTTCAAATAACATTTTGAATGAAGGAGTTCACAATATAAGTGTATGAATCAGAAAATGCCAAATGGGCACCTTTCTTTTTGACTGCCCTGCTTTCCTGCCTCACTTAATTCCTGTCTGTTTTGTATTGTGCATACTGGCCTGGCAAGCAGTCAGCTGTCACTGGTGCTTGAAGACATGGACTGATGAACATGCTTCATGTAGGATGCTTCTGATCTTCAGGATTTAATAAGTTTTCTACATATTTATTTAGAGTTCCCTAACCTTGCACSACATCTATAAAAGCAGGGACATTCAGTTTAGTGGACTGTGAAGCTGGTATARCTGAACCTGAGAGCACACACAGAAATCTTAGGCAGGGTTCTTATAACCAAAAAAATTTCCCAAACCAAAAAAAGCTTATTAAAACAGAACCATAAACAGAAATTTAAAAAAAAGAAAAGGTGTTCTGCAGCTCAGCTTTGAGGAGCCCAACTTCACCCCCCCATTTACTGCTATAAATGCTGATGGACGCAGCAGAAGGGAATTTGGGGYAGTGTGTAAGTACTGTGGCAGGCTTAATCATTCCATATGTTTGTTTATTCTATTATTTCTCACTCACATGTGGCTAAAGCACAATATTCAGGCTTTACAGGAGGCAAAAAAAGCTGCATTCATAGCATCCTTGTGGCTGCCATTCACACTGAATATAATGCAAGAGGTTGATTTAAACACTGCCCCCTCACCAAACACACAAGGTGTCCTGTAGCTAGTCATGAACTATTCTGGGAAGGTTCTCAGCCTTTTCTATGTGAAACTTTTAGAGGATATCTGAAACTTTAGAGGATATACTGAAATAATTTTCATTAGTGTCTGAAACATCATAAGTGTCTGTTTCCTCACACTGAGCAAAAGTAAGCTGACTGCTCCCAAAATGCCAGCATTTTTTCTTTTTCATTGCCATTCTCACTCAGCTGAAATCATGACATGTGTTCACCACAGCAGTGAGTGCTGCCAAATGGCATAAGATCACTGGCACYACAGGAATAAAACTGTATGCAAATCTAAGGGATTGGAAAAGCTGCTTAGGGGCTCAGGTGGCTTTATTCAGTAAAAGCTAAAGCAAACAGATCACGTAATACTGCTTGGTAGGGACCTGGGAATCCTAGGGCAGAAATTCTGCAAACACTCTGAGTCAGTGCTGAAGTTCTGGGCAAGTTGCAGTGTTTTTCAGAATCAGAAAGTCATCTGCCTAATTAAGGATTGATTCTAAACTTTTGCTTCCCCTTCATTATTATGCACTGCAAGAGCATACTACAAACATTAGCATCCCATTATTGGTTCATAATGTGGTGCCATTACTCTGCCCCAGCTGAAATTACCACTGTAATGGCTGTTGGCTTCCAATAACCTACCCCAATGTGAGATTCCACAAGGGAGACACAGTTTATSTGAGGTACCACTAAAAATGTCCCGTAATATGCACGAAAGACCAAATTGCGCATAAAAGATTGAACACCATCTGAATGCAGAGCTTTTGCGCTCTCTGCAACAGATGTTTTCTTTCATGCTGCCCAGAAAAGGGTATATCTTGGGGATTGTTTTAACACAAATATATATAATTTTCTCTATAAACATTTGTTGATGCCTCTTGTGGTCTCTACTTTCACACTGACTTCTCTTTAGTTTACACTGGGATGTGAATATATGGAAAAATGTAGGRCCCACCCTTTAGAGAGCAAAGACCTGCAGGTATTATCCTTTATGGAGCTGTTTCCCACTCTCCTGTCACATGGCATTGATCAGTGATTTCAGGTACCTGTATGCAATTAAATTCAGTTCTTCTTGCCTGCAGTGTCTTCTCTGTCTGACACAAAAATATTGGAGTTCCCTCCTATCCATTGCTCACATCAGTCCTTACAACTACATATCCTTAGATATGCTCTGCTAAATAAACACCACACAGACTCCATTTCCCAACCAGCTCTGCTAAGGCTATCATTATTTATTTGGAACTTCGCCTTTTTTCAAAGTGTTTTAATTATAATTCTCTGTTCCTATTTTTCTCTATTTGCAATTGCCATCTTGCTTTAACTAAACTTTGAATAATCCTAAAAATATATCCTGAAGGGTAAGCCATACTTTAAAGCAAAAGATAACATATCGCTCTAACAGGAATATGCAATTCAGACTAACACTTCTTTTCACACTATTTATGTATTCATATATAGAATATAGGCAACTAGCCAATCTATCAGGGGAAAACTTCCATTTATTTTTTCTTTTACCCCTCTCTCTCTCTGTGATCTGCATCTCACAGTCAATAACTCTTTCACTCCCACATCATATGTCCTGTCAGCTTTCTTTCCTRTGATTTTAAATGAAAAGGCAGATTTATTTTTTAAAACCCTGCATGATTTTTCATATTTGTTAATGCAAAACCCTATAGCATTTTTTATTTTACTTTTCAGAAAGCATCTCTCATTAAAAATCCATTTCTTTGGCATCCATCATACAAAAAAAAAAAATACTACTTTGTAGTATTATGTAATACTTTTTCCATTAACAGCAGTAACCTGCAGTCAGAAGTTCCCTGCTTTGTCTTGTTTATTCCTATATGAGGAAAGATTGAAAAGTATGCTACCAAAAATCTCTGATAAGGATTGGGGACCACTCCCACTAACACCCATATGATAAAACTCTAATCTTTGATTAAAAGTTAGACTGTGGACATATGAATGAAGAAGTATAAAGAGCCTATTATTGCAAATTGTGTTCTCCATTTCTTAAAGGAGGATTAAGAATTTCCTATGAGAGCATCCTGACACACTGAAATTACTAGTACCCTAAYAGTGAGTCTTCTTGGTTTTAATTACCACGGGGACTCTAGCAGATAGACAGATATCTGATATATTTGTGTGGAATTTATTGTTTTCCCCTTCTTTAGCAATAATATCTAAATTTGGTGATGCTCTTACTTGCCAGCTTTAACATTATCAAAATTACATGTCCTTATTTCTTTGGCAGATTTCTAATAATGTGATATGAGACATTACTATGAAGTAAAGATTTTTTTGTTATTTCATTCAGGACGTGCTGGGGAAGGAAGATGCCTATTTTCACAAAGYATTTAAATGGTTTTAATTTTTTCATACATAGGGCAAGTGGGCTCTGACTGAATAGYAATTTTTGTTTCAATGAACAATCAGCTAGCTTGTGCCATATTAAAAATCAAAAGAAAATAAATAGGATATGAATGTAGCAGAAACACAAGCCATTTACCATAGCAAAAAAATGTTTTATAGGAACTTTGATCTAAAATCATATTAAATTAGAATTAAATTATATTTCTTATGAGCTTGAACACATGTATGTTAGAAATAACTTTCAAAAGGTCTCTGGAAGGAAGCAAAATGGTTGAGGTGATATATTTCTKTGTTTGTGCTTTGTGATTAGCAGTCATTAATAACATAGAATCAATCTGATTAATGAGGCATTGTCCTTGCAAATCTRTTTTCTGTCCAGTAAGGAAAAGACTGAGGAAGAACTGTGAGAAAGGTTATTAAGACAGCACAAACTTCCATAATGAGACYAGGCAAAGTCTATGTCACTTCTGATAGAGCAAATGAACAAGACACATAAAAACTCTTTGTGTAAAGTCAATTTACCAAAAAAAAAAAGGCTGTACACTATAATTCCAAACTAAGACCTTTAGGAATGAAATCTGACCCTACAGTATCGTGTGACATTCAAATTACAAATTTAGCCAAATACTTTCTAAGTTAATTTTTTTTGCAGCTGATGGAAATTAGTGGAGACAAGCACAGTAACCTCAGTATGTTTTGTAGTATGATCAGATCTTTGCATTCTAATGGGACTTTGCCAATTTAGATAACAAGTACTGGCRAAACAACAATAGTTTTAGATGAGACCTATCTTCTTCTTTGAAAATAACTTGCAACACAAAGCTGAGTTTCTCTCTTTATTACTTCTCTCCATACTAAGGCTGATAGAAACTAGCATYCTGATTTGATATAACAGTATTTGAGCTCTCAATTTTCTGCAGGACTCAGAATACTCTGTAATCAAAACAATGGAATCATTGGTACAGTGGATCTGCTTGGTACTGGTAGCTCCATTTAGCTGGAAAATTAGCTGTGTCTTCAYAGSTAAGACTGCAACCAGGGCCCCATTAGCTCTACTGATTTCCATTTACTCATGATTTGAAAAGTCAGCTACTGARACTGTGGGTGTCTTCAATAAAGYTCACARTTTTTAGAAATTCTTTGTCTTCTGTCCAAGCCTTTTTTTCCTGTCTAGAACCAGTGTTATTTCATARGAAGCATCCTATTATAATCTATTATTTCTGGGAGATGCACAAGAATATATATTTCACCTCAGCTGGCTCTACTGAATTTTATGTAAATTGTTCACCTGTCATGATATTAGAAAACTTGACTTCAAGTGTCCTACTGCACATGATGAACATCTGCTCTATTTTCAGCTATTTCTTACATCAGATACTCAAATACATTTATATTCAAAATAGTAAATTTTTTATGCTAAACACTGGCAAAACCCATGAAGTTCCATTGTTTGCTTTTTTTTTTTATATTGGAAAGGAATTAAACTGAAAATAAAAAAATACTATTATTTTAAGACACAGTAAAATAAATTCTATTGACTAAACAATGCAGCCCAAACAAGTAGGAATTCYGTACAAAGAAAGAATTACAGACCTGGTTGTTTTGTGTTTTGCTACRAGAGTTTCTTCCCCAACCTTCCATAAACCATTTGCCTACTGAAATTTCAAACACAACTATTTTTGCAAGGCTTGAAAACCCCATGTTTTCTWTCTATTATTYTTTTTTCCTAGGGAGCATCTTATATAGGATTACAATAAAACCCTTAATTATCTGGAGCCTACAGTGAATAGGAAAATTCATCTTAAGAAAGAACTGCAGGTAAAAGCATCTCTTAACCTGAAAGAGCGTTATTATAAAAAATGCTTTGAAATTTTTCTGATGTAAACTTGCATGCTTTTGAGCCAAAGCTRGAAASTGCCTATGTTCCTGGTTTTATGAGGTCAACCTATAATGGTTTCAGCAAGGATATGTGAGCAAAATGAGCTGATCATAAACCAACAGCAAAAAAGTTTCAGTTTCATGATCTATCAGTGGAAGAAAAACTTCACCTATTCAAGTTTAAAGCCAGAGAAAATAATTTAAAATAGCATATTTTAGGTAATGTTGTTAAGATAAATAACATGAAGACACTAAAATTAAAGCATATAAAACAAGATGCAACTTATTTGTTTAAAGGTATAAGGCTGATCTTATTCTAGATAATACTATTAATCTAGATAATCTATTTTATAATAAAATATTGTATTATTTTATTATTCTTTAATTTTTCAGTAGCGAGCTCTCAGTTTGAACAGCTGGTGAATTCTAGAATATAATTTTTTTCAGGTAYAATTTTTCTACTATGGACATTTTATCTCAGCATAAAAGGATTTCTTTTTGAAATACCTTTTGTGAGGCACTTAGTTGCATATTTAACTGGTTTTAATTCTTTTGTCTGTCTAATACAGTACCTAACTCTTACCCAAAGAAGAAGAAAGGAATTGAGAAATGCAACAATACTACTGGAAGAAAACTGAGCTGATAGTTTGTGTAAAAACTTGTCTTTCTTATGCARTCAATTCACTTGACAATTCTGGGCGTAGACTTTAGTAAAAGCATGAAAAAGGTAAATAATAATAATAAAATAAAAAAAAACCCCAAATATATTATTAAAATACAAGCTTAAACTTCTGTTCCAGAAGCCTCTTAGGAACATACCACAGAAATCACCTATAACATTATCTATCAAAGTGGTTATACTGGAAGAAAGTTATTGAAAGTTTATCAGTCAGGTTAAAGCTAGGAATTTTCAGTTACACCTGACATTCAAATAAAAAAAATAAACAACTTTATTTGTCTTATCTGCATGCATATTATTTTTCCTTAGGATTGGTGTCACATCTGGATCATTAAATAAATCTTTTTAAATCTGCATTTTTTAGTAAATAATCATTATGTCTGAAGTTTTGAAAGTTTGGAAAGAAAATCTTTTTTAGATGGGTGCTTTCTTGCTTCTGAGCTGAAAAGGTGGTTCCCAGAAAAATGTCTTTTCCCCAACTTCCCAACTCCCTCTTCATCATGCACATAATGCATGCACTTGTTCTCTCACAAAACAGCAGCGGAACTACATCTGACACTAGATTTTATTTTTATACTTTCTGAAAAAACATTTAAAATGTACTATATATAAATTTYTGAATTCTTTTCATTGTCTCTTGAATTCACCCAATAGCTGTGTTTTTATTTTTTATTGTCTATATCTTCAGAAGGAATAAGAGAAGTTAAATCACTTCCAAGAGCCTTGAGTCCTCTGGTGCAAAATGCAATGTACTGCTTAAAGACTTTTTTTAAGCAAATGCTTTGACTGCATAACATTTAGGAAAACAGGCTGCAACCATCCAAAACTAAGATTCATGAAGAACTTGAGGACATGAAAAGATGCTCTAAAGAAAGAAAAAGTTTTCCAAGGCCTAAAGGTGATGACCATAGGCAAAGTCATTGAGTCCTAACACACCTGAAGCTGATTTTGGTCTTCAAGAAGCGAGACATTTTTAATGGGAGATGCTTTAGGAGCTTTTGGAAGGACTGGATACAATTTACTTGTAGGCACACATTCTAGTGCACTCATTGTTACTCATACTGAGATGGTGGCCTGTTTGGATCAGGAATGCTTCCAATTGGAAGGATTGCTCCAGGCATGGGGTGCAGTGTAGAAATGATATTGTGGTGGGATGCAGAACAACTGGCAAACTGCCACTGGCCTTTGTGTTCTGCCCATGTGAGCAACAGAGAGCAAGCCTGGTTCCCTCTGAAGTGTCCAAACAGAGGAAGGGCAAGAGGATGTATTCTCACCTGTGGCATTTTCTGAATGCTCATTCTCTCTAAACTGAGAGAAAAACCTTTCTGATTATGCTTGTAGAAGCTGACATGCAGAGATGATATGTTGTTATTCTTCTGCTCCTCTGCACCTGTGAAATCAATGCTGATGCAGATGCTGGCTGAGATGTTCAAGGGATGGCAGGTTTTCAGCAGAGGGATGTTCTGGCTGAAGTTAAAGTACCTTTTTTTACCTCAGGTCTTTCCTTGGAAATAAAGGAGCAGGTAATGATGATCTGCTTAAGTCATGAGAAACTTGGAAGCAACTGCATGCTTTTTTGACCCCACAAAACTCAAGGTGGGTGATAAAATATTCTGAGGAATAAATAATTGTTAATTGGCCAGCACCTTCCATGGGTAAGATAAAGGCTTTCCAGAAGGAATTCTGTTGAGACCAGGTTTGAAGGACAGTTTTTGGCTTTGTCTGCTCATGTCATGCTATCAGTGAATCTCTTCAGGAAACTGCCGCGTTATTTGGGGACACTTTTGCACAGCCCCTGCAGAGATTAGAAAGCCTCTCTATTGCAAATCCTGAGTTTAGAGCTTGTCCAAGAAAGACACAGAAGAACAAATTTGAATTTTATRTATATGTCTGTTTTTTTATTTATATAAAAATGCATGCTTCAGTTTTGGTCAGCCATATGCCTCAGTCATTCCCAGTGCTTCTCYTTGATATCAGGACCCCCAAATTCTCCCTCTTTTTGTGCCATGCTCCTTCCTCTAGGATGACTGCCATGTGTCTACCCATGCATTTGGACCTCCTCCCTTCCATGCCCTCACCTGCTTGCTGAAAAGGCAAAGGGAAATATTGGGACCTGGAAGATTGGTCCTCTTAGCCAGGTGGTGGAGGCTTACTTAAACATATGTCACCTTTTGTCTTAGACAGGTAAAGAGTTGCTAGCCACTTCTTAAATTCTGTGTGTCTGTGCCCTGCCAGAAATGTTTTTTCATAAATCTTCCTGTGGAGGACTCTCCACTACATAGATTTTTGGAAGGTGACAYACATATATTTGTGAATCTGGGGCTTTCCCCCCCCATTTCTGTTACTAGCTTGAACAAAACTAGGAATGTGGGACTCAAGAGGTGAAGAAGCAAAAGAACACTCCCTGATCACTATAGCTAGAACATATTTATTTAAAAAACAGCAGCCTAGCATTTGTGAGCAATGAGATACATGGCTACTGGGAATRCCCTCATTTTCAGAATGGCTCTGACATGATAACRACAGTAATCTGGTGTGAACCAGAACTATTAAAATGTCAAGGAACTAACTGTCTTTGGAGGGCTGTGAGGGTAGATTTATTTTATTGGTTTTCCACACAACAGATCAGAGGAAACAAAAACCCACCAGCTATAGGAAGATTCATGGGACAGAAAAACATGGCTTAGAGTACTTGCAGAATTCCTAAAAATTATCAAAAAATTTAGAGCCATCCTTTAAAGAGTATTTTTTTTTGTAAATTTTGAAAATCCTTAATATCCACAGTAAAYGGCTTAGTATTTTTAGTTAAAATGTGCAGAAATACACACACGTGTATATGTTAGACACGCATATGTTTAACTTTAGTGACCATTATTGTAGATTTCTGATACAATTAATCTAAGCTTTTTAATGTGCAGTTCACTGAGATAGAAAAAAATTATATTAAGTCATGAAAAAACTTTGTTATAAAAAAATTATTGCTATTAAGTTTGCCCTYTGCTTCAGGATAGGTATTTATGACAAAAGTATAATATCCTCAGTGCTGACTATTGTCTTTTTAGAAATACATTATTATAACTTCATTTCAATATATTCTGGCATTTTAAGTATCTTAWATCAMGATGTATCTTAGTCTAAACTATATATGAACAGCTCAAYAGGATCACAACTAAACCCATCCAGYCTGATGCCYTTTGCTGGAAAGTGGTTAGAAATAGGTGCCTCAGGAAATCATGTAGGAAACAGARCATTCTCATCCCCACATCTCCTCCCACCACTGAGTCTTGGCAGCTGTGGGATTCCCTGGCCTAAGTGAAGGATCATTATGTTTAATAGGTGCTCATACATCTRTTCTCCAAGATAGCCCATTAAACAATTCATATATACATATAGTTTAGCAACACCCTATAGCAACACACTTCCACACATTGATAAGTTAATTTGTCATCTAGAAGCTGCATCCATGGCCCTGATTTAGGCACCTTGGCTCCCCTTTGCAAAATGCAAAAAAAAATTTAGGGGACAGGCCCTCTTTTACATCCAGGATTTTTATACATTTTCCTTCTGTCAAACGGGAACATTGCAATTCTGCTCCCAAGCCCTGAGGACTTAGGATAACAGGAAGGGAGAGACATCTGAACACCTTGGGCTAGGAGGTGGCCAAGATCCTTTCAGGATGATTAAATTATGAGGGGTCTCTTGACAGTTTTGTTATAATAGGCAAGGGTCTCTGAGACCCTAACACCAAATCACTGGCATCCGGAATGAGCAGACTTCTTTTTCACAAGAAGGTGCTTGTGAAAAACAGGGCCATGCTGTGACCCATAAAAAACCAGAAAGACCATGCTTTGTGGAAAGGGCCAAACTATGGGGCAAATCCAGGGAATGACCACCAAGGTGATTAGAGGGATGTAATTCCTCTCCTATCAGGAGAGGCTGAAAGAATTGGGATTGTTCAGCCTGAAGGAGAAAAGCCTCCAGGGTGACTTAAAGA
This sequence comes from Alauda arvensis, assembly GCA_902810485.1. Classification (NCBI taxonomy): domain Eukaryota; kingdom Metazoa; phylum Chordata; class Aves; order Passeriformes; family Alaudidae; genus Alauda; species Alauda arvensis. The sequence goes on from CADDXX010000646.1 coordinate 235,745, forward strand.
AAAGTGGACAGGGACTATTTACGTGAGCATGTTGTGACAGAACATGGGGAAATGGATTCAAACTAAAAGACAATAGATTTAGATTAGGTATCAGAAAAAAAATCTTTACTATGAGTATAATAAGGCCCCAGAACAGGTTGCTCAGAGAAGCTGTGGATGCCCCATCCCTGGAAATGTTCAAGGCCAGGTTGGGAGGAGCTGTGAGCAACCTGGTCTAGTGCAAGGTGTCCCTGCTTACCACAGGTGGGTTCGATATTTAAAGTCTTCCAGGCCAAACCACTCTATGATTATTTGTGAAGCAGAGGTTCAACTATTGAAGTCAGCATGCAGTTGGAGGACATTATCAGCACTAAGTGGATGAAGGCATTTATCTAGGCAAGTCAGCAGAGCAGAAAAGAAGTTTATTGAGTCTGGAGCAAAATTCACATGCACTGTAGGGGCTGGAATTCTTTGATGCAGAATCAAGGTCTGTGCTCAGATCTTTCTCTGTCTAAAAGCTGAGAAAGATTGGTTCAGTGTCTATTTCTAATAAATTCAAAGGATTGTATTAATGTGGAATATGACCATGTATTCTGGTGGACCACTTGCACAGCTGATACAGTGTTATACTCAAAATGGCTGTGTGCACACTAGTTTATGTAACCTGCCCAGGAGATGGATAAAGGCATAATTAGGTAGGTGATATAAGGTATGAATGAAAGTGTGCTAAACAGAACGTGTTAGTTAGATTGAGTTAGCATTGAGTTAGTGAAACAAGGAAACAACTCCATGCAAGTCATGAAAAGGTAAATAARTTTAGTAAATTCATTTGACTACACTGGGGGAAGAGTTGCTCCAGTAATGGGGGTTTGGCTGCTTTTTTTTGTTCTTCTTTTCAAATGTTRAGACATCTGTTTTCATTMWTGACTTGCTTTGAAATTTGTATTTATAGCAAGCCTTCTCCATTCAGTTTTTTTAGGTTTTTGTTTTGGCTTTTGTGTGTGTGTGTGCATTTGTTCGGTTTTTTGTTTGTTTGTTTGTTTGTTTGTTTTTGTAGGGTTTTTTGTTGTTGTTTGTTTGTTTGTTTGTTTGTTTTTTTTTTTGTTAGTTGTTTTTGTTTGGTTGGTTTTTACTTCTTTAGTCTATAATTTTAATTGGACATGTAATAATGTACACACAAATTACTGTTGTATAAATTATTGCAAAAGGTGTGAAAAGATAAACTAAAACAAGCTASCCATCTAAAATACACAGAAAGTAAGGGTAGCTTCAATACTTCCTGAAARCACTGGGGTGTCTTCACTGCAATGAGTCTTCCAGTATTAGTGACAATTCTGCAAATCAGCTAGAGARTAAAAAATAGATCACTTAATGTTCRTCTTCTTTCTCATCAAGTTTTACATAAACAAACAAGAAAACAACAATTGAATCCATTATAAATCTTATATAGAATCTGCACCTTTGTTAAGCAAGCTGCAAAGGAAAGCAATTGAATTTAAGATAAGTTTAAGAAAAGTAATTAAATTGAAGATGTGGCTTCTAATTAAAATGTATTAGTGACCTAATTTCTCAGGTTATTAATTGCTATAAAATAAATGTCTATATGACTCAACCTTTCAAGCTTCTGGCTTTAATGGCAATTCAAAGCCCTTGACATTTCTATAATGTGCTGTGTTACAGAGGATCAAGTTCCTAAAAGGAAAGGAAGAATTTTTTCCATTTTACTTAAGGTCAAAGCAATGAACATCTAACTTCTCAGAGACATGTCAAATGTACATATGGATGCATAAAACCATAATGTGATCTTCCACTACAATTAAACCAATGATACATGAAAAACCCCTTGTAGATTCCTACTGGTTTGAATTGAGTTTTGTGTYCATTAGTCTATCTAAGTAATCCTGCAAAAATTAAAATATTAATTTTGATAACTGAGAATTTCTGAATCAGGTCATGCTCCATGTGACTGYTTTACATCTTAGTCTTAATCTAATCTTGGTGGGCCCAATCTGATTTTATACATCAATGTAATTGGAAGCAGCTCCAATGATGTTGACCTTTACACCTGTAAAAAGTTTTCATAAATGATACTGGAATCTGGACTATTTATTTTTATGTTGTATGGCTTTCTCTCTGAATTTCTTGTGGCCAATACTTGCCTCTGAAAATTAATGTATGTTTTCAAATGACTTCTGTTGGATCAGGATTGGACCATTGAAAAACTGTTGGTACACTCCCCTATGATATTCATACTCCAGTAAACTCCATTAGTAAAACTAATTTTCTTCTAAAAACTTATAACACAGCWTTTAGGTAGGAAAAAAGTGCCATCAATCACTTGGTGTTGTCCCACAGACAACACTACACGCATCAGTGATGTGCTCAGAAGGCAAGAAGACCCAGATGAATTGTTACTTTCTCAGGTTTTCTCACTTTATAAACTAAAATGTTGCAGAATTATAAAACATTATGTAGCTATCATTTCTACTATTAAACCCAGGCATATAAAATGACCTTTAAGGAATACAGAAGAATAAACAACAAAGGAAAAATTGACATAATTGTACATGGAAATGTACAAGTTTAGCATGATAGACTTATGGTTAACAGCCAGGCCTTAAACTTTAATTCACATCTTCTGTCTGTAGACTGATGTTGGTAATAAAAGTTTGCTTGTATAAAATTTAAAAAATTCTATTTACCTTATTGCATAATTTGGGTTTTTAGTAACAGAAGTGGAGTGATTCAAGGTTCTAAAAGAAACGTGCTAAAGGGAATATAATTGATAATGCCTCTTAATATATTGTCTTTCCTGAGAAGGGCRAGTAGCCTAGGCTACCTAATTTTCTGAATTCTTAACACATATCTAACAATCAAGAACCATCTTTAAAATATCTGAAAATCATCAGAAAACAATTATTTTCTAAATTATTCTCAGCAACCAGAATGGCCATTGGCCATTTAGTCACCATCTGTCAAGTACTACAGATCATGTGAAGTTCTGAAGAAATGGTTGAAAATGGAAATCTTGCAAGATAGTGTATCATAATAAACAGAAAAAAATTATTTACTGAATAAAAACAACACTTTAAAATAACAGCAAAAGTTCACTTTAGTATGTMAATTGTTTTCTGCCTAGGTTCTGAAATAATTAAAATTATGTCTCTTTTATTTTCACATTGTTTATCTTGACATAGTGTGTTGAGTGTGCTGTTTATGAGTGTAATGTCATGAAAGGTAATATTAGATATTAAATCTAGAAGAGATGGGCACATCTTATTTTGAAACCAATGCCATAGAATTTTATCAAGCAGTTCCAGCATACTGCTCAAGAAGTTACATATAATTATCTGCAGAAAAACTTGATACTGATTTAAGACCTCAAACTAATGATAGAGCCATGTTATTCCTTGCAACAGTGTTATTAGGAARGGAAGGAAAAACCATTTTTCTTTTTTTTTCTTTTTTATGAAAGAGAAAAAATCCTATTAATGTGTATGCAGCTTAGGGCTAGTTAAGCCATTCTTATAAGCTGAGACATTTAAAGACTAGAGATGATCATTATTGTTGAACTTTTGAATTTGTTGAACAGAATGCAGTAATTTTCATTTTCTCTTATAATAACATCAAGTCTAAATAGGTCTGCGTTCTATGTTACATTGCATTACTCTGGAAATTATTCTCATTTGTGCCCAGTGAACTTGATAAGATATTATGGACAGAATTTCATTCTGTTCAGTTCGCATTCATGTCATGAAAGAGAACCAATCCACCGGAATCAGTTCACCTACGTTTTTCATTCAGAGAATTAAGTCTTGATGAGGCAGGTGTAAAAGGAAATTAAAAGTAAAATTTCACTTCAGTCTTTTAAAATACTTATTTCAATGTGTTTTTGTTATATTCAGCCACAACCAATGAGAATTTTCTTCAGCAGCTCTGAAGAAATTGTCTTCATAACTCCAGCAAAATGATTCTTTTCATGCAATAAAAAGAGCATCCCACTTCCTTTCTTCCCTTCAGGCCTTGTTTATTTACAACTTAAATGTCAGTAACTGTAATAACTTAACCTTTGGCAGGGTTGTAATGGACTTGAAATTAAACAGTGAGGTTTTAATTGGCCTCTGAGTGGAGTAGTGCTGGGCACTGTGCAGCTGAGCTGCTGTGGAGCATGTGCAGGAGAAAGGCACTCCATTTGGATGTTTGCAACAACGAGCTGTGGGCTGAGCATCTGCAATACATTATTGATCAAACAGTTGTTATAAATAGGAGCATCGARTTTTGCTACCAGCACCAACCCTCAGATCTCTGAAAGCTAAGATGCAATTAATATATTCATATAGAAAACATAAACTGAGACTAGGAAACTGCCCAGAAACAACAGTGTAAGAAAAAAATAAAAAACACCGAGATAAAACCCATTAAGAATTACAGTATTTATTAGATTAGATAGCTTTCATGACCTATGTTCTTCTCACCAACATGGCCTTCTTCTGTCAACATTCAAAACCTCATTACAATTTTGCCAAAACAAGTCAGTTCTCAGTTTGATCAGAGAAATAAAATCACATGATTCCACTAAATCTTCTGACAGTTCTGCTGCCAGGGCTGTCAGGCTGGGTTAGGTACTTTACACTAAATTAAGCAGAGTATGGTAGTATAGAAGTGCCTGTAAGAGTCTCTTCACAACTATTTTTTTTTTTTTTTTGCTTTAAGTATGCATTTGTGTTGTTAGATGATGCAAAGTTATTGCTGTTTCTTATTGTTTATTGCTGGGATTATTTACCATCATGCCTTAGAGCAGCCAAGGACTATGATCCAGTTGTTCTTTCTGCCATACACACTATTGTGCCAAGGAACTTAGAACTGAGAATATGTTTAGAGAGCCCTCAGAGGTGGGAGAGCAGCAAGGTTTACTCGCTCKCATATGGGTGCCAGGAGCAGTGAAATCACCATAGCACACGCTGGAGCTGCCTCAGTCCACTCCTCCCTGGATCTTAGGATCTTACTCCTTTTTGGTCCTGTGCTGCTCCCACTGCAGTTGGTGGTATAACAGCGATGGGGTCAAGATAGGCAGCTTGCTGATTGCACAGCAACATGACAGAGAAGATACAGGATAAAGTGAAAGTGAGATAGGCAGGCAGGAGGAAGCAGTGAGGCCCAGTATGACATGCACAGTGGTCACAGGACACCAGCTGCCTAACTAGTCATGCTAGATAATTCCATTTGAGGTTTCATGGGAAAACGAGGAGATTTTGCAAAGAACTCATGCCTGCAGAGTTCTGCAAGTGGAGAAAACTAAATTTTACTGACTAAATGAAGATACCAAATTGAATCAGTAAGAGGGAAAAGCTTTTGAGAAGACCAGAAGAACAAGCCGGACAGGTGAGAAGCTAAGGATGATCTATCCAAAAAAATGGGTCATGAATATGAATTTTTTAAAACTGTGGTAACTTTGTGTAAGAAAGATGAGAGCAACAACCAAAGGTTACCATTGGAACCCAACCTATTTCTGATTTTTTTTTTCCATTGAATATTTTTGGTGGATAAYGTTTCAGTTTATGGAAAATTAAGTCACAGCCTCTGTTTTGTGGTTATGAAGGACTACAAAGAGGATAGACTAATTTTTATCCATTTAAGAGCTAAACTTCTCTGCCTCTATGATTCTGTAGAATTGCAGATACCCTAACTTTTGGAGAAGCCAGAATTCCCTYAGACCAGTACAGAACAGTAATAATCACAGGAATATCAAACATAGGCAAGTAAAAAGGAAGTATTAGACTTCCATGACTTTTAYCTTCCTAGTGGAAAAATTTTTTCTGCCAAAATATTTTCTACCATGGAAGTATCTATAATTTGTACATAAATATCTACATTAACGTATTATAATTACTGGCAATTTTTCCTTCCAAGCAGTCATTATAAGTATCAAAAGTAAAGCTTTATTTTTGAGTTGGTCTTCATTGATGTTGGCTAAAGTGCTAWTAATCTTCTATAAATATATTCAAAATAACAGAAGACTGAATTAAAAAGAAACAGAAGATCTGGTTCTAAAAAGGCTGTTTGAAAGAAACTTAGCATTTTGTCCATGTATCCATGGATTTCCACTTCAAAAAACAAAATGAAGGAAATCTGTCAAATACAGGAAAAAATTAAGCAGGAAAGGGAAGAAAATCTTTAGATAAGGTGATATGTTTTGTTATTCTGTTATACTATATATTAGTAAATTTTTCAAATATATTTAACAACTTGAGAAGTCTTTTGCTTAAATAGGGAAACTTCAGGACTAGCTGAAAATGGGTTCAAGATGGAGAGACTGGAAAACCTCTTGTGTTCTACATATTGTAGTGGTCTGTGGAACGTAAAGGAGATATGGATACCTGGAGGTAAGAACATCTCTCTTGTGAGGATAAAATGCTAACATAAATAAAAAGATCTCGTCTAAAAATAATATGACATATTAACATAACACAGAATACATTAATACATATAAATAATTAAGACAATGATAATTTATAAACACCCAGGTACACTAATGATCCAGAGATAACAGAGATGATAACAAAAGGTGGATCCCTCAAGWCAGTGGCTGACAGGGCCTTGGAGGAACCACTCAAACACACATTGRAAAATTTTTGGCCAGACTTTTAAAGTGACAAGAAATGGGAAGACTATTGTGGGTCTTACAGGAAGACACTAAAATCCCTCTAATGAAGTGTTTCCCATCTTTATTTATTTTTGGACAAACTTCAAAGTATACTACACTGAGAGAAACCCTGACTTCAAAGAAACATCATTTGGTTTATTGGTARGGCACAGGGTTGGTATCAGGCAGCACTTATAACAATTAAAACCCAATAGGCAGAAACTAGAAAGAATTTCATTGATCCAACAGTGGTTATCTTTGCTGAGAACATGATTGTTTCATWATAAATCATAATATGTAAGGCTTTTTGTAATTAAAGAACATTTTAATTTTTCTAGACCAGTGCCTTGGTGGAAAAGCTGTATTCTCTCTTCAGGAAATTATCTGCTTTAGGGAATGCCTTTAAATATATCAGAATGGAGGAATCATTACCTTGTCTGTGACTCATTTGCAATATAATCTCATTTTGGCTCCAACCATCACTGAATGGTAATGGATATTGATCAGTTGTTTTAGCAATGGAATAACAGCTTCAATTTAATGACTGTGCAATAACATWATAATGGTTGAGACAGTGAGCTGCAAATGTTCATTATTTTGCAAGCCACACAAGGCAGCAGTAGACCTTTTAATGTATTTTTGTATGATTTAATTGTGCACCAGGTTGTACTTTTATACATGGAACAACAATAGTACAGGGGATTACAGTGKTTTTTAAATGTAAAATATGTACAAYTTATGCAAATAGAGCTGATCAYATTTCCATTTTTATTTGTAGACACCTGCCTTCTTTTAAATAAACTTAAAGCATTTAATTTCCTTCCARCAGTACAAGGTATTATAAATCTAATCTCAGCAGAAGCAAATGTGTCTGTGTCCTTTCAACTAACATGCCTGCTTCCAGCYAAAGCACAGCTAACCACTGGATTAGAAAAATTAAAGAGAACCATCAGACATGTTAAAAATCAGTCTCCAAATTTACCAGATCAGACAAGCTGACATAAAGTGGAAGTCTGTTTTTAGTGCACTRATGTACCAAGCTTCATTAATCATAATTTGCAGCTGTGCTACAAAGCACCTTCTCATGCTTCTTTTTTTTTTTTTCCCTCTTATTTTTTTCACAAGATTTCTTTAATTTCATCCTTTCCTAGCTGCACTTGCCGGAACCAAATCCAATATATTTTTCACCTCTGAAAAATGCTAGCATTTTTGAAGAGGTTTAAACTCAGTTATTACCTTGACAAGTGTCCACCATGTAAATTACTGCTTTATTGACATAAGAACTTCTTTTCTTTTTTTTGCACATAAGTTCACACATTAAAAAAAATTCCATTCARCATTGGAAYATAAAATATGAAATTGTTGTMCAATCAACTAAAATGGTGASAAATAAACAACTGCAAATTTATACCAAAGRTTATAATTTCCATTATTTATGTATTTGGAGACAAACACTTTGCTTCATTTAAAAACTACAAATGTAAATCTTATCTTCAAAACTCAGAATACTACCATGTAGTATTATTTAGAAAAAAAGAAAAGAAAGGGAGCTGTGGAAATTATTACACTGRATCTAATTTAATATTTAAAACATTACACTGAAAAAATTGAAAAAGCTAAAACATTTTTATACTCAAATAAACAGATGTACTTTATTCTTGGAGATACTCAAATGTTTGAGGAAACTGCAAATTTTTTTGAGAAAGAAAGATGTTTGAAACTCACGATGAGGTGAAGTGAGCTTCCTTAGTCTAACCTGAGAAACAGCTGCTTTATTTTTCTGTKAGATGATTTAATCACAGAGCAGTTTTAGTGGAGTAACACAACTGTTGTGGCCTACAAAACTGCAAGATAATGCAAGGTAACGTAGGGTTCAGTAGTTCTAAACCTCTGAAATAGCTTTCATCAGTTTCAGAAGGTACTGAGCATGAGTGTGTCTCCCAGCTTCCCAGCAGTTTTYATGGAAGCACATAGTTCCATCTTCATACAGCTAATTGTAGGCTTAGAACCATGGTCTTAAACTTCTGTAACCATTTAAAAACCATTTAAAAAATTGTTAGGGTTTTAAATTTATCATAATTTTAAAACATAATTTTCTAGGAAAATATCTATATTTAAATTTTCACTTTTCTCACAGCTTTATTCCTTATTCCTATGTTCTGCTTGTCAAATACTCATGGAACAGCTCAGAAGAGAAAGCAAGAGAATTTGGAGGATGAAATCACTMACCTTACCTTTTTTATCAGCATGTACACATAATACTTCCTAGCCAGTGCTGTAGTGGAGAGTAGATCACATCAGACATTAGTATGCTGCATATCCCATCCCCTGCAAAATTGGTTTGACATATACAATTATCTGTCTAGATGCATTGAGTGTACCAGAACCTTCCATTATCAGAAATAAGGCYACTTTCCATTTGCTTTCCTACAAGWKCCCTGKATAAGGATTAAATCTTTTGTGGTTGCTTTGAGTTTCCAGAGTATTGCAGGTCTGACAGAGCATTTATCTTTAGYATTCTTCTATGCTATTATTATTCTTCATTTGATTTTACTCCTAACTCTATGTGTTGTTCACAGTCTCTTTGAGCCCAAACTGCAAGAAATTGATCCAGTTTATTTTGAAGCATAAGACTAATTGAACAGGTTATATCCACTTTCTATGTATTCCAAAACAGCTTCTTTTGAACAGCTAAAGCATTTACATTCCTAACACACAGGCATTAGTAGTACACACAGAACGTTTAATTTCAATATCTTAAGCAGAAAAACACAGTTTATTTGTAAATCATATCCAAAGCTTGAAACACTGGCTTTAAGTTGTACATCTTAGAGTAGGAACTGAATTTTTGCAATTCTGCCTTTTGTGTTTAAGACACAATTTTATATTTGTCATCCCAGCAAAACACAGTTAACTGTATTTAGTAACTTGATGATATTTGTCCCACCTCAGTAGATTCCAGCCAGGATTTACTTACAACCATTCTGATTTCAGATATCAGGGTAGTAGTAACAGCTCATTTTAGCAGGTGGCACAGCCTTCCTTAAATAYATTCAGGATCCCTGGCATAATTTATTCATAAATTAACTCTATGAACCTCGCTTTGACATACTGATCAGTTCATACTTTTAATTTCACACATTGATGAGCTGCATGAGTAAGTGTGAAACGCATCTAAAAATAGGTAGGGAGGATAAACAGGGCAGGAAAGCATCTTGTTAACTGCAAGTAAAGACCAAACTCACTGCAGCTGGGAGTCTGGTGTCTGTCTGGTAAAAGCAACATATCAGATGCAACTAATAGCACTTCAGTACTTCATCTGTAACTTCTGGTATTGATCAGTCTGGGGTTCTATGAATGACTACATCATTGTGATCATGAATCAATGAAGATGTCTTTGAACAGATGGAGTTTTCATACCTCTGTTGTCATTAYTTATTATTTTATGTGCTCATTGTTTGAGGTCTTTGATTTGTTCTCTACTATGGTTGYATTGCTTACTAACCTTATATATAACTGTGTAGTAATTGCTTGTGTTATTAATATATCTAGGAGCCAATGATCAGCACTAGGATTTGCTAAGAGCATTTAAGATATCTATTTTTGTCAATATATAATAAATACAGTCTATTGTAAGCTAAAAACAAGAGCTACAGCCTTTGCCTCCCTGAGCAGCTGAGCAGATCACTTTTTCTTTGCATAGCTGCAACAACTAAACTCAAAGTAATCAGTCAGTGCTGAGCCACGTGAGCAGTCAAGGACTAACCCTCATGGAATAGCAGCAATTTGTCTTACAAATAAACAAAAGAAACCCAAATACCCAAACACAAGAACAAAATGTAATTGTTAGAAAAAAATTTCAAGTAGACGATAAACTGACGGTCCAAGTATGTTGCCTGCTTTTAGGGAGAATAGTTAAATGAATCTAGCCTTTGCAGGTATAGCCTTCATCATGATGCTTTTATGTTATATAGTAAATAACTTTTAGATGTGTATGAAAGCAATAATGAAGACAAGGGCRGGGGTCCCTTGTCACTAGGTAAGTGATGACTTTATATTTACCATTCTAAACTTCTTTTTCATAGTGTGAAGAATTTTTTATTTGGCTTTCTCATGGGAGTAAATAGACAAAATATATTCATAATTTTGCCTTTTTTCTTAGGTCTAACCTGTATTCTCTGTTCATTCCTGTTCCTGGGTTTAATTTCTGGAAAGCAATTATTTRCCATTATGTAAGGTGCTCATTTTGTTCAAAAACATTTTGTCCTTGTTTTGAAGAATCAAAATTCTCAGAGAAATCTATGAAATTTTACAAGTAAAACTGGAGTAAAAAGCAGCTTCAAATAACTGCTTAAATAGTTCTCCACTTTACACTGTAGAGGGAAGTTCAATTTATTAATATTTATCTACTGTGCCTGTTTAAAGTACTGGTTTAAACATTCTTATTCATGGATTCCAAAATGTATTTAAAAATAACTCAGCTTTCTTTTCAGTGATGGACCTCAACTTCTGGTGCTTGAACGTCTTTATCCTCTTCCCTTCTACTTTCACACTTATACTGCTCAGTAGTCCTCTATTTCTGACCTGCTGCTCTAAAGCCACCATCACTTATCTTTTGCTTTCTCAGGTGAACAAGGAGAGCAGAAAGTGGAGTGGTGTCTGTAATTGCATCACTCAGTCAATTCCTCTGGCTGCAGTAAAAAAAAAGCAACACAATGAAGTATCCCTTGATACAAAACAATGCGTTGTGCTGACTTGTTACTGTCTTAACCCCAAGTGATGCCACAGTGGATGAATATCCTCTGTTCAGGAGCCAGAGGGACTCTAATGGGCACTTCTTTAGGGAAGCAGGTAATCATCTTGAAAAAGAACTGAAAACTAAAGTGCTAAAAGTACTCACTTTGTTCCCATGACGTACATCTATCTGTACTGAAAACAAGTATTCATATCAAACAAATAAGATCTATTTTGATTTAGCAAAGCTTATTTTTCTCAAATGCAAAATTTTAGTCAGTGGTCTAATTATTGTGCTTCTCAATCTTTTAGAATTTTTTTAGACATTGTATAATTTGCTTTGTTTACAAAAAGAAAAGTCTTACAGCAAAATAAGATAAAAAAAATACAGTTGTGTATATATGAGCATGTGAGAGGCTCCCTCAGTAGCTGTTACATACAGGCTGTCTTTTATAGCCTTATTTATATCGTCACTGGAAAATCAGTTGYTGTGTATCTAAATTCATTTGCACGCATTATGTTTTTCACCCCTGAGGAATAATATGGCATATAACTACTTCTGAAAACTAAACTGGTGAAATTTATGTCATGCCAGTGTTTATTTTGTTGTAAAATTGACTTTTAGCAAGCAATCCAATATCCAGTAAAGGACTCTGATCAGGCAGGCTTATAATATCACTAAATGCTGCATTTGTTAATGGCTGCAAATATTTTCTTTCCTACTACTTAAGGGTGTCAAAGAGCTTCTTGATGGCAGTAAAAATGAGCAAATGAATTAATACATAGGGTAGTAAGATAATTCAGCCATTGCTCTTCCTCTTTAAACTGAAAGAAAAATATCAGCAAGGACAAAAATGATAGACAGATCACAGAGACCCTTCAGTCTGGTGGACACCAGTCTGAAATAATTTTCTGAAGGAACTGGTAGGAGCTAGATTTTGGAACCATTAAAAACATAATGCGATGAAGTAATGAAGAACAAAGCAGTCTTGACTTCCCATGGACGGGGATTCTGAGTCTTAGGTCTAAGATCTAGAAAACATTCCTCAGACACTGCTGACCTYCCCAGTATTGATCAGGTGTTGCTTAAGCGCTGGTAACTTCCCCTACAGAAACAACCCTGTGTTAAACCCAGAGTTAAACTACTGTGGAACCGTTTCCACTCCCTCTTGACTGCAATTCTCTGTCATGGCAAGAGAGGAGATRGTTTTTAGGTTATTTGTTGTCTCCTATCTGGCCCTAGTTCAATATTGTTCTTCAGCTRCAGCATAAAGGAAGTGATTCCTTATGAAAAGAAATCTGTTTCCAGCAACCCCCACTGAGAGAGAAGGTGAAGATGTTTTGTTACAACAATACCTCTTGGGACCAAAGGTGTGGAAATTAACCAAATGAGCTTCAGACTGTGATTCAAATAGCAACATTTAATTATTTGTATAACAGGATCAGCATCTGGTTTTAATATCTTTATACTTTAGGCTATAGCATTGCTCAAGAAAAGTGGAAAAAAGCCGCATGGCATTTTGAAGGAAAAAGCTTATATGGAATGTATGAGTGAAACAAAGGTCAGGATTTGTTAGCTGTGCAGTTGCAAGAGGAGTCCACCTGGCATTTTRCTTGCCAGGAGGCCACCCTGACTAACATAAACTGCTGCTGGGAACTTCTGTTGCAAGTTTAGAGAGTTTTGCACCACTGCAAAACCAATGAAGCCCATAACCTTCTTATGCACATTTTTCTTTAATATGGGAATATATTCTGATGTAAATTAGAAGGAAAATCTATCTCCATCTTCTGAGATTCTACCTGCAAAATCARTGCTAAAATCAATGCTGGAAAGATAAAAATTTCATTTTAGATGCCAGATTCTTTTTCTRCTTCTTAATTCTTTGACCACTATTTGCTTATTGTTCCTGAATCTTAACCATGGGATGTAAATATTTGCTCTTTATGGTATGTTTTTTCAAATTCTATCATGACCTACTGCTAATTTATCCACAGACCAGATGAGAGATTAGTAAAACCAACTGGTTTGAAAAAAATATGTATAAGACTTGTGTTGAGGGAATGAATTTCAAATTTGTGACAGTGCAAACTCTGTCAGATACCCAAGTAGTCACAAACAACTTGCCATCAAAAACAAAGGCGTGTCTAACATGAAGTGTGGAACGCCAATATGGATTAATATTTTAATTAGTGTTATTGTAGGAATAATCATATGGAGACMAAAATCTGTCCATTCCAAAAGACATCAAAGTGCTGTTAGACAAAATTAATGAAATGATAAAGATTTGARTAGTTAATTTTATGTTTCTTGAATYRAATGCTTGGGGCCAGTCTTATCTCAGCCATAGAAAATTACAAGTAYATTTCTTCAATTACTCTGTTTTTGTTGGTTTTGGAAGGGACCCTTYCCATAGYCTAAATCTTTCTGGTTCTGTAGAACCAGYTAGAATTAGTACTGGGTGCAGAGACCCAAAAAGGGATGAACTGGAGTTGTCCTGCTTAGCTTCTATACCTATTTTCTGTGGATTTTTACAGTACTTCTTTTTCTTGCAAGGAGCAGTCAGGTTGCACAACCATTTACACAAAGTGGAGCAGAGGGAAATCCAGATGAATGTCATGGGGCACATAGGGAAAATACAAAATGTGCGTAACCACTGATAACAAAGCTGTTTTGGGGGAAGAAAGTGGTTTTCTGGGCATTTAGGTTTTGGGTGTTTTGTTTTTATTTTCTTTGTGGCTTGGTTTTCTTGTTAGTTTTGTTTKTTTATTTTTAATTATCGAATAGTTTGCCTCAGACATCAGACAGCTACTTATCAGATAAGGTGTAAAAAAGACAAGAACATATGAGGCAAAATATTATTTTWAAAATGTGGCATAAACAGATGAAAGATGTATGAACAGGTGGAAGCAGGACAGAGACAGTTTTGTTTCTTGGTAGTTAAAGGAGGAAATCCCAGGTAGAGATCTAAAAAAATTAAAATTATTTCAAAGCCCACACTAGGTGGAATTACATTAGGAAAGGGCTAGTCTTTTCTTGTCAAAGTGCAGAAGTCTCTACACAATACAATTTATCCTCTTATTAGAAACAGAAACATCCTTAATGGATTTCTGTCTTCTCAGAGCATGAACTTGAGCAGTAATTTATTTACACTTGGATGGTTACCTAAAAATAAGAAACAAAAATGCAAATGTTTGCATTTGTAAATGTTAATATGACAAGTTAGAGAAATCACTGTCTCATCCTGATGTGCCCAATCAAATGGAGAGGACAAAATTGACTGGGTTTTCACCAACAGAGTGAGATATTGGAGGAACAAGTAGCAAAAGTTTAAAGAGACCATGAAAAATTTAGAAGTTGAGAAGGTGATTTTGGATCCCTTCCTTGATAAAACAGGAACGAAGCAAGGGAAAAGGTGGTGAGATAATTGCAGGTTACTGCAACTTGATAAAAAGCTTGGTAGGTCCAAGAATTATTACAAGCTTACTCACACTAGCTCTATTTACTAGATAACATTTATAGGTATTATCTTACCATTAGACGGACACTACTGGATTTTTACTCTGCAATCAAATGACAAAATCTCCCATGAAATGTGGTAACAAGAAGAAATATRGAAATATGGTGATTTTCAACTTTATTCATTACCAAAACAATAATTACAACATAGCTTAGGACATTTCTGACTTAAGAATGGTTTTTAGAATGGTGCACGTGCAAATCACAGAACAAAATAAAGTTATTTCTTCCAAGGAGGTTCAATTTACTCTGATGTTATTTTTGGACACCCTCCATCAAGCTTGGACAAGCTCCCACTTCTACGAGGAGCCTGGGATAATTCCACTGAAGYAAAGCACTGAGGAGACAGGATTATTGTCTTGTCAGACCCCCTCCATTGCTAGGAAGACAGAGGAAGAGGAACATCTAAAGAAAAACTGTGAAGTCTGATGAGCTAAAATGTCGTCTAGAGRTATTTATTTTTTTCATTGACTATAAAAGGAGCCTAGGGTGCTCATAATCCKAACATAAGCACCTCTGCTAATTGCACAAAATTATATAAATAGCACTCAAGCCTGAATTAAAAAGCCAAATAGATTAAAAATAAATTCACCAGAACCCTGCCTGAAAAGATCAGGCTCTGATTGGAAGATCTCCTGTGTATGCCACATGTTTGTAAAATTGTTTACATGCCCACTCAGCCTCAGTATAAATATCATTATTACTTTCATTGCCTTCATGTCTTTTGCRTTTTATCCTATAAACTCTGAAATCWTTATTTTAAAATTGTATYTGATACTTGAGAATGAGCTAAATTTAATCAGTGTAGCTTATAGTAATGCTACACTTACTASCAATGTGTCTTCAATAAATTTGAATTTGGACCATTACTTTTGATTATATAATAAGCTTAAAAAAAATAAAGAGGATAGATATTAAGATAATAAGACAACTTCAACAAGTTATATACATAAGAKTTACTGAAAATGAAATTATAACTTGCAGACTAGTTTCTAGTGTGCCAAAGTCTTTGCTCAAAAAAATTCAAATGACCATGAAATAAGTCAAAAGAAAATCTATTTGTGAAATGGATTCTTAGATCCTCGTTTCAATAAATATTTAATGAAAAACTAAGAAGTAAACAAGAAAAACAGGACAAATATTTATCCTTTGAAAAATTTATAGAAAAATATATCCACTGAKTATCTACACCTCAGTGTCACAGAGSAATGATCCAATTCACAAATATATTTGCATATGCCTCACATCCAATATTTCCATACCCTTGCACCTGGACACTATTTTTGGAAAAGCAGAGGAGGGACCCTTATTTCATTCCTCCCATTGAAAAGGCTTCAAATTTGAGAATACAATTTGAAAGAAAGTGAATCCAAATCAGTAGAAAGACCTGACAGAATGCCTCCTATCCCTTGAAAAAAATATGTGCTGACAAACTGATATCCTAAATTTGTGTATCYTTGTTCTCATCCTAAATGGGTAACAATGATGTGTTCAGGTTGGTAAAAAATGACAACATTGACAAAGCATTGATTTAATGTTTCTTTTTTTTTTTTTTTTACAATAATAAAATTATTTTGGCCATTCAATGACTTTTTCTTTCCATTTCATATAATGAACACAGGTTTCTTGCACTATCAAATCTTCCTCATAATGAAAAACCTCACTTAAGACTATCTAATTTTTATCCAACCTTCATTCTTTTTGCTTGATTCAGGAAATCACAAGTTATTTGCTGCACCTGTACAGAGAATGTCTATTCTAATGACACTGATGTTCCRCAAGCAATTCTAGTTTTTACAGGTAAAAAAATTAATTTTGAAGTGCTGTCTACTTTGTACAGCTTTACCCATATTTTTAGCATGATGCAGTCAGAGTCAGCTTGTCTTCATGCAGTGCACAGACTTTTGTCTTCACTGTCTCCTTTTCCCGTGGGCTGAGATGCTGTAAATTGTTTCTGGACAAGTTTCAGAGCTGACTGTACCATGCTTTTAATGTACATTCTCAGAAGACTACTGGGAAACAAAGTTTAGCTTTTTGCAGCCTAGTCTGACATACACCTTGTTCCCAGAATGTGTTTAATGTATGTCTTTCCTCTTTACTCACGTTACGTAAGGGGATCTATTCATAGCTGATTAGGAAGTGAGGAAGTGATTACTGCCAGCTCTGCTCCCGAGGCAGAAAAGAATTCTTTGCTCTTTCTCCCTCCCACAGCAGGGTACAGAGTAACATCAGGGGAACATCGGTTTGGATTTCTTGGAGAATTCAGATGTCTGCATAATGGTGGTACCTTGTCAGGCTGACACTGAGGCTGTACTCAGTAAAGCTGGAAGCAGCTTCTTCAGTGGTTGGGACTACAGCTTCACCTAGAAGAATAAAGTGGCACAGCACCACCTCTGAAACCAGAGATGGTATCAAGCTAATTCAGAATTTTCAGTTTGAAAGCCCAAGCCATGTAGCAGCACCCTTCTAGGTTATGGGGTATGGAAATCTCATTACAGATATAGGAAGGGAACTGAAAATTCAGAGAGAGTAAAATTTATCTCCTTATGTTATCTCCCGACAAAGTCAGGTATGCTTCATGGAAAATTGCAAAAGCAATTGGGAAACTCTTGCTTCTGGCCTTCTTGCTGCAAACAAATATAYGTTTTGAATTATTCATGGAATTTTGAACAATGGTTTCATAACCACTGACAATTAGACCCAGAATTCACATGGGCAAGACAAGAGCTTTAACTTYATATTTAGTTTTGCTAGGCAGATTTCTCCGTATAGCATAGGGAGGACCCGGCCATTGATTGACACTTTTTTATCATTGAATATTAAACCCTGAAAGGGATTACTGGTTTCCAGTAAGGTAAACATCCTCGTTTTCCTTCTGCTGTTCGAAATCCCACCTCTGGTGGTACCACTGTGAGGATGCTCCACTGCYACTAACATTCTTTAGAGCTCAGCCTACACAGTGGCTTTCCCAGACACAACTTAATTCCCTGATTTTTTGCTGAAGAAGAAAGGATTATAAAACATTTATAGGGTTGGTTTGCAGTAATAAGAGAAGTGCCTGTAGAGCACCATGCCACAGGACAGCTGTTTGAACTATTCATCCTTTAATATAGCTGYAATAGAAATTAGTATACAAGATACAGGGAACCTAGATACAGGACAAACCTCTGTCTCATTTTCCAGGAGYTGAAATTATTGATCAGGTAGAAAAGATAACACTGTATAATTTTACAATTCAAATTGGTTGCCCTGTCCAAAGAGACTTAGAAAGATCTGTTGTCTGTCTAAACACCAAAAAATATGTGTGATACCGCTTTGACTTTTTTATCTGCTGTAATTAGCAGTGGATCTGGTACAATGCCTTTTGTATAATCAGTTCCATCTCAGTTACAATTGGCTTTGTTAGAAACAGGAAATTTTAAACTTCTCTTMCTATGTATTTTTCATCCTAATGACAACAGTGTGAATGGAGGGGTGAAGGGAGGATGCATCTGGAGTAATGTGTCCAGCTGGGGGCTCCTCAGTACAAAAGAGACATGGAGCTCCTGGAGTGAGTCCAGAAGAAGGCTGCGAAGATGGTTAAGGGACTGGAGCACATCTATTGCAWGAAAAGGCTGAGTGAGCTGGGCCTGTCCAGCATTGAGGTGAGACAGCTGAGGTGGGATCTCATCAATTTCTATAAATATCGGAAGGGAGGGTGTTAGGATGTTGGAGCCAGGTGCTTTTAAGTGATGTCAAGCAATAGGATGTTGGAGCCAGGTGCTTTTAAGTGATGCCAAGGACCAGAAACAACAGGCAGAAACTAATGCACAGGAAATTCCACCCAAACATGAAGAAGAACATTATTGGTGGGTAACCACACACTGGAACAGATTGCTCAGAGAAGGTGTAGTCTTCCTCACYGGAGATATTCAAGAACCAYCTGGACACAGTCCTGTGTCCTGTGCTCTGGAATGCCCCTGCTTCAGCAAGGAGGTTGGATTAGATGACCCAATGCAGTCCCTGCCAGTCTGACTCATTCTGTGAGTCAGTGAAATGAATCATTGAAGACCACAAAATTGTTTTCCAAACAAGAAATATTATTTCAAAAAACAATGAAAGTTACCCATATTTTTTAATGTATTTGCATACTAATAGAAAAGAAAAGCTTTCAATAGTATTGAATGGTTCCTTTCTATTCATGTAGAAGAGATTCTATAATAACCAATTCATTGCGAAGCAAGTTTGAAAGTGGACATTTGAATAACTCTTTCATGCTTCTGTTGGCTGGAAGGAACATTTTAAGACACAATTCTGGGCTATATAGGCAAAATCCTGGTGTCATTTGGCTCAACAGAAACTTACCATTTACTTATACTRGAAAGAAACTTGGCTCTGTGCTAGATAAAAGCAAACTCAGGTAGACTTTGATGCTTTCTTTGGATGTCCTTGCCTCCTAGAAGTAGTCCAAGAGGTTCTTTCAGGTTCATGAAACTCATAAGAAATTGTTGCTGCTGCCTACATTAAAGGAAGTTGGGAAAAAAGACATCAAGCTTGTTTGTGATAAGAGATTCCTCATAAAATAAGTTGGTGTCYTAGCGCTTTGCTCTGAATTTGATACCAAAGCAATACTGATTCAAGGGCACCAGGAATGGGGTAAATTGTGCARAACTCTTGATTTAAGGCAAATTTACAGGAGGATACTTTCTCTAGTGAGTTAAATTGCAGAAGGATCAAAGGTGGTGGAAGGATCAAAGCTAAGGTGGAATCTTACAGAAGAAATTAAAACATCTCTCAAATTGAGGTGTCTCCATTGAAAYTCAACGCAATTGCAAAGCATGTAAGCATTGCTCAGATGAATAAAGCAAAGCACAAAAGTATTAAACTTTGCGTCATCCAGCAGGCCAACAAAAAGGACAGAAAAGTGAACTCCACAGGTTAGTGCTTCAGAGGCAGAGAACTCTTCTTTTACTACATTCAGTCATTTCACACACTTGAGCTTGACATAGTACTTCTGTTATTTCAGTGGATGACAATCAACATGCAAAAATTTGAATCAAATCCTTAAAGCTACTCACCTTTGAGAATGACAAGACTAAGTACTGCTGTGGGTGGGGAAGAGAATGAAAAGGTACACATCCTTGAAAAGTATTATTTTCCCCCCAAAATTACAAAGAAAGCCACTCAAGCATTGCTCACATATGCTGAGGCTGTGCCTTGTAAGGTACCACACAGTCCTGCTGTCTTTCCTTTGAAACCTCTGTGTGAGACATGCAGTGAAAGTAAAAATACTGATGGCTTGCCACTATGTTGCTCTAAATAGGACAACCAGCTTCCTTCTCTCTTTCCTTGCATCCAATTACAGATTATCTTGACCTTTCCCAAGGCTGGGCCAGTATCAGTGAGGTATCTTTAAATTAAGCCAGATAAGGATGAAATTACATTGGAAAGGMATGCTTAAGCTCTCAAGAAAGAGCACTCACTCTGTTATTTATGACAGTTTAAAGTCGGAATATATCTGGGGAGTCTCACTGAATCCTTCAATGTTAATGAAATATGGAAGCAGTAGCCACAATGAAAAGTGTCAGGATTTGGCCTATCTTAAAAATGTATAATTTYCCTGTCTCCTTTAGAGTAGAAAAAATTTTGCTTGCACAAATGGGGTGCCTTAAAAATTCAAAACCATCAAAAMAAGTGTAGTTCAATGCATGATCAAAAACTGGAATGAGCTGCCTAGGGAAGTGGTAGAGTCACCATCCTTGGAGAGATTTAAAAGATGTGTGTTTTAAATGTGGAACTTAGGGGTATGGTTTAGTAGTGGGCTTGGCAGAATTGTGTTAAAAATTGGACTTGATGATCTTAAAGTTCTGTACTAACCTAAACAATTCTATGATTAAATTATAATTGCATTCTTTGTTTCCTTGGTTCAGAAGTACAAATTGGATTGAACACAAATAGGGAAATTACCTGCAAAATCTGGCTTAGTTTTCCCTAAAAGAGCTGAAAAACAAGGCCCATGAATCTATTCATCCCTACTRTTCCAGGATGGTAATCTGTGGTTTGCATTAGAGTCAGTTGTACATTAATGTCAAAGYGTTCTTGAGCACAAAGGAGAACAGTAGCTAYGGTGGTACTAGCAAATATAGATTCATGTTTGACAAGGCAACAAACTCCTCTTTGTGCCACTGGGGTCAAGCATYTTCCATGTGACTGGTCACACAGGTAATGGCTTCTAACTCCTGCACTTCCAACCACAGACTGTTTAATGTAGCATTAAGTGACAAAATTTATATTTAGGATGGAATCTATCACCTTAACTTTAGCCACCAAAAAGACTGTCTAATCTAAGTTAGCTACCAGTGACCTAAGTATATTCCCTAAGGCAATAGAGATAGGTCTTACATAGCTATTTTTATCACCACAACCATTTGTTTGTCACCTGAACCAATCCCTGAAGTTCATCTTCTCCTGCTGTCTTCAAACAGATCTAGATGGTTAGCATAGATCCTCACCATTCAGACTGTCAGAATGAGACTAATGAATCCCACTCTCAAGTGAAACAAAAAGAGGAAGTTACTGCAGAATGCAAACYTGTTTGTGTAATTTGTCAGTTGTAACCCTCCTTTTCCCTGTGAGAAGGCCACATACACATGGAAGATTCACATGAGAGGCAGCTGAGGAGGTGTCACAAATCATCAAAGACTCCCAAAGTGCTCCCCAGACCATTTCTGAGGCCTTGCAGCAGAGCACTGCCTCATGGTGCAACTGATCCAGTCTGCTGCAAGAATGTCAAACCTGCCTCCCCACCAGGGRGGTACCTGGCCATTCCCAACTGGCCCAAACATAATATAATCAGTTGAACTCTGTGTTTTGCAGGGCCCTCACCACCAAAAAGAGAAGGATCAACAGGATGCCACTGAGATCCATGGAGTGGTGATATTTTCTATTTAATCTGTCTCTGTCTCCTCCACCCCTCTTATTTTCTTCCTTTCTTACTCTCTGTCTCTCTAGCTCACATTTWCTGTTAAATAAAATCCATACTATTGACTTCAGCCTGTGGTCTCATTTGAACTTTCATTCAGGCAGAGRCATCTCTCTAATAATTTTAATAACTGGATCATAACAGTTTGGTGGGGRACAATTATATCCATTCRTGGCAAGAAGGCATTTTACAGAAATAACATTGCTTTGACAAACACCTCACTTTGCCTCAGCTTTTGCTCACATTTATATGTGCTGACAAGTCTTCCAGACAGAAAAAGGCAAGTGAAGAATTTAAGAAGAGATTAAATACTATATCAGGGCACCCTGGTAGATGGTGAGTTTTCTCYTTCCTGAAGGAAAGAAATGGAGAGAAAGAAGATGGAGAAAGCATTGAACCATAATATTCTGGATGTGTTTGTATGCATGTAATTAGAAGTCCATTGTTCAGTATGTAGATTAACTTGGTTTTGCTGTTGTATTCCATACTTGAAAAAATCTTCTTTTTCTATGAGACTGTAATAAGTGTTATAAATTCCAATAATTTATTATTTCTTTAATCTTTGTTCATGGTATCCAAAGAAGAAAATAACTGTTTCTAAAGTTCAAAKCTTCCTGACTACTTTTGAAGTCATGACAGCACTGTTCCTAGGGAGGACTGTGATCTAGGCAGCTGTCCCCCAGGAATAAAAGTAAATTAATGGGAAAAAAAATCATAGAGATATAAAATGGTGCTTTCATCAACAGTGTTTTTCAGTTTTGCTTTATGATATGTCATCTGGTGTGGGAGGGAAAGCAAAGTTGCCTGCACTTTGAAGTGGTGGTATGTTCTGAAGGAGTCATTAATGCAGCTCATACCTCTTCTTATGTACTTATTCATTGAGGTGCTCTGTGCAGTCAGGATACCTTGCAAAATCCAGGCCTGTGCAGGCAGCCCAGAGGGCAAAAATCTGACAAAGACAACTATTAACTGGAGAGCTTTGGTGTTGAAAATATAAAATATTCTTCAGTTCAGATGTTAYAATTTCTAGATTTTTAGAGAGACCTTACAGCTAGCCTAGCTTTCAGAAAAGTGTCTTACATTCAATTATTTACAACTAAGAAAAATGACTTTCTCTTTAAGTTCTTTTAATTTCAAGTTGARGAGTTAGATCACAGGTTTCACGATTTTTCTTCATATTTAAATTATTAAGACAAAAAAATCTTTTCACATTATATTACAAATACATGAGTACATTCCTATAATTTTTATCAGTCTGCACACACTTTCATGATGTGTTAATGCCTGTCTCATACAGTTATTTCTAAYCTTAACAGAGAATTTTAATGTCTTCTTCCATGGCATAAGCATCCCCTTAGTCAGTTGATGCATAATTAACATGGTRGTTCTGGTATGATAAAAAACAATTATTTCCCCTAGTGTGAGCATCTCATGCAGCTTCCATTACATTTCCTTTCTTTGAAGGGTCACAGAAAGTAGAGGTCACTACAAAACTGTTAATTTTTGTGATAAATTGTACCTAATTATATTGGTTGACTATGAGAGATTGAAATGGTTAATGGCTTAAATCATTGTTAAGATCATCTGAGGGCTTGTGCCCACTGTAGTGAACTGCAAAGAAGCAGCTGCTCATCTGCAACAACCAAAACCCACTCCTCACTGAATATGCCTACTAACTAGAATTTGGACTGTGCAGAGAACTTGAGACAAGATARAGGTGGTTCTGCTGTTCAGTTATCCACGTCTGGGGGGAAGAATGTATCCAAAAGTGATACTGGAAGAGAGACTGGAATGAGGGTGGCTCAGACACTGAGGGGGTGAGTTGCTGATGTGCAAAGTGCCTGCCCAGCTGGAGAGGGTGAGCACAGCCCTACAGGCTGCAGCTGGGTGTTGAACAAGATAAGGGAAATGGCAAACCATGAGAGGCAGGTACTGTCTTTGTCCTCAATCTAGTGAACTCTGATGTCATGAGTCCCCTGCCAGGGATGGAACAGGCAGCTGTAATCCTTTAGCAGGAGTCAAAGACCCCTCAAGTGTCATTTCATCATCCAGGTGCCTCATGATCCACAGCATTCACTGTGAAACTCCCTGCCATAGGGGAGGTTGCCACGTGAACCTTGGTAAATATAAACCCATCAAACCACCCCTTTCATGGGTTTTCTCCACCACAGCGATGGGATTTCCCTAACAACTTGACAGATTATTCAGGCTGTAATTGCTGCTTTGACCAACAGATGTCAAAATTTCAAGCCTTTTTGAGGACTTCAGTTGGTGGTGACTATACACTTTCTACTCATATTCCTTGTCTTTTTCCTATTTGTTTCTATCTCTACCTCACATTTGCTGTTAATAAAAATCTGTACTATTGACTTTGTTATATGATCTCATTTGGACTCAAATTCAGGCAAAGGCATGTCTCAAATGAATTTAATAACCAGGTCATGACATTGACCCATATGATAGTTATTGTATTGCATTATTTTAGCTGATAATGGATGGTGTAATTTAGCCAAAATAGAAAACTGCTTGGAAACAAGCTCAATATCTCTATATTTTGTACCCTCTAGAMGGGCTTTTTATCTGAGGCCTTTTAAAGGCCTAAGAAAATAAATTGTTTTGAGTTTTCCTTGAAAGTTTTCTCGCACAGATTCTGCTTTGAACCAAAATTCCATTTAGGATTGGCTCTCAGAGGTCAGAACAACATCTACTTAGACACCCATACAGAATTCCCAAAGGAGACAATCAGAACAGAAGACGCGAGAAGATGAGCTTTCACAGATGCTCTCCCTGCTTCCAGTAATTTTTGGGTGATTTTTAGATGGTTCCTTAGAAAGTCTTATCTTAGTATTTAATAATCACAGACAGACTCTTCTTCTATGTCTTTTTCCAGTGATTTTAGTCAACTCTGTCATCTACTAGAAATCTACAACCTTGTGGCAGGGTAATTACAGCTTAGTTACAAATTGCAGAGTAAATCACTCACTTTCAGAAATACCTTTTAGTTTCTATTGAAGCTTCTTTTATTTTTTATCAGACGATACCATGAATATCTGATCATTTTCACTCTTCATTATTTGCTCATGTATGCTATTCATTCTATTTAAATTACTTGATGACTAACAGAATTGTCTCACCTCATTCCTCACATTTGCTTTTTTTCCATGGCATTCACTGCTCTATAAATGCATTTCTCATACCTAAGCCAGTTCATAACTGATTATTCTAGATGACCTTTGCTGGAAAGTCTCCAATTCTACTAATTTAATACATTGCACAGAAAGCAAACATTAAACTGATATTTCTCACTCTCTTGCTGCAGTAAAACATAGAAAACAGAATGGTAGCACAAATTTGTTAAATTTCAGTGTATTGAGTTTGCATGTCAAAGTTTTGGTAGTGKAMGGGGCTACAGGGGTGGCTTCTGTGACAACCTACCAGAAGCTTCCCCTGTGTCCAATAGAACCAATGCCAGCCAGCTTCAAGAGGGACCCACTGCTGGCCAAGGCTGAGCCCGTCAGCAATGGAGGTAGCACTGCTGTGGTAACATGTATAAAAAGGGGARAAAGTAGCTGCACAACTGAAGCCACAGAGAGGAGYSAGAATATGTGAGGAAAACAGCTTTGCACATACCAAGGTCAGTGGAGAGAAGGGGAGGAGGGGCTCCAGGTGCCAGAGCAGAGATTCCCSKGCAGTCCATAGTGAGGCAGCTGTGTCCCTGCAGCCTGTGRAGRTCGATGGTGGAGCACAGATCCACCTGCAGCCCTTGGAGGACCCCACACCAGATCAGRCAGATGCCCAAAGGAGGCTGTGACCCTGTAGGAARCCCWCACTGGAGCAGGCAGGACCTGTGGCTCCATGGAGAGAGTAGACCACTGTAGAACAGGTTTGCTGGCAGGACTTGTGGGGAGAACCCTCACTGGGGCAGCCTGTCCCTGAAGGATTGCACTCTGTGGGATGGAGTGCATGAAGAAGTGCAGGTCATGGGAAGGACTCAGATTAGAGAAGTTTGTGGAGGACTGTCTACCGTGGGAGGRACCCCATGCTGTAGCAGGGGAAGTGTGTGGGGAGGAAGGAGAGGCACAGAAAAGGTGTGATTCTGTGACTGCAACCCCCATTCCTCTCCTCCTGTATCACTGCAGCAAAGGAGGTAARGAAACTCTGAAGCAGAGCTCGGGAAGAGGAGAAGGGAATGGGGGAAGGTRTTTTTTAAGATTTGATTTTATACTTCATTACCCTACTCTGACTTGACTGGCAATAAATTAAACTAATTTTCCCCAAGTCAAATCTGTTTTGCCCATGACAGTAATTGGTGAATGATTTCTCCCTGCCCATATCTCAACCCACCAGCCTTCTGTTAGACTTTTTCTCTCCTCTGTGCAACTGAGGAGGGCAGTGACAGAATGGCTTAAGTGGGCACCTAGCATTCAGCCAGGGTCATCCCACTGCATACAGTTAGCTTCACTTTTGCTTCTACATGTCACCCTCCATTATGTGAAGGGGAAAGTAATATGCTTCTTTAATTTTTGAAAATTATCCTTTCTAGGCATTCAAATTACTGCATACTGAATAAGTCAGATTACAGTGGTTCAACAGTGTAATTTATTATATGTCTCATAAATGCTAAGAAAGCACACAGAGGAAAAATGTAAACTGAATGAAAAAAAATTATCAAATTAAACCAAGAATGGTGTCCTTCAAGGTTAATAGTTGAGTTTTAATTTCCTRTTTAATTTATGTTCCATTTAGATGACACAACTGCAGCTGCTGTTGAAATATTTTAAATTTATTGATTTATTTCTACCTTAGTTAAGTAAGTATTATGAAAAAGGAGGGAGTGTTATGATCTTCCAGTTAGAGCATATCCACTTACTTAAATTAAATAGTTTACTCTCAGTGACAAAAGTRGCATAATTAGGAGGAACTAGAACCCAGAACTTCTTGGAAAAATCCAAAATTTTCTTCCTAGAATACAAAAGTTTCTTTTTAGAACTCTTTGGTGTGCAACAATCCTCAGAYTGTTTCTATATTCAAAATCTAGATTTCTAGACTGCTTCAAAAYTTTGATGATCAATTCAAAACTTTGTTGCAGGCCCTGCTGAAGCTACCATTCAAACTACTCTATAAGTCAAGGTCAAAATRAAGGTTTCTGTCATTATATGAGGCTGCGCTTGCTAATGCAATAACCTAGTCCAGAGACCAGTAAGGCTGCAGGTGCAATTTCTGATTGAATCTATTATTTTCTATGACTCRGTTCCTGGCTACCTGAGATTACACCTCTTTCTCAAGGACATATTATGTTTGAGTGTAATTGAACAGCTGGAGCCAGGGGCTTTCTCATATAGACAAATACAAGCTGCTCAAGAATGGAATACTTCCATTCTTGTCTCTCTCTTCCTAATCAGCTATAATCTAGAAATAGTTTTCAACTTAACTGTTGTTTTGGTTGAAGATATTTTGGGGAAAAGGACTAGGAGATCGATACATGGGCATGACTTAATTTTGCAAAACATTTAATATATCAACTTAAAACCAAATACAATAATATTTTCTATATATGAAATTCRTTGGGTTTTTTTAGTATAGGGGTGTGAGAWACTGGAGAAAAYKATTACTGGCTCARAACATCTGAAGCTGRGTGCAGCAGGGCAGTTCTGCCTAGRTAGGATGGTGCTCTGCTCCACACCCCAGTTGTGGAACCTCTAGTCCAGCCCAGGATGGCTGTCAGTCACTGGCACACCTGCCYCACATGCTGCCCCCAGAGCACCTATAGAATCCTTGAAAATGRGTATATAAGATTGGATGGGTAGGGTTTGCTTGGTGAAATGCTTTATTTTGATTGACTGTTTTGTCTTAAATTTTGCCAAATTTCTGGTCTTCTAAAGTTTGTCAGTGTTTTTCCACCTTCTGTGAACATCATTGCATATCTCCCCTGCACGCAATTCAGGGAAGAGTAGCACTACAAACACCTTTTAAGTAAACATGCTAAGTGAAGATGGGCTCAACAAGGGGTAAGGTGTTTTTAGAGGGGAAAAAGAGTGAAATGTATCATTCCATTTGAACAGGAATGGAATTTATCATGGGATGATTTTTTTAATGGCTTTAGAATTCCAAATACAGTTTGCAATGAAATGATGTCTCCAAGTGTAGTCACAGAACCAACACCAATGGGCATTTCATACTTGTGTGTGTGCAATGGAAAATGGAATTTCAATTATTACACTTGACATCTTATTAAACTTTTCTATTGTAATATTTTTTTCTCAACTTTCCTGTCTTAATAGTCACAATATAAACTTTTTCTTCCTTGTATTTATTTATTTCTGAGAGGATGGAATTCAATTACCATTWTTTATATTTAACCACCCTATCGTTATAAACTGCTTTCTTCTTTCTAAGCTGAGAACATGTATTTAGGTGAAGGCATTCATATCATTCAGAGGCATTCTTGTGATACTTTATATTATTTAACTGGCAGTGTAGCAAAACAGTGATTGACTAATATAAATAATAACAATAAATTTCAGCGAAACTGAGTCTCAGTAGTAGCTAAAGTGTATTATTCAGGTTGATAATTGACACTATTGATTCATTTAGTCAATTGCTTACACATGTCAATGCAATAAATCCTCCAGCACTGTACTTTTAMACACCTATTTAGGAAGACAGAAACAAGTTTCAAAAGACAGAACTATGTTTGAAATATTGCTGYAGTGTTTCACCAAATAAGGCTCCAAATAATCTTCCAAGCCCTGGAAATAGAGCCAAAGTAGCCCCAAGGAAGCAAAACACCTTGTAAGCAATCATGTTTTGCTTTAACCATCAATCTCAGAACCCTTCATGTGAAACTACTGATAAACACTTGCCATTCACCATGTGGTACCCTCGCAAGAGAAGATTTGAACCACTTTGCTAACRTCTTTCTGAAGCCTCTTACTTTGTGGCAGCAGGATTCAGAAGGCAGCAGGATTCATGGAAGTGAGGGACAGGCCTTTTGTCTAACGTCCCACAAAAGAGAGAAAACTCTAGCTTCTTACCTGTTACGGGACCTAAGATTTGTCAAAATAACTAATATGACACTGAAAGTAAACCCCTGTCACTGGTACTTGGGAYGAATCTYGGGTAGTGTCTTTGCAGGGCACCTYCTAACTGCTTCACCTTGTAGGACAGAGAGGAGAGAATCTAAAGTAAGCTCTGTTTGTTGGTCAAAACCCTATGATTTGTATTGACCATGAAGTCAGGAGTCTGAACARTGGAAGTGATCCTTTAAATGGGCAGYAACACCAGCACACTTCAAGCTGTTYKTTCAAGGAAGAAAACATAGTGGATGGACTCAGTCAAGTTATAATAACTGCAGTTTAGTAGTCTTTATGAGGAAATCCTGGAAGGGGACCAAGACATGAAAGTTTTCTACATTTTCTACAGTATTCTGCAGAGGAATTTTGTCACCCACATTAAGGTGACAAACAAAGCAACAAAGTGTCTGTGACTTTACTGTTGAAATTGATTTTATTTTAAAGGCTAACATTACAAAATTAGGAATTTTAGCTTTTGTTCTGAATAATTMCCCTGTACAGTCTATACCAGGAAAGAAAACTCACATATTTGTTTGTTATGACAGTAGCCAGACCTGAAACAGAAAAAATATATTTTGCCATCAATTAATTTTCTTCAAAACTAAAGTAATAATCAAAGACTTATTCTGTTTACAGCAAGAGGCATCCTACCTAGAKTTTAACYYATGTTCAATGGTYTCCAGAATGCAGAAAAGCACAGCAGAGAACATTGGCCAAATAACATGAATARCTAATTTAAAAATTCCTTTTTCTTWGAGTTTTGATATGTGTGTCTTGCATCTYAATTGCATTCAGGATTAAGACCCTTTCAGATGGTYGTTTAGAGTAACGTTATGTTATCAGAAAGAGAGGAAAGTATACAGAAAATTACAAGATGTTAYAGCATGCTAAAATAAGATGAAGTTAAGCTCTTATGTGTTATACTTTGAAGAAGCAGTACAAGAGTATTTTCCCTACACATTCAATAGTATTAGATACCACACAGGACTAYTAATGTTCCCATTTTGACCTCATAAATATATTCAGGAAGCAAATTATCTGCTATTAACACACCCACTTTCTGTCCCCCGCTTCCCAAACAGATTTGGCTTAGTGTGAATGTAGGATGGGGTAATTTGACTTCTGCAATCACAGCAGACAGCTGTGAGTGATACATGACATGAAAATGAATTATCTTTGCTCTGCTCATTGAGAGCAGAGAGTGCTGTGCAGATATTATGCTGTGTTGTAGTCTGTACCTGACAGGTATGGAGTACAGGAAGATAAAATAAGCTTTTACACTGAGTTTTATTAATTATTCCTATACATACAGAAAAATAGATTTATATAAATACCAAGTTCCTTAATTTCCTTTCTATCTCTCCCCTCTCTCCAGCTGTCATCACTGTGAGATAATTCCATCATGCTCCCAGTCATTCAGGCTTAATAGGAGAGTGCTGAACTTGACCCCCCTTTTCTCTTTCCACCCACTGCTACAATGTTGTTAAATGTCACCAGTTATTCCTCTGTAAGAAGAAGAAGCTATATAATTTTTTTTCTATTTCAGCTGTTACAATTCTGATAATTTATCAAAACTGTTTTATYATCTCCCCTCTCACCTGATTCAGCTTTCTTTTTTTCCTCTTAGGCTTTACACTGTGAGCTTTCTGTTCTACTTACCAGACATTTTTTCAGTTTAGCCTCATTATTCCCCGTTATATATTGAGCTCTGATTTCACTGRTTTTGGAGACTCTCTGTGGGTTCTTTGTGAGATATAACCTGCCTGTCACAGCCTATCACTTCTAWATATTCTATCCCAAGCTGACAACTGTTGCTTGGAGTTCTGTTCCTTCTGCTCCTTGGCCCCTTCATCTTCTCTATCTTTTTGTCTTTGGAGGAATATACAACTTTRCAATTCAGCACATTCTCATTTACTTTTCTTTCCTCTTCTCTGAGCYTTTAAGTCTTGGCTCATTTACATCAGAAATATTTTAATTATTTTCTAATGCATTTTACTTATTCTGAGCTTACTCTGTCTGGAGTTTGGATTTGAGCAATTTGTGAGGCTTGTCTTTTGTTACAAACTCCAATTAAAAGTAAGGGCAAGCAAGAGTGRTTCTGCAGACTTGTGTGTTACCACCTGAGTCAGTGAGCCATGCTAGGCAACTGTAGTTTGAATAATTGCTTGAATTACAGCATAGTGAGAACATAGAAATTGGTTTTTCCTGGATGCTTTTAGACAAATTTTGAAAAAATCAACAGCTTGCATAGTGTAGTAAATATGACAAGTGGGTAACTGTGAACACGGTTATTTCAAATCTGGGTGTCCATAGATAGTTTGCTAAAATCTTATGTTGACAGTCACATGAGAAAACTACTCTGAAGCGCTGAATAGTCACATCTCAAGGTGACTGCCTGACCTGTCTGGTTTCTTTGAGTGCACCCCATGAATTTATGTGACTGACCAGCCAGCCTGACCAACCCATGCCAACATTTGTGTCAGCTCCTGAGCAGTCSCTGGAGAATATCTGGTTTCCAACCAAGCCACTCTGATATGCTTTTGCATTAGCAAGTGAATGTGAGAGCCTACAYTTCTGCATTGTGTATTGCTGTCTTRAGTGTGCTGCTATTTGTGACTCAGCCACACAGGAAATGTTGTGGTCCTCTGTGTGGTGTGACTGATTCTGTACAGATCAATAATGGTTGAGGGAGGGTAAAGGTTTTGTCTCCATTTATTCTGTTTTGGTTCCTGGGCCACAAGGATGTTGCTTCTAGCTTATTTTGCCACCTGCCACCATCTCTTTCTTTCATGTGGATCCTTCTACATCTGCCCATACACACACCCTGGTGTGAGGACTGCAGCTTATGCATGGGACATACCATGGGTGGTGCAGGAGTAAGTTGCCAGTCAGATGGAAGTAATTTTATGCTTTCTCAGAAGGAAAACAAATGACAGATCTAGCTGTGCCTGACACTGCCTGAGCACCAGAGACTSTCCCTCCAGGGAACCTCAGGTTAATGAGATGGAAAATGCAGTCAGCAGATWCCATGCCATGAGAAACCACCAAACTTGCACAAACTGCCCTCGTACCTCTGAAGTGGCTTTTCTAAAGCTAAAGCACTCAATACCAGATTCTTAACTCAGTCCTCATCTGATTTTTAATATCTTCACTCTGCCCTTCATACTAATATTATTTTTAAAAGAAAAAGCAGAGGAGGTTGCCTCAGATACTGAAGTCTCTACAGTAATTTTCAGGCAGAAAATCAAATTGCCTGTGGGCTGTAGATTTTCATAGTGTGTATGCATAGCAGAGGTCACCTTTAACATTAAGGGCATGAATCTCGTTTTTCCTCCATCATTTGAGCTCTGGTGTAATGTCATTAATAACTTCAGCAGGTTCACACTGACTGATCTGTGGGGTTACTAAGACTATTAATTTGGCCCAGACCCTGTACTTAAAGTGTAACTAATGGCAACAAAAACTCTTAACTGTGCTTTAGAGAGAAAATATAATAATGAAAAGCTACTGACAGCTTCTAGGAACTATACCAGACTGCTTAGTTAATTTTATACAAAATTATCTCATTGCTAGATCCCACCATTATACATTTCTGAGATGAAAATTAACTCATWACCTCCATTTTACAGACAGAAGTGAGGTTCTAAGAGCTAAAAGGACTGTCAAAAGTCATTTAAAGGGCAGCATTGCATGGTTTTTCAGTCCTCTTATAGTTCATTACACTTAAAATATGACAAGCTGGATCCTCCAGAGACAAGGTGGAAGTGCAGTAATATTGAGAGAGGGAACAGAATGAAGTCTGGCTTTTGAGCTTCTTTTGAATTTTGATACTGGGAAGACAACAACAACTTGGCTACTTACAGAGTTCCTAAATCCCCAAAATATTAGTCTTTTTGTGTGAAGGAGCTATTATAGACAGAGGCTGTAACRTGAAACAGTCAGAAACTCAAAATTTCCAGGACAAATATGAAGGGTGCCAAATACAGTGACTGCTAGAGTCATGGACTCAAAACATGTCCTGTTTTAGCTGCCGTGTTTCCACCAAGAAGCAGCTGACTTGGATACTGAGGCTTTGTGTACTCCTGAATAGCTATGAGCTGCACTGTCACACCCCATTTACACTCATAGATCCTTGGTCAGCTGGGAGAACCTTGAGTCAAATCTGCTGCTGCTGGTAGAGGCTCTCTCTTAACATTTTTGCTCATAAATAAAAAAGGCTTTACCAAATGCAGCAGAGAGTCATTCCAAACTCRTGACCCTTTTTGATGACACTTCTAGGGTCTAAACAAACCAGCTATCATGYGAAGTGCATAAGTTTAATGTGCTCTATAACAAAGTTTTTGAGCACATCTCCAATACTAAAGTTACCATCTCCTGCTTAATTGAACTGTATTTGTGCTGATGTCACCCTAACACTGACTGTGCTAAAGTATCTGTGCCTGCACTTTCCCTCTGTTTCAAAACTTCCCAAGAAAAAACAGTCAAATTGTGCTTCAGAACTGGTAGAAACTGAACTGAATTTATTTCTGATTTCTCTTTCCATGGCTACTTGCCTCCACAGATTAGAGAAACCATCTCTTTGCAGCCTTCCAGAGTATCACGCTTTTCATACATTGGTAATCTCCATTTAGCTGTGTCCTTTATGCCCCACAGCCAGCGCTTCTATGACTAGATCCTGCACATCATTTCTTGAGATTTGTGTGTTTGCTGGATTCTGAGAAGATTTCCTGCACTGTTGCTTGCTTTTCTTGACTTCTCTCATGCTCTTCTTGACTTCTCTCATGCTTTTAAAAGCTGTGCAGTGATATGCAAAGATCTATAGACCGAGGATAAAACCACAGGACTTAATCACCTGGGTGTAGCAGTAGGGTACTGGAGAGAGAAAAGTATGCAAATCTGTGACACTTTGGTTAATGGCTTTCTATCACAAGTCATCATTCTTTCAGCCAAGGCAATCTAAGTGATCTAACTGATGTTTATGGCTATTGTGATACAGTAATGTATCCRTGTGGAGCATATCCACCAGTGGAATGTACTCATTTGGGTGTGTATAAAGATTTGACCTTTGATATGATCATRTTTCTTTTGTATTTGTTACTGTGACTGGCAYAACCTATTACTGACTGTCATCMAYCTTCCTCTTCAGCATTTTGGTACTTCTGATTTTGAGCAATGAATTTCATGCTTTGCAYCCAATAAATCACATTRCACCTCATGCTTATAAAACAGAATTTTACTTTTATAAACACGTAATTTTATCAAATTATTACTGAATTTTCCAACAGTAGTGTTTCTAGTATGGACAGGCAAAACCTTCAACATGGACTTGCTTTTATGACAGTTCACCTTTAGATCAAAGTCTGCACATTGTGTCTTGGTTCATTTTCACTGCTGGATATATTTACTTGGTAGAAACTTACTAGTGCATTAAAATTCAGGAAAAATTATGCAAAAAGAATTAAGAACTTATCTGGGA
The DNA here is from genome assembly GCA_902810485.1 of Alauda arvensis. Classification (NCBI taxonomy): domain Eukaryota; kingdom Metazoa; phylum Chordata; class Aves; order Passeriformes; family Alaudidae; genus Alauda; species Alauda arvensis. The sequence continues at coordinate 270,128 of CADDXX010000646.1, forward strand.
TTGGTTAAGAATTAATTTTTGCTGGCTTTCAACTACAGTATAGACAGATTTTTCAAACACTATTTTCACACACACTGTTTAGGCAAATAGCATATGCTAGTTTGTAAATCTGAGTTTATATCTAACTGAATTATCTGAACACAGCCAAGTTACAGTCATAYAGCTTCTACTTCTAAGATTTACAATTATTCAGATCATCACTTCAAAGAGTTGTAATTTTCTGCAAAAACAAAATATGTTCTTTATGGTCTTTTGATTGTCTAGACTGTATGAGAGTTTCCTGAACATGTGCTATACATTTACATATTTTTCAATAGTAGTATTTTCCCTGCATTGAAGATTATTTAAAAAAAAGCAAAACAAAGAAACTCCACAAAAACCAAACTATCAGAAAACACTAAGACAAAAAGTAGACAGAGCTTTTATTTCCTCATACAGATTTTAGCCTTTATGTTTCACATACTGTCTTTTTTCCTCCTAAGTAATATCAAAATGGGGTTAGAGCTCCCAAAAATTTAATTTATTGCTTCAAGTGAATGTGCAGAGSTACTAATCCTTTCAGGTTTTTTGGTTTACATACTTTACTTTTAAGGACAGACATTTAGGATTTCTGCAAAGCAGGCATTTCATTAGCATTCATCCTAAGAAGAACATTAGTTTAAATAGAGGTAGGTAAGAATTTCCATTTTAAGTTCCTATGATTGAAGCATCTAGTTTTGCTTAAAAACAGAAATTTTAATATTTCTTAGAAAATAAAATTGCTAAAAGAACATTTGRCCAGTAAGCAATTTTTGTTACTATCCAGTTGAGATAATTTTTTGAACTTTTAGTCTGAAATGAATTTCAAAAGGTTTTATTTTGCAGAATTTTTGGGAAACATTTCAAAATRGCAACATGAAGCTTTACAACACAGAAAAGTCTTTTGCTTTAAGAACATGATGYATTATTGGCTGCTCCCCTATTATTGCAGTCATAGTGTTCTGCTAAGGGCTTCCTGATACATTTCTTGGAAGGTGAATCTCATCAGGCCCTCCTCACCCACAAGGACGAGTCTTCTGGAAGTAGTTGGGGTTATGTTGGTGCCCCAACCAGCAACTAAATCCCACCCAGCAGCTTGCTCACTCCCCACCACATTTATATGGGAGAAAGAATTGGAAAGGTAAAAATGAGAAAACTCGTTGGTTGATATAAAGAAAATTTTGTAGGTAAAGCAAAACCTRCACATGCAAGCAAAGCAAACCATGGAATCCATTCACTTCTTCCCATAGGCARGCAGGTGTTCAGCCATCTCCAAGAAAGCTGGGCTTCAGCATGCCTAGAAGTTACTTTGGAGAACAAACACCGTCATGTCAAACATCCCCACATTCCACTGTCTTCCCCAAGATCTATATGGTGAACATGATGCTTATGATCATATTCCATAGGGTATGGAACATATCTTTCATTTTCTYACCATCTTCTTTATAACTCTCTTACTCTACTGCCTGTGTGAATCTGCCAAAGATGTTGATTCACGCCTATGATATGGAAAGGCCATCTTGSCTGTTCCTCTGCTGGGACTGCCAAGGTACCCTCAGTCTCTGATCTTCTCATCTTTGATTACTGTGCAACCTAACTTCTCTAGTTTCTCCTCATACACAGCAGAAGAATTAATGGCAGGATATTGATTCCGTTTGGTTGATCTTGAAGAAAAACAGTACTATTAAACCTATAATATTGAAATGCATTTTGCTTTTGCCAATATTTTTAGCAGTCTATGTACTCTTTCACAGATAAAATAGCAGATGTTCTCTAGCTTCAGTACTATATTTGAGTAGATTCAAATATATGATGATAACTGAATGAAATATATAACRTGTGCCCATTTCATCTACCTAAAATCTGTCTCTATTACTGTTTATTTGTTATGCTGGCAAAAATAGTCCGAAGGAACTATATCATCTGCACAAAAAGAGATCTGGAACAGTCCTGACAGGAACTCTCTAGTCATTCAATTGCAAAAGTTAATCTGTTAAATTTACAYTTTTTTTACAGCCTAAACAAGATTATGTAAAAAACCAAGAAAAAAGGAGTAAACTCACCACATACCAGATTCTGTTTCACCTAATATTTTCTTTAGTTTCTTGCTCTTTTTGTCAGTGTCTTCTCCTCTGTTGTTACATTGCAGTAAGCAATTGTCTGCAAATTCAGTCTAGAATTCAATCTAGTGCCTACTGCACATTTTCACTGATTACAGTTAATGTCTTCAAAATTAATATTGACTATGAGGATAAAAGCAGGTTAAAAAGACCTAAGAGGTAAATGTTCAAGTAAAAGTCTGCCCCTGTTTCTTTCAACTGAGAGCAGGATCTGACCAGGTTTTTCATCCTGAAGTAAAATCCTGTTTATAGTTGAGTATTTCTTTTCCAAGTTGCCCTCAGGAGAATGTGCTTGRTATCGGGGCTGGTTTTAAATCTGCAGCAACATCCTCTTTTTGCACTGCAGGAGTGAGGCAACTGATGTCTGTCCCATAAAAGACACTACAAGCACATGATCCTAAACTGATCCCATGTTAACCGCAGAACATCATCTCCTGGGCTACTTCTGACACGTTTGTACCAGCCTGCTTCTGCTCTTGAGTCACACTCTTGTGTAGCCATCTGAAAATATATAAAAAAAAAAAAAAAAAAAAAAAAAAAGATGTTGTTTTAATCTTCACTGTTGTCAATCACACTAGAATATGGGAAGAAAATGGACTTCAAATAATGAAACTGGATTTGGTTCAGATATAATTTAAAAATTAGCAGCAGCTGAACCTGAGGCCATCATGTTTTCTTTTTAATTGTTAATTATCAGAAATTGCCCTCTTTTGATCATTATGACTCAGTTAAATCAAAAATATGCTAATGGCATAAAATGACATTCAATCATTATATCACTGTCTAAATAATTACTTATGCCCAATAATCTTTTTTTCTGTAACCCCTTGAGCTATGAAGTGGTAAGATATGCTGTATTGCCATGCTTTACTTTTCTTTATATTTACAGTTTCTTTAAGTTTTATATAATGTCACAAAACATAAATATACAATGTATATTTATGTTTTCACAGAAGGCTTTCTATTAAATATCTGCCTTTTCTAAACTGTCCCTATAATTGAAAGTAAATTGTCCTAGGTTGCAATGTAAGATGTGCCCAAAGTATGTTATTACTATTACCATCTTCATGGGTTGTTGGAACCAGGTGGGGCAGTGTTTTCYCTGCCCCCTCTCTCAGGACTATCTGCTAATGGCCCATCAATGCCCTGGYCAATGACTCACAGGTAACTCCCCTCAGGAGCCATCTCTGCTTAATGGGCAATCAAGGACCCATTGTGTGACTCATAGAATGATATCAGCCCATTGCGAGATGCTCTGCCCAGTGGGGAGGAGCCAAGCATTCCCACCTGGATATAATCTGCAGTTTGGGACAGCACAGGCACTGACTAGATTCCTAGAGGATGGGAACTGCCAGATCTTTCTACAGGATCACTGCTTCAACAAGACTGCTTCGTTCAGACTGCTACCCACTATCCTAAGGAACAGGGTGTCAGGTTGTATTCTGACTCTGCCAAGGGTCTTTTCATTTGTTCCTTTTACTATTATTTTTATAGTTTTCCTACTAAATTGTATTTCTGACTTAGTCTCTCACTGGTTTTGCTTTCAWACCAGTACATAAATATATTCTGTCTGTATTGAAAGACAGCAGCTCTTTCAAGAACTCTTGAAACAGATTGCACTATTTTTTGTTCACTCTCTACTCACCTATTTACATACTCCTTCAGTTGCACCAAATAGAAAAGATAAGTTGGTAATTTCTTTCTCAAAGAAAATGTGAATCTTAAAATGAAAGTTCTGGAAAACTTTGAGTATTGAAATAGATTTMTTTCCTAAATCCCTTTAGAATGTGTTGGTTGGCTTTGTTTCCAGCTTTTAGGGAAAATGCAAGAGATTTAGCTCACCTTTCAGAGACTCAAATATATCATTAATCAGAGGAAACATATTTGGAGCCAATTATGACTCCAAAAAGTTAAATGGGACCACTTAAATTTAATAAACAACCCACAAAGACTATGATAAATCTACTTTATCATTCTTCTTTTCCCTGGAAAAAGTATTTTGGAGGGCATGGTCAAAGTTGATGACAAAASCAAGCAATAACAAAGAAAAGTAGAAGAGAGACCCTGAGATGAGCTCTTAGTCAAAGCATGGTGCTGACAACACCAGGTGGTGGGTTTGATCCCCACCATGGGCCATTCACTTAAGAGTTGGACTTGATGATTACTGAGGGTCCCTTCCAACTCAGGCATTAGACTTTTCAGAAAGAAACTAGTCCTGGTTTTGCCTAATGCCTGAGTGCTGTCAGCAAGCTCCCTATGAGTTATCAAGCAAGAAACTCATGTGTGAGCAAATTTGGGGGGGAACCTCCCAATGGGGTCCCTCTGGAAAGAAAACCCAAAGGGCCCCTCCCCCAACCAGTGGGGGAAAGAAAAATCTCCTTAGAGATAAGTGGAAGAAATTAATTATTTAACAAACAAAGTGCCCACAAGCATAAAAAWGAATAATATGAAACAATAAAATCTGGCGAAATTGAGAAAGTCCTTGCTGTGGGAGCTCGACTCGGTCCGTCTATTATCAGTCACTCTGTCGCTGGAGAATGTCAAGGCCCAGGCCCCGGTGGGCCGCAGGTCTGAGCTCTCAGTGCTCTTGTGGGTTTTCAGTCCAGAGCAGGTTTAAACAGTCCCAAGAAAAAGAATTARGTCCAGGSAACTTCTCTGCCTCRGCTAGCTAAAAACTAACTAAAAGCAAAGATCTTTGTCTCACTGTCTGTCCATGCTGCAGATCACGCAGTCCAGGAGATGAMTGTRTGGAGGAGTARTGCTGTTTTCTGAAAACRAACTCCAGGCTTCTATTTCTCCCCCTTCACTCTTGGAACCAGTCTTGAAGGTACRGGRCACAATATCCAACAGAGACAGAACACAGGATTGGGGATATAATAATCACAAAGTCACCCTAGGACAGTGACAAAAGAGGAAGGTAATTCCCCACAATGTCAGGAAATGTTCAGAAAGATTACACTTTATGCTGACAGTTGTGGACACTGTACTTATTCCAGGGATGAGCAATGAGGCAGCAAGGTTTCATTAAAACCAGAGTGATGTTATTAAACTTGTATAATCTGACTTCAATATGTGCAGCAGCATTTTACATAATCTGAAGCCTGTGCAACACATAATGAGGGAACCAATAAGTAGTGAATTACAATAATCAATATGTGAAATGACAAAAGCATTAATCAACTTTGCAGTGGTGTCCCGACCTGGGAAGAAACTAATTTTATAGRGATCACATAAATACTAGATAAATTACATACTGGGCCAAAAGAATGGTTCATGTAACTCAATTGCTGATATATGCAGCTGGTGACACATTTGGATCTAGARATGAATTTGGATTATTACATTTTGACATGATATCATACTGAGTCAGGCAATTAGCATAACAACATTTTCACAAGGACTTATTTTAATGTAMGATTTATGTAGATTCAGCTGTGCTCATGAATTTTTCTTGTTTGTAAGGGGCATTATATTGTTCCACAAGGAAAGGTCTTTGCTGCAAAAGTTTCTCTGGCTGAGTTTAGGTYTGTGTATTCTATTACTTGAAACAGGATTTTTTTTTTTAATTGAAAGAGACATCCCTTAATATATATACAATAAAATGAAAAATCAGACAGGGACCATTTGCAAGTTTTCAAAGACTATGTAACACAGCAAAAGAAGATTAATGTTAAAATTTGTGTATTACTCTCTGTCTTTAGTCTCATTCCAAGTACCTAGATACACATACATGTTCATTGCAATTATTTATATGCTTYATATAAAAAGTATGGGACATGTTGGACAAGATTCTTACAGAAATTTTTTCAGGAKAGGTTTAAATGAAGCAGCCTTTGGCATATCTCTTCATTAATGTTTGTATAGAATAGCACCAGAGATAATTATGCTTATCCATTCTAATTTTCTCAGCTCACCATTGGGATTGATGGCAAGACTATTTCAAATGTAAGTATTCTCCTTCAAGAGACAGAAACAAGTCCACTTGCTGCATCCTCCAGTATTGAGATAAAYGACTCAACACATACTGTTAGTGCCAGCTTCTTACAGAAATGAAAGCCAGGGGTGAAAATGAATAGTAGTATGGCTGCTAGTCCTGGGTACATCTCCCTCAGGAAGTACAAGCATCTTTGAAAAGGAAGCAATAAAACAAAYGTAAATGGTAGGCAAGAGAAGATTTTTAGGCTAACAACCATAAATGGCTGTTAAAATTAAGAGAGACTTGTCTTGAATACTGCTAGTTCAAAAAACTATACAGGATACAGAATAATAGCCCTGTATAGACATCCAAGTGAATTTACCAGAAACAAAATAAAATTTAGAAAGAAAACATAAAACGGTGAACGTGAAACTTCTCCAATATACTTTTATTAAATCCTAAACATTTCTGTATCYTATAAGTAAAAAGATTATAAAGAATAAATGAAAATGACAGGTTGTAGATACTGTGCTGGGTGACTAGTGGTGATAGTTATTGATCCTGCCAATGTCTCAGAGTTCATATGCAATGATTGCCTTTTTGAGTGTTCACTCAATTGTTGTTAGTAAAAAAATCAGAATGAGACAGTGAGATCCATTAGTCTCCTCAAATGCTAGTGACTGTCAATGRAGAGTTTGTTTTCACTTGGACTAACTCTATCTTGCATGAGTGAGGATACCCATGAGATCCCTGAATAATTCAGGCRTGACCCAAAATGTGACAAACAACATTGAACCAAATTTAGCCAACAATTTAGGCAGTCATAGTAGCCAAAGTTGATTTAATATTCAAACAATGAATTGAAAGAACAATGCTTTCTCAAGAAATSTGCATACCAGAGGTAGATRAAGTCCTTTAATCTCATTTCTGACYAGAAATCTTATGGTTCCCACTTGACAAGGAGGAAATATAAGATGGACACCAACACTGTCCCAAAGGAAAAAGAATGTAAGCAAGCAAAAATCATATAAACTTKCAGTCATATTAATACACKTCTSTGTATTAATAATACAGGCCCAAGAGAACTAGGGCCTGTTACTTCAGTATCTGAATACTCACTTTTTTCATACTTACTAACATGGAAAGGACTTTTTAAGAGATAGCCAGACTTCTATGCAAGTGGAGATCGCCTTTCTATTCATAGCTAACACTGAAAYAAAATRCCATATCTAAAAAAAAAATTAGTATGATTGAGAACATGGGGAGAAGATCCAGGCTGCAAGGAAGAAAAGACAAATTATTGAGTAAGAAAACTGATAGTCAGTTGAGTCACTCTGAACTGTTTTCTGCTTCCGCCACTGTGATTATAAACACTGAAGTGTTAAAGAAGTGAAACAGTAACAATTCAGAACAGACTGGGACTCATTTTGAAAAAGCTGTGCAGGCATATATAATAAAGGGTAATATTAGTCCCAAACCACCACTGATTAAAACTGGATTGCTCAATTTCTCTAGAATTTTATGCATGATTATTAAAGAGTCATTGATTGAAAATCTGTCTTTATTCCACTATAATCAAGTTACTTTGCCCAGTTTCTCTAAGTAACTGGAAAATAATAAGGAGTTCGAATGTTGACTGAAATGCCCTTTTCACGTATCAAAAAGGTATTGTAGGCAAAATTCTAAAATGTTAACAGAAAAGGTTGTACATTAGGAAAGTTGTAAATACATATTCCTATTCTTTTGCCTGAGTTAGTACACTTTGCATGCTGGGCATTAGCACAAAGCCTGTCATTATAAATAACATTTCCAGACAACAAGAAAAATAAATTTTGCCCCATCTTTGTCGTTAGTTACTCCACAGTTGCTTGTTGTTTTTCACCAGAAAATATTATGTGCCTATCATTCCAAGAAAAATATATTTGTTCTATTATCTCAGCCTAAAAGTTAAAAGCAGTAAAATATAACAGGCTTTGACATTGTGATTTATGGTACAAAAGTACAAACAGAAGAAAATTGATATGAAAGAAAGCCAGCAAAATTAATGTGTTCTTTGGCAGCTCTTGGTTTATGAAAAGGCTACATGAAGCGGTTAACTGGTCTGGAAAAATTTCCTTGTTTTTCAACCCTCTAAAATTTTTCCAGATAGTTTATTTGTTCAGTCTGCCACCAATATTTATGTCAAAAAACTTACTCTACCACTGGAAAGTGGAAATAGGGTTTTTTTTGAAAAGTTCATGCATGAATTATTGAAAAATTKACATTGTCACATAAATAACTGCTTTAGAAAGTAAACTAAGTCTGAGAGGTTTTAGATTCTGTGTTCCAGGATTTCACTTTCACTAATCCTTAAATGATGGTGAAAATTTGCATGCTAGSCTTATGGAGAGAACTTTACAAAAAGGAAAAAAAAAAGGCAGACTCACTTAAAATCCAAAATGAAAGTGTTTTTATTGTCTGGGGCTGTATATCTCAGTTGTGGGAAACATATTTTTCTTTTGATCTGACAGTAACTCCTTAACTGCTTTAGAATAAGCTTCATCATGCAATAGAAAGAGCTKTACTGTTTAATTAGATTTACAAAACAGGTTCAGAATATATTTTGTTCATTCTAAGAGCTGATTAAAGACCRCAATGACCACAATAAAGAATCCCAATGTGACCTTCCAGGCTTGGGTCTTCCATGAGGAGTACTACAAATCCCCCTATCCCATTGACCTGTGAATACAAGAACAMTTTTTTAGAATGTGGAACCCATCTTGGAAGTTCAGTTCCATTGTTGTATTTGAATTTCTATARTCTGCTATTACAGTTTTGCTCTCTTTTGTAGGAGTGTTGTTTGTTTGTAGAGGTTATGTGTGGGTTTTATTGTTTGTTCATCTTATCAGTCCTCAGCCTTCRAGCACTTCATAGGAGGCAGCGTGACAGCTTTTATTACTAGAAGACAGGAACCAGCATTATGCTGCAGCCAGTGAATAGTATTTCTCTAGACTTAATGAATGCTGATCTCATTTACAAAGTGCATTACTTTGCCTCCCATTCTAAGAGGAATACATTAATGTTTTTGAAAATGACATTTCATGATTAGCTAAGCATGACACCTACACAGTCATTTCAAATAAGATTGCCTGTTCTCAAAATTGTTTTACTATGTCAAAGGAAACAATAGTCTTTCTTTCAAGTCTGTTAAAAATTGAAAAACAATTATTTAAATTCACTTTGACTTGCAGGCCTGACTTTTCAGTAAAGAAATAAGCTCATATCTATATTTTCTTATCTAATAGTCTTTATTATGTCTTATTTTCCAAAGACTTCCAACACCCTGTGGATTTAGGAAGCAATTTTCATTACTATAAGCATTAATGTTTCTGGCAAAGGATTATTTAAGAACATTGAAAAGTTAATTGACCAGAGATTCACAGGAAATATTTTGCCTTTTACATTAAATATGAGTAGAATATCAATGAATTAATGCAGGGTAAAAAGAGACAGCTTTCCAAGGTTTCATTTATGATCTTGTGACATTCAAAAACAAAAATAACTGAAGAGAGGGTTGTTTTCAGTGCAGGGCAATATCTAAAGTGTGTAGCTGAAGGCACACTGCTGACAAAGAAAGGAGYATGCTCTGTGCTGGGGTGACATGGAAGTTCAACAGAGTTCAAAATRTGATGACTCCTTGCTTGGCCCCAGCCCTCACCTGAAGTCAACCACTTGTCTCCAGCAAGCTCAGTGATCTGGGTCAGGCRGGGGCTGTTTCCCTCAGCTCCACTGCCTACCCAGTTACTTGAGTTTGATCACCTGGCCTGTACGTGTCAGCCTGTCAGCACAGCTGCAATGCCAATTAAAGGTTTTCATTTCAAAGAAATGAGCTCCTTGCTTTTGATGGTGACGGCACCTACCACGTGGGCTACAGCAGCCCAATATGAGAATATTCTGGATAATTTTGATTGGCTCCTTAGTAGGCTGGACTAATCTCTTTTGTAAGTGCCTACACTGGTTTGCATCACTATGTTTGAATTCTACATGGGGGTTCAAGTGCAAAAATTGCAGAGAACGGCACTTCACAAAAGGCAGCAAGTCTGAGAACATACAGCTGAAACCCACCACTACAGTGTAAATTCCCAGAGACTAATATGTGAAATGGCAGTCTTTTTGTAGTTTTGTCCAGAACACATATTGAGGTCAGTAAAATACATTAAGTATATAAATCTGTATGTAAGACACCAGTGTAATTTTTTTTTTCTTTGTGGAAAAAGTCATAGCAGTAGATGTAATGAATTTGTGTTTGTAATACATAATTCTGTCATATGAGGTGTTTAAAAAAAGATGATGAACAGAAAAAAAGAAATAGAAAACCCATTAGCATGCTCCAATGACTGAAGAAAGAATTTCAAAGATAGTCTGTTCACTCTTTAGTGTTAGAAATTCATTTGTTTCTAAGTTTCATCTTTCAGAGACCTTTGATCTGATTCCCGTTTCTCATCTTGCAACTTCACTATGTAGAATGYTGCTTCATTATTTTCTGACATCTTGCCTCATGGTGAGCAGGTGTGACTTGAAAATAGTATATAAAAGCAATCTCTGGTGYTTTTTCTGATCCCTGAAAAGTAATCTATGCCTGAACCACACATTTGAAAGAAAAAGTGTTTCTTAGGTCCTTGAAACATAGAACAATTTTCTCTTCTGCTTTGGKATTTTGTGTGTGAAGCTATTTGGCTCACAGGAACATTAAATTTGGTCTACCTACCCTATTTTGATGTAAGTGGTTACATATATGTTCTTAGGGCAATTCCCAAGCTAGATTAAGGCCAGTGAAGAAAAAGGAACTCAGGAAAAAAGCTTACTGTGCTTTCATTGTAGATTACTTGTGACAGAACGCAGCTGTACACAACATGTATGGGTCTTGTACTATTTTTACCCTGCCTGTGTAGCTGGAGCTCAGGTTGCTCTGGTAGCACCAGCCTTCTGTAGTGGCACTTGTACTGGCCAACMTGCTCCCTTCTTTTGACACTGGTGTGATTCTTCTCCTTAAGCCCTCTCATGGCAGGCAATAAAGCAATGGGAAGGGAAGGGAAGGGAAAAAAGAATTGGGGAGAAAAAAGGAAACAAATCTGCTTGAAACTAGGTCATGGCTCATTGTGACAGTAAGAGTTGCTTCTCTGAAGTCAAGGCTTCTGAAATTAAAAATATTTTGACAGCTTCATTGTAGCAGATCTAAAGTATTGAAGCATTTCAAGATTATTAACCTCCAAATAAACTGTATCTTCTCTTCAAGAGAAGTCTTTGATCAAAGCACTCCTTTGTTAGTTGCATATCAGCAATATATGAAATATTTTGACCGTCATTTTGAAAATGATGGGAACCAATGACAGGAATTTGGGAAGTGGAGAGAGGACAGATTTATTTCATTTGCTGTACTTTGAGCCTAAGAGATATATAAGAAACTGATGCAAGAGTCTTTAGGTACATTAGGATAATAATTTTCTGTTTTTCAATTGGAAACTGAACTGATTTATCCAAATAGTAAACATAATGATCCATTCCGAGCTGGCATCCTGCCTGCAGTGCTTTTTGACCCTGCCAAAACAAGTGCTTCCCCTTAGCCAAAATATATGAAAGGAAAAATGTTTCTTAACATCTTGTAGATGAYACAGGCATAAGCAAAATATCTACATGCATCACACTATAATCATAAGATATCAGCATTACRAATATGCTTAGTTCAGATTTGGCAATTATTTAGTCAAACTGCAAGCAGAGAAGACTGAAGAATAAACTGCAGAAACTGGTATATACTAATACTGTTTTAAAAATATCTTTCTTTCAAGTGTTTATATATTTGAAGCAAAGTGAATTTTCCACAATCATAAGGCAGAATGTCACTTGTATTTGCAAACTTATTTTCAATATTGGGTTGATAACTTTCCACATGTTTATTTTGCACCAATATTTTCTCATGCTGGAAATATTTGCCAAATCTGAATATAACTTTGTATAATGTGCATGGAAAAGTTAGTCAAACTGAATTTTAAAGTTAATGATCAACTTGCCCACAGCAATCTCACTCTATGTATCATACTCTGGTTTCCTGTTTCTTGTCCCTCAAACACAAATGAGTAAAACTGGGGTTTGAAAATTAGAGCCTTACTAAAATGTAAACCAAAAGATGCAATAAATTCCTTTCAGCAAGAGAACAGTTAGTTATTTATAAGAATTCTAAAACRCTACTAGCTATGGTATTTGGAAAAATAGCTGGTTTCATGGTCATGAAACTAGAAGACTGTGTGGTTGCAGTGAATTCTATTAAARTWCTTCCCCAGCATCTCATTTGCTAAATGGTAGTATGCTTTCTTCTTTAAGATAATTTACAGTTTTTTCATAGGTTTTTGGAAGGGCTTAAATGTAAATTAAAGGTAATTTAATCTGCTTCATAAGCTAATTAACCAGTTTTCAGTGAAAAAATTATTTTGTGGTTTTTGTTGGTTTCACAGTTACATTCCAATGATGTTATTTGACGAAAACAAAATATAATATTAACTTTTTTCAGTTCAACAAGCAAACACAGAAGGCCAGTTTTCAGAACTCATTACTGAAGTGTACTTCAAAAGTAACATGAACATTTTTTGCAGAATTAACAGTTTTAAAATTCCTATTAGAACCGTTTGATTGAGCATTTCAAAGAACATTTTAATATTTCAGAAGTAAAGCAAATAATTTCAGGCTGGGATAACATTGCCTTCTTAGCAGTGACATTTGGTGTAAGTTAATTTGGTTTAAAGAAAAACCTTACACAAAATCAAAGCTTTTTCATGAAAGGAACCAATATTGCTGAAAATAACCCTCATAAATAAATAAATAAATATCATGATCTTAGTAATCAAATTTACTATGAAACTTAAAAAGGATCTTCTTGTTAATTATTTTTGCTGCATACAGATGTAGAGATGTGGGGTTGGTGTATAACGGATGATTTTTTGGCTGTTCTGCATCAAAGTTCTTTAGACTGATGGTCTAAAGAAAAGAGGTACATCAAAGATGAAGCAGGAAGGAGACAGTGTATAGGTCATGTGCAGGCCATTTTCAAACTTTACAGCATGGCATCACCATAGAAATGCTGGCCCATACAATGCATGTTTGAACAAAGRTTTTTCACAAGAGATAAGCAAGTAGGGAGCTCAATTGGAAAAGAACCACCCATTTTAGATGTCATACACTTGCAGGGAATGCTTGCAGGGAATTCAGTAAAGGACTACTAAAGAGAAACTTGCAGTTAAGGATGAGATTTTGTACTTGTATAGGAATCAATCTTTTGCATTTTCCCTTGAAACATTTCATGCACGCCACTGTCAAAGATAGGGCAGATGTATAAATGAGCAATTGGCTTAATCAAATAAGGGCATTTCTGCATGGTTATAACCCCAACTGCTWAGCACTTCTCCAGAAAAGCTGACAATTTAATAAATGTTGCCCTAACAGCCAGAAACTTRTTTAAATCAGCTGGTAGTATAACCACCACAAAGAAGGTTTGAGGATCTGATTTTTCTACAGACAGGGCAGCTTTTTGAAAGGCCTAATTATACTAATTATAGTAAGTGTTTTGTAATGTTTCATCAAAAACACTGACCCACACTGCATAGCAGGTGCTCATTAAATGTGCAAGATCTGATATTAATAATAATTTRCCCCTCGTGGAAACTGAGTAAAATATATAAAGAAGATAAAATTTAACTTCTCAAGAACACTATCTAAGAAAATGATATTTCAATGATATCAAACTAAAACTCCTTTCTTCACACTCAATGAATTAAAAAAAATAATAAAATGATCCTGCATTCTGCTGATGTCTCAGAAATTAAATACTATTTCTCAATAAAACATATATGGACTAATTGCTGTACCAGAAATACAAAAGCCATTGGATGCTCTGCTGTAACATACATATGTTTTCAGTATTGCTGTGCATAAAAACTRCATCACGTGTCTTTTCATCAGTGTTCCTGAGAATCTCAAAGGCAGAATATATACACGAGTTCAGGAAACTTAGGTAATTGCCTGGTAATGTCAGTAGGACAAGTTACAGTCCCAGCCCTATTTTCTGCTTTCCCATTAAGGAAACATCTGTCTTCTCAGCTATTTTTAACCATTGGCAAGGACAGACCTAGAGTCCTGCYTCACATAAAGAAAATACAGCTGTASTGTGCTGAGTCCTTGCCACAAAATAAAGAAATGAGAAGTCAATAGCTTGTGCAAGGCAAACTATCTTGTGCTCCCATCATGAGTAAGCACTACCCTGCAACTGTAAGCATGGCTAAACTTGAAGTTCGTTTCAAGGGCTGATAAATATGGTGCAAGTAAGCATTCTTTTTTATTTCTAGTTTTTTGCTTATGTAGTTGGAAACCTAGAGATATTGCCATGGGAGGAGAAGCAGGTACTGTCTAGACCCATTTCCTGTAGCTTATAAATATCTATGCTCATGATTCCCAGGAGTTATCCTGTTGCTTGAGAGCAGCTGAAGGTGAGAAAACTGAGTTGCAATCACTACTAATTCAGACTTTGAGCATTTTTCTGCTAGACAATTTCAAAGAAATGCACTAACTTTTTTGAAACACATTTATTTTAAAATACTTCAGAAATATTATTACAAGCCCAGGTGGCTAATGCAGCTAACAGATGTGCAAATTTTGTCTGGGGATTACAAAAAATGCAGTTTATTAAATTGTGTCATATGGCAGATGGGTAGGAGCTCTGTGGAGTATTTGGTTGATTACTCCATAGTTTCAGCAGTCAGAGGAAAAGCCCCAGCCTGCGCTTTTGCATACACACAGTTACAAAGGAGAGTGCCACTTTGTTAAAGAAAGGGTATTCAAACAAAATACCTCAGGGCTTCTTTGAGATTGTCTATTTTGTATTGGTTAAGGATRAACATTGTCTTGTGTCATGGAAAAGAAATGAAATAGGCATACWAGCCCTTCCAGCTAAACAGCTACTTCCTCTTATAAACGTGGGGTTTATATCTGACTATTTCACCTACTCTACCCAAATAGCCCCTTAAACTTTCCTTATTARCTGTAACTATATTACAACGGTTACATGAAGATTCGAACAATGCTTCTGGTTTTAGAACAGCTTCCATGCCTAAATGGAAAAACTCTTACAAATCCAATTTCCTATTCTGTTTACAGAAGTCTGCTGCTTGGTGATTCATAATCTTCCTATGAGTTGCAGCAGTCTAGAGAAAGCAAGCAGTTTATGTTGACTCAACAAAACAATTACCTTAAAAAGATTAACCTGCTTTTCCTGCTAACACAATTTTTCTGCAACAGTGTTTACACATTAGTATGTGTAAAATCAAACAGTACAAAAAGTAGAAAARGCACAGAACTTGAGTACCAAAAATAACACATATTTGTAATAACTTTAAAAATTAKCATTACTACATATTCTATTGATTTCAGTCCAAAATTGTGTTATACATTTTTTCATTAAAAGCTAAATAAGAATATCCTGAAATGATCAACACATTTTATGTGAAAATTTTGCTATACTTAATAATGTAATTATTGCATTTATATTGCAAGAAAATGATGAAAAGTTGAGTAATATTTTCCTCATCYATCACTATAGCAATTGAAAAGTGACACATTATAAATGGAGCTGAGTAGGAATATGAGCATAAAAACGGCTGCCATCTAACACTTTCTGTATAAGATCCTGCATTCAATTATCTACCAGTTTGTCAAATTTCAGCTGTTGCTGCTAAAATTTTCCATGTCAGCAAATGCACTTCAGGCAGAATTTCKTTTAGAAAGTTTCTTTTAAAAAGTTTCCAACAATAGCAGCAAGGGCTAGCAATTGGTTTATATTCCATTGAGACCAAAACTCTGTGAAATAAGGCCTTCCAATATATTCCTKCTTTGACTCAGGAAAGAAGCTGTTTCAAAGAAGCCTACAAAATCATGGTCAACTTCCTAGCCTGCAAAAATAATCCTTATTGTTTTGCGTGTTTCCAGTGTTCCTYCTTCTGAAGAGTGTGCAAATTGCCTCTGAAACAGGAATTTTTACTTATTGAAATTATTACTTATGACTGCTATGAGCAGTGGGTCTGTGAGAATGCTTGTTCCATGGCTCTAAGTTCCGTGGCTGTTGCTGAAGCCCAGGAGAAAACACAGCAGTCTGTGAAATGGGGAAATGCAGCCTTACAAGGCAAAAGACCTAGATGAGGAAGAAGTATTCTGGGAGAGGGAAATATACAGTGAAACTAGGACAGCAAGGCTGAAAATAGTGAACACATGCAAAGAGATGAATAAAGGATGTAAAGAGTTGAATAAAGATCTGCAGATGAGKGTATGGCATTTAGGGTTATAGACAGAGAGCCTGTAAGAAGTTCATAAAAAAGCTAAAGGGATAGGCAGATGTAGGCCTAGAGGAAGGCCAAGCATCTCTCCAAGGACAGAARCGGACCCACACATGCCAGAGAAACCATCAAAGCTGGAAAATCCTCTGCTAAGTTGTGGATCTCATAAAAACTCTGTAATGTCTATCATGTACTGCCCCAGCTGCTGGAGCTCTGCTCTGAACATTCAAGCCCTGCTCATGTGTCCCAGGGTGTTTATAGTTTTCTTTTATGTTTGTAATTTSACTGCCCTTCATGTCCTGATTAGTAAAGGGAGAACAATCCTTCCCTCTCATCTCACAGTTGGATTGGAAAATGATATGGTTTCTGCACTAGGAGCAGTGTCTGAACAGTTGGCAGTAAATAAAGCAAAAGACCACAGGTTGACAGAGAGGCTGGCAGGAAAAATAAATAAGTACTGACACAGCCTGTTCTTCCCTTCAGTGCACTCAATGAGGCAGAAATATGTGAAATAGAAAGTAGGTGATTGTTCAGTAAAAAGCCCTGCAATGGGAGAAGGTGTCCTCAAAATCTAACTTTAGTACTGGAGATTTTAACCTTCAGGTCTGTTGTCAACTGGCAGAGACAGCTCCTTTGGGACAAGATTTATGTGCCTTAAAAAGGGCTCTTATTCTAGAACTGCTCTTCAGAAAATTTTCCACTCCCCCTCAAATGAGGAGGGACCCAGAAGAGTTAGCACCTCTTGAGCTCATCTATGCTTTGTGAATTTTCCTCTGTGCCAYAGTGCAAGTGTATAAACTTGTTCTGCAGAAAAAAGAACCATCAATTATTAAAAACAAGAGAAAACAACCCCACCACTAACATTGAAATAAATCTTTTAATGGTTTTTCTTCCATAAATGCTCTGTGAATTTTAATGATACAGGAAGTTTGAAGAGCTGTCTCTGTTTCTTGAGCTTAGCTGAGAMRAGTGCAGGATTGGAAACTGCTCTAAAAATCTCTAAAGGKTTGATTTTCAAGTTAAAGACTRATTAATTTATTTGCAAAAAAARTTCAACASTTCTAAAATTTTGGATAAAACAATATAATTCTTTATATATAAGGGTGTATTCTTCCTTACATACAACCCATCTTGAAATAAGAAAGAATATTAATTCGGTATTTTGATGTCCAGGGGAAGTCTTTTGAATGCGTTAGAACAGCTTCAGGGAGAGAGCTGAAAGCATCAAACTGACATTTTTTATCTGCAAGCTATTTTCCACATGCAGCTCAGCAGAGAAACTGGAGACATGCTCGAGACAAACAGCAAGTCAAAGGTTGGCATAACAGACCAAACAGGAGCTAATCCTGCTACAAGGMAGGTGGCAAAAGGCAGAGGTGCAGCTCTGCAGTTCATGGCACAGGGTTTGTGCTCGATATGGCTTCAGGGAGGAAACCACTGGAGAGGCTTTGAAGAAACTGGCATGGTCAAATTCCAATTCCACTTAGTTTGCAACAGGCAAGCACAGGTTTTTACCAGTATAGGGAAAAAGCACTTTGGGCAATTAAATTCAGCAGATATATTGGTGTAACTGAAGTTWCCTGGCTTATGGTTTCAACAGGAGGAGGAGAATTTTTGTGTGAAGATCCTCAGATTGTTTGTGAATACATTGTGCACTATGACAAAGCTGCTTCACTGGACTCCCTAACTCCTTGCTGTAGTACTGGTGACCATATTTTACAGCAAAGGTCTTCATTTGAGATGGTGTGAAGGTGAGCTTATCCAGACACTGCTTTTCCAAGTACTTGGGAGGAAGGATGTCTCACTGACTGAACTGCAGGAATAATTGAACAGTTTTAAGAAGAGGGTTGTTCTGATTCTATGTGTATCTCAAGTCCATGACTTCACAAACAGTACACAATTCAACCTACATAATGTAAAGCCCCCAGAGTATGAGCAGGAGGACTTGTACGAATGAAGCTCTCTGTTAACTCCTTTTCCACCCTCTGTTGCTGCAGATTTTGAATTGACTGAACCAGATTTGTGGGCTCTAACCTTTTACAGCAACAGCATCACAAAGGAGTGATAGCAAGCTGAGCTATGGATACCCAGCCAAGGACTCACCATATGGTGTTTTTGTTACACACAAGGGGAAAGATTGCTTTAAAGACCAAGGGCCGAATTCATCCCTGGCATAAGACTACTAAATTCAGTGGTGTTAGATCAAGCATGAAGTCAACAGCAAACTAATTCTATGTGGTGGAGAACAGAAGTCAAGGTTGTTTTTTTTAATAGCCCAAGGATGTCTATAAGGTAAACTCAGTTGAGCCAAGGGGTTTTTTATGTCTAACTGACATCTGTTCTCAGAAAGCCTGCAGCACACTGGAACAGTTTCCTGACGTTTTTCCTCTCTATAAACACTGTGAACTCCCATAACAGCCAGAGATGATGCAAAGGCATGTTTCATACAGAAATGGGCACCACAAATGACCCAGGAGATATTATGTTAATATACCCTCCCACTGCTTTAGTGATTCTATATTCAAGAAAGAAATGCAAGAAAACTTTTCAACAATCAGTTGTAAATTGTTGTTGAAATGTGTGGACACATGACAGCAGATGAATTTTAGCCATTGTTATCGCCATGCACATTAAAGAAATTAGACTGGAGAAAATACACTGTGAGCAAACCAAACTACTGACAGTCTAAGCCCCACTTTTTACATTTTCAGAGCATTTGATGTGCAGATCAATTAAAKGGCTTATTTCAAGTCATCTTCAAATAGCACAGCAGCTCTGACATGCAGAACCCCCATAATGCAGACATTCCATAAAGTGCACATTGGTACACTTTTATCTTTACAGCATGTTATCTCATTTTTACAGGGAGATGTTACCAGAATGAATTGGTTGAAATGCAAAAAGTAATTGAGGAACCTGGTTTTTAAACTTCATGAGCTATTAAATAGATGGGGRAAAAATTGGTTGTTAACATGAGTCAGGTTGTCTAACCTGTCTACTGCTGTGGGTTAACTTTGCAATACCTGAGAGAGATTTTAGAGAATATTGTTGAAGCCTGGGATAATGGCTAGTGAAGTTGTACTCAAGGTAATGTAAATCAACACTTATTTAAATCAATTACTCAAGGTAATGTAAATCAACAACCATAAATACAAAAGAAATATAGCTAGAATAAAGCCAAATATATATTTTGTTTCATATAGCAAGAGATGTTACACAGGTATTTTAGAACTGAATTCAAGCAGGAAAGTGAGAAGAAAAATAAYGTGGCTAAACTTCTTACAATACCAATGAGACCCATCTGCAGAATCAACTTTTTATTGACAAAGCAAAGACAGCTGTGGTACAGGTTTCAAGAAGTATAGGTTGTCTCGTGACTGTGGCTGTTGTGAAGTGTCAGAGTGAATACACAAACCTGAGAGATGGGTTTACAAAATTATCACTCTCATGGGCTCCTGTGGGGGACCAAAACKGATCCTGGTGGATATAAATTATTCATGCCTTACCTATGTTACTGATTCTGGCCCTAAATTCAGTGTAACCAGAAAAGATAGGACCTAAAGATGCAGTCTGGTAGAGCAGGACATGCTGCTAGTGTAAGGAGTGAGGCAGAAGGATGCCAGTAGGAAGAGTTCATWAAAAAGCTGACATTTTGCTGGGAAAATGAGAAACTCAAAAGCATTTTAGCTCTTATTGCTTACTTTGAAACTACCAGGGATCTTTTATACTCAAATTCTGGCTGACCACMCATGGCAAGAAGCAATTAGAACTACCTGTCTCTGAACCTAGGAGTCTCCTAAACCCCCCCGCCCTCCTTTCTTGCCAAGTGAAATATCAGTATTGATAGTCCAGCAATAGATTGATCCTCTGGGGTTCCATTGCTCCTATCTGCCACTGTAGAAGCCCCCCACACAGTCCCTTCCCMTTTTCCTGGAGCTGCTTTTTTTCTCACGTTTCCCTCCAGAAGGTGGCTGTGACTCCCAGTACTGGACCTGTTTGACTGGCATCCACAGGCCACCTTGCCACCTTTCTCAACTCCATCATTACTCAAAGATGACATGAAGCACCCCCTTTAYTCTAGATTTCTTAAGTGCTTAGCAGATACTTTTACCCATGAGGAAATACCTGTGAGGTGCAGGACCCAGGCAGCCCATGTCATATTGCTAATTGGTAATTGAAACTGAGAAGAAGCTGCTGCAGCAGACTTGTACTGACAGCATTGGTATCTCTTCGCAGGCTTTTTCCCTGGACAGCATTTGTGGCAATAAGTCCATATTTTGCCTCATTCCAGGACAARCAATTTTTATCAGACTCAGGCACATTGCCCAAGTGCTCTTTGGCCAGACACCCTAACAAGTAAGTCTACACCCAGAAACTTTTCCAGCCTTGCATTCAGTTTGCAAACTCTATGTTCACAGATGAAATATTATTATTGAGATGTAATTAATACATTTGATAGGTACCTAAACCCACTATAAATAAAGATATTAGAAAGATAAATGTCTTTCACACTCAAATACTTAGACAACCCTCCTCTTCTGTTTGAGCTCATWAACACAGTGCTTCTCTTGAACCTGCAACATATAAGATTGCAAGAAACAAGGTCAGACATGTATCAGAGGCAATTCCCTTTGCTGGAGTCTTTCTGTGYTCCTTTATGTGTATTTTTCTCCCAGAAATGTTCTTTTCCTCTAGGAAATATATTTGTTTTTCTRCCTAGTTTTAGTTTTGAATATCTTCCAGTGTCTCTGRGTGTTTCTGTTAKGCTCTACTCCTGTTTTTYCTCCCATTAGTATGTTTTCTRTGTACTCTCTATATCTTAAAGGTGYTTAGAGYTGCTGATAAATCATTGCATGTAAAGGATGCAACTTAGATGGCACTCTCAAGGAAGAGTATCTAAACAGSAGAGCTGAGAGCATGAGGAAAGAAGAAACCAAGCAAAGAGTTTGGGAGGGCTGATCAAATAAAAAAGTGTATTCTGCCTCCTTGATGGCATCTGCTGAGACATAAAAAAGAATAGAAAACTGTAGAAAAATTCCATGCAGACTCACAGAAACAAAACCATTACATTTCAAAGRAAATATTTTCATATCTTACAAGAGGGAGGAGTTGCACAATGCACAGCACTAAAGACTATGACTAGGGATCCACTTCATCTCTCTTGAGAATGCATCACTAGTAATTTGT
Organism: Alauda arvensis; assembly: GCA_902810485.1. Lineage (NCBI taxonomy): Eukaryota > Metazoa > Chordata > Aves > Passeriformes > Alaudidae > Alauda > Alauda arvensis. Next base: position 291,724 of record CADDXX010000646.1, read on the forward strand.
GAACACTTTTTCTTTATAGCTGCCGTTGACTTGTTTTAATGACTGAGTATGCACTGCAGTAAATAAACAGAGTTGTTCCTAGGCAACACTCATAAATCCTGAAGGCTGAGGTATGGCTAGCTAATCCCCATAAAATAAATCTGGACGTTTCCTAGGTCAAGCAAAGGCTGCATCTGCATCTCATCGACATTTCTCACAGAATCTCAAAATTGTCCTCATGAAAGATTTTTTCCAGGAAAGCCTGTCCATGGCAGAAATCCAGTGCAGGTTGTTATTAAAAAAAAAGTTCAATCTCTAAAGGATTGTTTCAAAACTATTTCTTGTAATGTAAAATATTTTTATCTATGAAATCACCACACACCCTACTCCAACTAATCTTTGATTTGATTCAGAACTGCAGAGGCTCAACAGGCTATGCAGAGTTCATATATTTGGTAATACTACAGAATATCTTTCACATAATTAAGGTAAGTATCTCTTGTTGAAGTCAGAGCATGACCAGGACTGTGAGTTTACAAYAACATTATATTTTTAATACAGCATCTGTATCTAGAAAAATATAGAAGCAGATTAAGAAATTGAATACAGAGTTGTTATCACCCTACACATGAAGCTTGGGAGTCATCCTTTCACATAACCCTTTCTTTCATTGTGAATCCTCTGGCCCAGACTCAGCCWTTTAGGGAATCTGGAAGAACTGAAATCTGAAGAAAAACATTCCCTTCAGACTGAAGAGGGGTTATCAATTAGGGTCAAAAATGCACATGCTTCTATGCTTTCTAGCAATGGGTAGCTGCCATATCTGCTTCTTCTACTTTTAGAGTCAGCAACATATGGTCATGGTTTAAGGACCTTTTTCTTGAAAATTTCTTTTATARTGTTAGAATTTAAAAGTAACCTAGTATTAAGATGCTATCTATTGTGCATATGTTGGCCCAYATGACAGGATTGTTTATGTACCTAGAAATTTCTATGTGTTTAAATACATGATTTGCCAGYTTTTATTGTTTGTGTCTGCTTCTGATTCCCATCTTAATAGGGTACACCACTTGAAAGAATTATGCTTTTTATAGATATATATTTAATTTTTTTTAACCAGGCCCATTTTAATTCACTAAGGAAATTGCATTCAGTAATAACAACTGAATAAATGTTATTTTGATGTGTCCTTTTTAGTGAGAAAGGTAACATAGGCATCTTACCAGTCCATGATTAAGATGTGAGCATTCTGTTAAATTCAGCTTGTGTCAACTTATGGACAAATCAACTTATGYAAACAAAAGCCTCATCCTTGGTTACTTAAAGGAAATACATTTACTGTAAAACCATTACTAAACACCCAATTGTGCTGATTTTGGCTGGGGTAGAGTTAATTTTTTTTCACAGTGGCTAAATGCACTACCTACTGGAACTTTAAGACAGAAGTGGCTGTGYCCATTTACACTTCTTAGATGTAGAAACTATGAAATGATGTTATTTTCACTGAATGTCTTGAAAATAAATGAAAAAAGGCTGTAGAGTCAGATATCTTCATAGTTAACTGAGAAACTGAATACTTTTCATAGGTTTATATTTACTGATAGTCATTGGTACTGGAGCTTTTTATCATGACCTAAATCTTTCTAGCTTCTTAGCTCTGGCTAGAGAATGAATTTACATTACCAAGAGAAAAAAGAAAAAAAGGAAAAAAGAGAAGAGAAATTAAGCAGGAGATTATAAAAAGTGCAATGGAATTAATGAACTATACTCTGGTGCAAATTAGTGTAAAATATGTATCTTCAACAAATTCTGTTTTGTCCTTTGCATAATTGTTTTTGTTTCTATACTCTATATAATAAAATAGGTGCTAGGTGAGGAAAAATAACTGGCACACATTTACACACGCTATCTCTGTTCCACTGGGTATTGTTTAAAAAGTGGTAAATGTTCTGCATAAAAAGATTATGGCAATTAAAATGGTATCTCTTTAAAAGGAAATCTGAAAGAAAAAGCAACATAAATATTTTTCTGGAAGAAGAAAAAGTATMTTTTCTTCATCTTTGCTTAATGTTTTTTTAAACGCAGCTGTGGCTGCTCAGGCGTTTATTTTACATGAGGGGTGAATTTGGAAAAAAATGTGGTTTTTTTGCTTTCTATACTCCTTCTTTTGTCTTCAGTCTTTGTATTGGCAAACATGCATGTGAGCAAATGTGCATGTGAAAATATTACCTAGGTGAGTTCACCTTATTAAAAAAAACCAAACCAACATTTATTACAGTATTATCAAGCCCAGCTATGCTTAGATTCAGGCRAATTGTGTATCATTCAACATCATAATCTACCTTAAACTGCAGCTTTTGTCTCTATTAATTGGTAGTCAAATTATTTTTGTTATTTTCAATACCAATTATGAAAGTTGCCCCCCTTAACACTGTTTTTCAGTATTATCTGCATTTCCATTTTCTGTTTGCTTTCTGCAGTGAACAGTTTGTATAACCATACAGAATTTACTGCAAATGGTGTCTCTCCCCTCATACTCATGAGTCACAGACTTCCTGAAATTTTGTCTTCTTTAAAGATTGCAGTGCATCAAAGAACATCTGTATATTGGGAAAAGACATCTTCCTAACATATTTATTGGCAAAAGCACCATTGTTATYTGCTTATAAGAAAGCTTGYATGACTGAAAAGATGCTTTAAAAATAYTATTTTAAGTACTTTACTAATCACACTTGTCTTCWTTCAAAATGGTACCTCAGCTCCTATGTCCCACTRGACAGATGAAATAAAAATTGGAAGACAGGAAATACTGTTGTAACTATTTATCACTCAGAGAAAATAGTTTAGAAAATCATAGAATTGTAGAATTTTAGAATGCTAAGTGCTAGAAAGGACCATAAGTATTATCTTGTTCCACTTACCAATAGACCAGGTCACCCAGAGGCTGATCCAACCTGGCCTTGAGTGCCTCCAGAAAAGACTCTTAATGCAACTGTAAAGTTTCTGTTTTTCCTGATCCTCCCTTAGACTTAGAGAGAAAACAAACTGTTCTAAAATGAGAGCCAGCAAATTGRCATTTTCTGTATGGCCTGTAGAGTTTATAGAATATCTACTTTTAGTTATCTGGCCAATGAGAGTTAAGGTGGCATAGAACCCTGAGCACTTTGGAGAAATATCCAAAAATGAAAATTGACATTTCAACAGTGAGGTACAAAGGAAGACTATTAAGGAACACCAAGGGTAGGATCATTTGTGCAGACAAGATGTAACAGTCTCATATGGTATATTTCRGATAAACATTTCAAATTGTGTCAGGTTTATCCCTCTCTAAAATGYCATTAAAGCACTGCATAGAGAAACTACTGATTCCAGGAAGTTGTCTAAATTGCACTCAGACAAGATGGTTTTCTTGCTCCTTGCAAAAGTCTCATTTGACTTATATGACTTAATGTGCTTTTCTCACAGATTTGGAACCACAYACCAAATTACATAATGATCTATTTCCCTGTGATATTGTGCACAAACCAAAAACTCTTAAGATAGTTGCCAGGCTGCTATGCAGAGAGTCTGTCCATCAGCAAAGAAAATGGGTGAATAGTTTGAGAAAGAARACAAAAGCTGGCTAAAACAAAAACCAAATATTTCAGGAACACATAGAATTTCTAGTGGTCAAAACTGCAYGTTAGGTATAGGAAACTACAAGAATCTAGATAAGAGCTGAGTACACAGAGATGGWCTGGAGCTGGTGTCTTACTTTCACATTTACTACCGAGTATATGTTATGTTATTTTTTCAGAACAGATCAGTTTGTGCTACAGATCAACCCTGTTATTCACTGAAAATAAATGTAGACACGTACAGAATAATTTATTCTTCAGCACATAATATTCTCACTGTGCTTCAGCTGCCCTAGCAAGTGGCTGAACCAACMGCACTGACAGGACCATAAAGTTTGTCATATATAMAAATCCATGGTACTGYTCAAAAAAACCTCTTGCCAGAAGCAGTTTGCTTGACAATCTTGGCATWATAGGATGCCAAGAATATCAGCTAACAACACAGCCAAGTGTCTTTGGTTGTTAATGYCCATTCCATACAGGGTAAAACTTCTCAGCTGCCCACTACTCTGCAAAGCTAGATTACTGTCAGTAAGTCTATTATTTAAATCTTGGATATCTCACACAACTTTAGGTTGTTAATTCCTGACTAATTTTCTTACCATATTTATCGACAATTTTAATATATGTCACTTATATATATATATATATATATATATATATATATATATATGAAAGATTGATGAATCATGAAGAAAAGTCCTGCAGAGAGATGGTACAGTGACTTTAAAACTACAGACTGTGTGCACCTGTTTGTATGATTTAGCTTTTCAAATGAAAGTTAATTCTTCCAGCATCAGTTTTCCCCTGTTGTGACACATTTTTTGCAAATTGGTTTGTTTTGCAGAGTTTTTGTGTAAACCCAAACCCATGGTTTTCACCAAGCCTACTGCTGCTTATCTTAATGAATCATTTCAAAGAATGTCATGTAATTATTTTTTTAATCCCACTGAAACTGCTCAGTAAAAAAAAAAAAAAACAAATATGTTTTCATCTTTGTTTCCCTCTGTCCCAACAAACATTTTAATAAAAATATGTTTCAGACATCTCCGCATCTTCCTCATCTGCTTTCTTCTCATGCTTCTGTGTTCTGCAGACCTTTTTTATTACCTTCTACCACTGTCACAGGATACTTTTCAAAAGATAGTAAAAACTTTTGCCTGTAACTTTCCAGGTGTATGGACTTAGCTTCATATGGCATTAGATCTCCTTTACCRCCTTCTTCTAAGTGACAGAAAGTGAAAGGGTTGCATCAGGTCCTGATTTACTTATGAATGCAGTCTAAATCATGTAATTCTTGGCAAATTGCTGAGCCCAAGATTAGGGCAGACTACTCTGCTCAGCAAGACTGTCTGCAATGGGAATTTGAAAAGTACAAGGCAGACATCTCCAGACATGCACTGTAAAAATCTTCATCAACATAAAATTTACATATCTGCTGAATAAAAATCTCCGCCTGCCTTACATCAGGTGYTGGAATGCTGCTGTCATGAACAAGTGCACAGATGAGGGGTCTTASAGAGCAGCAGAATAAGAAATGTTTTAAATTAAGTTTCTTGGAGAAGTCTTGCCTTTTCTTTCACTGAAGGAGATGCTGGTAGTGTCCATATGCTATCTCACCCTTCTGTTACCTAACTTAAGCATGTGGCCATTCCAGTCTACTTATTCCCATATATTTATAGATAAATAAATRCATCTATTTTTATATAATATATCTTTACAAAAATTAAAAATGCAAGTAAAAAAATGCATGACCATTGTTTTATCACAAATTCTAACAATTGTGTCTGGGAATGTGGATTTATTAAGAAGCAACTGTCACAGAACCACACGATTTCAGACTGGTTGAGGTTTGAAGGGGCCCCCTTAAATCATCTGGTGCAACACATGGAGTTGTAGGCAGGATCAGCTAGAGCAGGGGGTTCAGGGCCACATCCAGTCRGGTTTTGAGCATCTCCAAGGAAACATGACTGAATGTTTGGGCAAGGTATTCCAAGGTTCAACCATCCTCACAGTAAAACAGCTTAAATGAAATTTTTTGTATTTTGGTTTTTTCTTATTATTATGTCTTATCCTGCCTCTGGATAGCATGAAGGATAAAATTACTCTGTCTTATTTATTYCCTCCACACCTACCAGCTACTTACACACAGTGATAAAATCCCTAGAAGTTTTTCTTGTCCAGGGTAAATAGTCCCAGTACTCAGCCTCTTCCTGACACATCCTCAGATGCTACATAAGGCTGAGATGCTCATTTCCCTCTTTGTTTCAGTCTTCAACAACAAGGTCTTCTAGAGCCCTGTGCTTAGGGGGAAAAGAGTCCAGGAGAAGAACCACTAGCTGTAAATAAAGATCAATTTGGTACTACTTTGAAAAATTTACATCTACTACTCTATGGCACCCAATGGAAGRCAGCTAAGATGCTGAAAGAGATAGAAGGTATTTTTTAAAGTCCAGTTTCTATAATTTTGGAAAAGTGATGAAGAATAGAGGAGATCTCTGAAAGCTGGAGAAAATCATCACAATAAACAATCAAAATTATGACTTAAAAGTGAAAGGTTTCCATATAAACTTTTAATTTTTTTCTCTCATATGCTTATAATTTGCTGAAGAAATTAATTTTTAGCAAGTTAAATCTTTATAATTTGTTTATTATTCTAATATTGATTTAGATATAAGGTGAACATGCTTAGTTGCTGGTGTTCAAACTTTCACCTGAAGACCTTATTATAYTGGCATTTTATCAAAGCTTTTCATATGTTGGCACAAAGTCTCTATGGTCACATACATMTCTGGAGTTCCAGCATTTGCTATTTCTCACATTCCATGAAGTGGMATATTAATAAACTGCATCTGTTGAATGYCATTTTTTTCCATATATTTTGAGTMATCATATTTTTCCACATTCTTTTATCAGTTTTGCCTGCAATTGAAAAGAAAGGTGTTTTTAAATAATGACATTTACTCATTATCTGTCCATTTATTTAAGAGAGAGGGAAAATAATTGAATATTTGACAGAAAACTATTTTAATTCTGAATCCTGAGTTTTTGTACATTACAACAGTTCTGGCAAAGTTTTTTCCATATCATTCCCTAAATGTAGTTTTGAAACACTCCCTGAAGAATAATCTTGCATGTGTTTAAAATGTATGAGGTTTCTTTTATTAAAATTGTGTAAAAGTTAATATACTCCAGCTTTAATCTGTTTCCTCAATATAGCATTTATTTATAGATTATGAGTATTTTAAAAATAATTTCTGATATCTTCCTTTGTGAATGGAAGTTTCCAGTCCCCAAAAGATAATTTCAGGATATTCAGGTGACCATCTTAACATCATTTCAGCTTTTCTTTGGTTTTCATATCTAATGCTACATACACAAAAGAACTTAACATTTYATGTGCCTCCATTTTAAACCAAGTTTTTCACTTGGGGGCTTGTAACATTTATTCACTGCTTAGTACATTAAGAGCCTTGGGAAACTTGTAAAGGCAACCATTGCAACTAGCATTTCAGGATGGAGTAGATAAAATAGATAAAATAAGAAACTGTGAATAAAGGAAGAATCGATTTTAAGAACTTGAGTGYGAGAGATTTGAACATCTATGGTAAATTGGGACTCATAGGCCAAACCTTGTACTTTCTTTCAAATAGGAACAAGATCAGTCCTTGGTGGTACTGTCTCTTTGCAAATATGGGTTATAACAGAGAGTGTGTGGGAAATTTGGACATAGAGAAGTAGGAACTTGGGAAGCACTGGATAGTCTAAAACTGTGTCTAATGAACTGGCTTCTGTGGTAGAATTAATGCAGAAGGTGCCCATTTCAAGACACTTCATGATCAATTTAATTAGTCTTGTAAGATGGTGTGGCACAAAAACAGAGTTATAGTTTCCAAAGGAGTTTACCTGAAAARCACCCTTAGTAATTATGGATGGAAGATTGTGAGGTTTTTTTTTCGAATCATTATTCTAAATTCTGGTCATGTTCTACCTCCAAAGCATAAAATTGCTTTTACTTTAAAATTTCCAACCCCTGATCAGAATTCTGTCTTTATTAGGTATTTTTATCTGAAATAAAGCACTTGATTTCCCTTGTTTTGTTCCCAAACTATTTGTAACCCTTCCCAAGATTACTAAAGGGAGCATTTTCCTTTGGAGTAGAAGAAAACAAACTGTTTTGTTTTGTTGATTGCTAATTTGTTTAGAGAAGGAAGAAGCCATCACTTACTGAATATTCATGAGTTTTACAGGTCCTTGTGGTTTTTCACTCCACCTTGTTCACTTTACTGTCTTGCCTGGAGCTGATGGTAATATTCCAGAATAAATACCAGTGTTTCCTGACAGCCATTTCTGGTGGCCATCCATAAATATATATTTAATTAAAAATTCCTGCGCTTCATCATTTTTTGGATTATGCAGTGCAGCACTGTAACAAGGACAGCTACTGCCAAAGACATTGAAGGATGCATATAAAACATTTATATTTTTTAGAAATTTTTCCTCTTTTCATTCTTCCCTGTCAACCAAAATGATGTTGTTTAATGACTATGTTAAAAAGTTGCTGAAGAGACAGCTTCACATCTGTTCTAAAGTAACTGAAATTCAAAGAAAAAAGAAAAAAAAAACCCCACAATTTATAGTGATATGTTGTATGAACATTTCAAAACAAAGATGTTCTTGGTCACATACAATCATGCCTCTACACAACTTGCTAATGCTGTAGTGCAAATACATACTGTATTCCATGTACATACATTTAGGAGGTACACTGAGGATGAATAGTCTACATAAGTGACAGGATTCAGAAATTTGAGTTATTCTTCTGAATCCTCTAAAAAATTCAATGAACGTAAGTAGAGATCAGCTTAAAATTCCTTTGAAAATTAGAGTACTTTGGGGTTTCAAATGAGATGAGAAACGTTTCTTGGATTTACATAGCAGAAGCCTGYTTCCAAGACAGCTGCAGATATCAAACAGAATATAATTAGGGTGAATTAAATCATTCTAGGGAAATAATACCACATTCCCTCAATGAAGAAGCAAACTATTTTAAAATAGTTTTCCTAACAAGTTATTTTTCTGTGCTGCTTCTCAAAGATGCCTATTTAGGGACCATTTATGCTGCAATAGGGTGTGCAGCGCTTTACCCAGAAATCACTTTAAACACTTTGTATTTCTCTGATGAACTTATTTGCACGATCAATAGAAGATACTTTAACAGGTAAGGGGTTTATGGTTGCTATTTTCTTTTCTTGTTATATGAAGGCTATTATAGAGACTCCCTTTGGGATGCTCAGTKTAAAAATTGCAGAAACATAGTAATGAGTGAGATGCAGTTCTGRTTTTATTTCTTTACATGGTTTTCAGATTTTTAGGTCAAAAAATTTAAAAGGGTTTGTCAGGTTCTAAGTAACTTAAGAGAGATTTACAAATCTCTGCAGTGTTAATGAAATATGGATTCCAGTATAGTGGTTCAAAAATCAGTATGGAGTAAAAACAGCCAGGCTGAGGAAATAGTAAAAAGATTGTCCCTCATGAACAGTGTAGGATTTTTGCTGTTACACCATTTTCGATGTTTTTCAAGGCATAACTTCTGTAAGGCTCAATTCTCTATATCTTCTGTAAGAGGTAATATTTGAACTGATATATAAATTCATATATTCATGACAGCCTTAGCTATTTTTGTTGATCCTCTCTGACCCTGAAGTTGCATCTGCCCAACAAGGTGACCAAAGGRTAACTTTAGAGAAGGATCAAACCTGCTAAATTCTTGTGCCAGCAAATTCTTGTTCCATGTAGCCAGCTGTTATAGCTATGATTTGAAATGTCCACCTGGGCTTGGGGCTATGTTCAGGACATAAGCAGGTGAGCCCAGCTGGAGAGCAACCTGCCCCACCAGTACTGGCTCACAGCCCACAGTGAGACAGTTAAAAAGCAAGTCTAGAACTAAGAGCTTGAYCTTTTCTTGTTCCAGAGCATGGTGCTTGGTTTAAATCCAAGGTGAGAAAAAACATCTGCATGGGCTTTGATCCATCCTGAAYGACCACGTGGACAGATCCCTACTGAGTCCCCACAAAGCAACCTGTTCCAAGGATCTGGTTTAGCCTGTTTCTCCCAGCAGCTCAGCTAGAGTGCTGGCATATGAARTCTGCATCTGTGAGRTTTTCAGGCACTCAGGGAAAATATWCCTTTTCCTRAAACACAAGTTTCTCAGACAGAAAACAAAACAGCCCAGCACTTCCCAAGGTGCCCCTTAAAAAGACCATAGTAGGCCAGAGTATGGTTYCTTCATATTCTCAGTTGCCTMATCTGCCTGTTCATGTGACTGGAAGTGCTAACAGACTAAAACACTTCTGTGTGAGCAGTTAGCACAGATGCATATTCTCAGAAATAAAGACTGTATGGTAAAACTTTACAGAGGACAATCTTGAAAAAAMAGGGTCTTAAAAGACTTTATGTAATTTCTTATTTTTTGCTTTGCTTTTTWGATTAAAAGGTTTTAGAGAATGCCRCAGRGATAGAAAGYTGTAGATGAATTTTCTTCAATTTTCAGTTTGTRCTGTTGCTTCTAAATTTTATTAATATTTAGGATATGACAGATTCCTAAAAAGACTGTGTGCCTTCTTAGGCTTACCACAAATTCCTTTTTTGGCACTCCTCACAATTTCTTTTGTGCCAGAGGTAAACCATGGTTACTTTACCTTTCCCTTTCATTTTCCTGTGCATCAAAAATGTAACATCAAACAGCAGTAGATGAACATTAGAAAAAACAGCATTTACCTCTCATCTCACCACAAGATGATGTGAAGATTCAGATCAGCCTCTATCTCAGAGCTGTGAGCAGTGTGCATTATGTTCACTTGAACTTATTCAAGACTTTCTGTTTCACAAGATTGCTCTATTGGAATTATTTTATTTTGAAAATTATTATTTTTAACACAGTTGGTTTTTTCCTTCAGTTCCTTGCACATGCCTAGTCCTCCACAGCAGTGAGTCCTAGGGTAGACTCCTCAAAGAAACAAATGAGCCATAATTTATCTAACAATAYMATTGTAACACAGRAAATTGATACTGCTTGACCAGAATYGGCTTTTATTGACCTATAGTGACTYAAGAATAATGAATYTGCCTGTGCAAACTCTTCCACAGATCCGTGTGGAGGCTGATTTCTTTTTTCAATTATTTTTGACCTGTCTCCATACATCAAAATATGTTTGAATTTAAATACATTTTTTGGGGGGGGAAATCCACAAAAATCAGCCAGCCTAAAACAAGAAAGGCATTCAGTCAAATAATTTTAGTGACAGAATGACATCTAATCTTYATTTAGTTGAAGGCTGTAGGAAATTGGGAAAAACTACTGGGATGAAAATAAACACAATTCCTTTTTTTTTCTCAGCAACATGTTGTTGTAGTGTCTGTTAGGTAGTAGGAACAAGAATTGCCTTAAAGAGATGTAGAACATTTCTCATCYTCAGAAATATCCATTTTCATCCACTTCCACTAATAACACCCTTGTGCAATGGCACTTGCACTTCAGAGAATATATATAACCATATCATAACCATTCATGATTCATCTCTACTAGTTTATGTAGATTTTACTTATGTGTGATGTCTTCATGATCACTGCATAAACCCATGGATTATTTCCTRTGTCAGGGCTAGAATATCGCAGTCGTTGAAGGCAGCACCTAACACAATAAACCAACAGAGCACAGCTCAGGAAGCAGAGGGAAATGTCAGAGCAAGGCAATAAAATGGTGCTTCTGCAGAGACATAACTATGATCGATAYGCAGGCTTCCAGCAAGGGAGTTTTCAGCCTGTGACCTCGCTGAATGAGAATGGCAGTCTGAAAACCAAAGAGCTGGAAAAAGGAAGATATTTTCATTTCTTGAGGGAAGTGACCCCAGAAATTATATACTTTATGTTCAGTTTCCAAGCAGAGTCAATCCTAGGTGAAGTATTTTTTTTAAGGATAYGAGTGACACCTAGTTCCCAAGAAATGCACTTAGGATCACAGTGAAAGGGTGGAAGACGTAGAAGTCTGATATAAATAGCCAATAAACAGGACGGGATTTTTCCAAAGGGAAAAGTCTGTCCATTTCACACAGTTTCATCACTTCGAAAATGGACACAGTGAATCTGACTAATAGTAAAACATTAAATTTTAAAAATGGTGTAGACAGTACTGGGACTCAGATATGCAGCAATTATGGACGCAGATATCCAGCAAGTCTAAAATAGAGCTAAATGTATGCATATATATGTATAAACAGATAAATACATGCATACTTTMAAATAAACAAGACAAAGTAATTGAGAGTTACACTTGTAGCAACTGGAAAAAYAATATTTGACCTTCTCTAAACAGCTATTTTCAAGCTTTGTCACATCACATACATTCAGACTGCTTTAGAAGTCACCTGTCTATGGAAGGCTCWAAATTCACAACAGCAGTGGAGAAAGAGACAAAACAATCTAAAGAACAAGGAAGCAGCAAGAGAAAAGAACCCATAACTTCAGTCATGGTTTTGGTCCAAACTATATGTCTGCTTCATTCWGTCTTGAACAAACGTACAGAATTTTTTTGAGATTTGGGAGTCAGCAACAGCTCTGTCATTCCATTTTATTTTTTATCTTTCCTTTTTTGTTCAGATTCTGTCCTTTCCACATAGCTCMAACAGGTTCAGAAATGAACCCAAGTTTTTTATAATTATTCACCTATTCTAAAAGGAGGTGTAGCCACCCCTTTGCCCCTGTGTGCTGCAATTTGTGAAGAGCCCCATGGCAGCACACCAGGTGTCCCCTGGCAGTGCRGGGTGCCTTAAGCTCCACAGTGAAAGGCAGCCACTGAGCAACAGCAAATAACAGCTCCTGCTGGAGACACATGTCTAGCTGGGGTGATGATGGTGGGGAAGTCATTAAGGGATATACAGATTTGTGTATGATTTAGCTAAAATAAGGATTAAATAAAATCAGTAGTGTCTGCTTGTCAACCTCTTACTGGATGGATGCATGATATGAGAAATAATTAAAACCTGTGTAACTGTTACAGTATGAACACAGGAATTAGGTCAAATCTACACATTGGCTAGAACTTTTTAAGGATTACCCAGCTTGTTATTTAGAAGAAAAGCAATGTCAGGACCATAAAATCTGATTATGAACCATTACACAAATTACCATGCTGTGAAGATAAGGTTTGGCTGATACCTCATTGTTTGGTTTTCAAATAATCCTTCATTTCCTGTACCAGCTCAGTATGATAGCATCAGACCTGAATAAAAACATGTTTTAAGAGACCAGTTTTGTTCCTAGATCTGAATTTGTGGTTCACATTTTTTTACTTTTATTTTTTCCTCTTTCACTTGTGCTCTCTGAGATTTCTGACATAACACTTGAGATGGAAGTATTTCTGCTAAGCTTACAAATCATTTGTTCCCTTTGCCCAGCTTCACTTCATCAGTTCCAGATACTCCTTGTGTGGTGTATTGATGAGTGTGTTGCACTAGATTTTGAATGCCACAGGGCATCTTAGACTGTGTTTCTGTGACCATCTGACCAGACTGCCTAAATTTAATCAGGTAAAACTCAGTATGCCTCTGCATTTCACAACCAGAGAGAGGAAAGGAAGAAACTTCAAGTACAGATAAATCCTGATGCAGCCTTCAATTTTGTGGATGCCACCAACAAAGACACAAGTCCAGGTAAATTACATCAATTGTTTTTCCCTGATTCACCAGCATTGTGACTCCATTTTAGAATGCCACGAGATTTGTTAGTTGTGATTTGTCCTTTGTGGAGCCATGRTGGCTGTCACCAGTCACCTTGTTTTCCATGTGCCTTAGCATAGTTTCCAGGAGGATTTGCTCTATGATCTTGCTGTGCATAAAGGAGAGATCAGCCAGTAGTTACCCAGACTTTCCTTATTTCTCTTTTTTAAAATGGGGGTTAGASCTCCCCTTAGTTCACTACTAGATTATTGCATTCTTCTTAACATTGCATGATAATTTTTTTGATAATATTTAAATTGACAATCTCAAAGCTTTTTCAGCTCTAATTCAGGAGATTTTGCTAGGAGAAAACATTTTTAAATTACCATCCCATTTTACTGTAATTGTAGATAGAGGACATCTCTGACTCCCTGGAAGTGATTTTAATTAGGTATCTGCATGCCAGAGAAAATACAAATGAATAAAGTATGGCATTGAAGCCATTGAGCCAGAGTGTGCTGGCTGACCCACATGACTTTGGGCAGGCTAACTARACATCAGTCCTGGGGAAAGTAATGAGAGAGCTCATACAGAATTAAAAAAAATTAATATAAAGGACTGTAATTAATATAAGACAAAGAGTAAAAAATATAATACAAGCAATTGACAWGCTTTCCAAGAAAATGTTTCTTGTGAAATGATTCCGTTTAATTATCTGAGAAAATTGCAGGTTTGATTATTAGAGGTAATGGCACGAGGCATCTGACATATGAGCACCCTGTGTTCTGATATTAAAGGTAGGGCTGTATTTCAGATTTCAAATGTTGCTCTCAGATTGAATGACCAGGGAATATGGACAAGGCTCCCCACAGGCTCAAAAACCTTCTACAATTTCTAGTCTTTATTCAGAGTAAGTATGAAATAATACTTATTTTTAGTCAAAATATGAAAAGACCACACTGAAAGTCTAATAATTCACCATGAATTCAGAACAGCCACACAGATAAATTGGAGCCTTTGATCATTTGTTGAGCAAAATGTATGTTTAATGTAGCCAGTTTCAAACTTTCATGTCTGGAAAGACATGACAAGCCATACTGGAGGAGACTGTGAAGGGAAGGAGAGGGTCTAAGATAGATTTACAAATCTCATGAACCAAAGAAGAGAACATTAACTTCCAAGATGAGGAATGGAAAAAACCAGCATAACAAACAAAAAGCATTTCACTGTACAGACAGCAGTAAATAAATTGAGGAGGGCAATTTTAAGTATGGCTTGGAAAATATGCAAGTTCTAATTTTGTATTTTAAAAACATGTACAAAGATGAAAGTTAATTACTRCACACACATAGACAGACACTGCTTCCTGAGAAATAGTTTAAAGTAAGAAAAAAAATCAAACCAAAAGCCAAGGAATTCAAGATCCCAAGGGTCTTCTTAAACAAAAATCTATGGTTACAAATTGACAGTTATTTCCCTGTTTGTGACTGCAGATAGGACTGAACAGTGTACAATATACAGAAAAAAATTTGATTCATTATTTAATGTCTTTTTCAATTGAACAAATAATTAATACACAATCAGTAAGGTTAAAAACTATGGAAAAATATACAACCCRGAGGATACAGGACAGGAAACTAAGTAATCTAAGCATTCCTTCTTGAATTAAATAACATGATTTGGTATGTCAAATTAACCTCACTAACTGGACATAGCAAAATGAAACTATCTATAGACACCAAATTAATTTTAGAAAGGAACTATAACCCTGTTAGTGGGAAGGAAAATGAAATGTAGATAGTATAATTGCAATGACAGAATCAAAATCCATAACCTAGTAAATAGCTAAAGAAATTATTAGCAATGGGTAGTCTGCCTATTTTCTTGATCTTGCTTTGATTCTTACATTATTTTTATCTAGAACCCTTGGTATACTAACATGGATTATTATCTAAGAAAAATATAGAGATACAGCAATTTATAGAATGCAGGCTTCTGCAAAATGACTACTCACAGACCAAGTGTATTATTTCAAGAGATAAAAGGAGAACTCATTCCAAAGTAAACCAGATTCATGTACTCATCCCACTTTCTTCTAAGACTATTTTCWGACAGGGAAAGAAAGCACCTGCTTTCTTCAGCTTTGCTAATGTTTATTTTAGTACATGTATGAGGCAGGTACTCTTTTCCAAGAGTACTAGGTGGAAAGATTTGTTACTTTTTGTGAATGTTTGTTGACATCATAAAAAGTAACAACTATGGTCAGCTACTAAATAAATATTTAGGATTAGGCAGCTGAAACACTCCACTATGGAGTTTATTATTAATAAATGGATTTGCAGTGTCTCACTGAGCTTTACCACAAGGGTAAATAATTGTCTGTTTTGCCTTGCTGGCTGTCTTGAGTGTATCACTGTGGCACATTTTACTACGTTTTCCTTTTTGTCTGTCATTTTACTATGTCTTCCCATCTTTTTCCAAAGAAAGATSGGATGGTTCCCAGCTGCAGAATTGAGAACTTATGTGCTAGACCCATCCCCAGTCTACCTTAATGATGCATGTCTCCTACCATGTCCAAGAAAAATATTTTTTGATGGCTCTAGTGCATTTTACACATACCAGATGAATGATTTTAACAGTGGCACCTTCCTGAAACCTACATTAAAAAAAAAAAAAAAA
>CADDXX010000646.1:308028-329922 GCA_902810485.1 Alauda arvensis
ACAACAACAAAAATAAAAACCAAACAAAAAAGCCCACAAAAAAAACCTCCCTAACCCAAACAAACAAACAAAACCCCAAACCCACACAACCAAAAAGGAAAGAATGTTTCAAAACAGGGGCAGAAATTTCAAAGGTATTCTCCTTTGAGATCATAGAATAAGAGCCATTTTTCAATGACTTACTTCCACTGGCTCTTAGCCATTGACAGTTAAGACTAAATTATGTAGGTCTGCATACTACTGAGCATCTGAAGAATCAACTAATGTATTAAATTATCGTGCAGTATTGATTTAGATACAAAATAATAAATGATGTTCGCAGAGCATCCATGTGAGATAAAAAGAGCATTTTCATCCTCAACTTCTTTTTTAATTTTWTTCTTTAAAARGTTTGTTTATCAGCACAGTAGATGAAGCACTGGAGGGAAATGGAGGTAATATGAATAGGAAGATATAGGAGGCTTAAGGTTCTGAAGAATCCCTTACSATAACATCATTACCATGCCTGTTCTTGTTCCTGAGGCTATCTTACMCTTTCACACATTTTTTACCTTTCAGATTACATTGAAAGTAAACTGAAAAATCTAAATCTAACATTTATTTTATTTATTACAAAAGTAAGATCTTGTTGATTCTTTATTGCTGATCTCCAGGATCAAAAACTCACAAAGCTTTCTGTGTTTGACAAGTGGAAAAAAAAAAATCTAGTATTAAATTTTTCCATATRTACATTTTACATTTTATCCATAATGTGCAGCTTCACCAACATTAACATTTGCAAAATGCAGAACTATTTCCAGTAACACTGAAAAAATGAATTTCCCAATTCATTKTTGTAAGATTCACTTTAGGAATATAAAGTCAGATTGATGTGTAGCAAATATTACATAAAATAATTTCTTCATGTAATCATATKATGTAAATCTGCCAAAATTTAATAWCTTGACTSAGTTTGGGTCTCTTACAGCACTCTCATAGACCAAAGCACTACCAGCTCTCAAAGGAAATATTAATTTAGAATTTTTCAAGTGGAGGCAGAGGAGGGCCATCTTCTGTTTTCAAAAGGTAGACATCAGCACATTATTTAAATGGGTAAAATCACTTTTTTGTCACATTCTATTAAATATCTTAGTTCTTTTGCAATGAGATCAGTTTGAAGTGAAAGATATAAAACCTCAATGCAACTACAAATGTAATATATTCAAAATTTTCAATGTAACATTCCATCAATTTTTTTTCTGAATCTCTCTGTTAATTAAGGATATTGTTAATTAAGAATACAAGAAAATGACATTCAAAAGTGCTAATTACTTAAAAGCTGTTTAAATAATTATGAAAACCTCCTTGAGAAGCTCAAGGAATGTGTTTTTTTAATTACACCTACCATGGATCTCTTAATTGACAG
Source organism: Alauda arvensis (assembly GCA_902810485.1). NCBI lineage: Eukaryota > Metazoa > Chordata > Aves > Passeriformes > Alaudidae > Alauda > Alauda arvensis. Next base: position 309,434 of record CADDXX010000646.1, read on the forward strand.
GATCCWCACCTCCTAGGGATTGTCTTGTGTATCTTAACTAGTGAGTCCTAAGCCCAGAAGTCTAAATCACTGCTGGATGGAATATGTATTCAAGAGCAACATATTTTTTTAATAGCAATTGATTTTCAAATTAAAAATATTTTATAAAATAAAGTAAAAATAAGTTTTTGTTAAATTTGGCTTTTGCTTGGTTTCTGATAATTCTGCAATATAAACATACATGTATTTATTAAAAAGAGTTATTATATTATGAGGTTGTTGGCATGCCTGAAAATAGATCTGATAACAACAAATCCTTTTACCAGACTAATTATGGGTCAGGGCAAGCTGCAGGAAGTAGAAAATTGGAAGCAGTTAGATTTGAAACAGAAGGAACACTARTAAATTATTAATTAGGCAAAATTATTTCTTCTACAGGATTATGTTTATAAATAAAACCTGAAGACAACAAATAGGATGAAAACACAGAGCTATGCCCAAGTCAAACCTTGTGAAGAAAATTGCARATTTATTTCACAGAATAATAACATGAAATGCTTACCAGCCAAGGAGCATGATCTACTTACATACATGTTGCAGAAAAATGTTTGAATTGTCAAAAGAAAACTCTCCTGTCTTTACCAAAAATTTTGATGGAAGGTCTAGGAAAATGAAATTTACCTTTCCTTGTTTTGTTCCTACTGCATGTCTGGAAAAACTTTAACTTATCTCTCTAACCCTAACTGGGAAAACAGGTACATCCCACATTTCAGGGTGATTCCAGGACCTGTGAGATTAAGTTTTGTTCTGTTCTGACACAATGACCTCCTCCCTGCAATGAAAACAGGGGTGAAGGAGCTGAATTATACAGGCAATGTCCTTCCATGCACAGCATGGAACAAGTTTGCAGCCAGMAAGTACAACCAGATCTGGGAGCTGTCAGGCACTCCTGTGGCTCTCAGTACATAAGCCAGCCATGATTTARTATGCACTTAGCATTAGTCCTGCACAGCATTTGTTGCCTCTAGGCTTACATCAGATACTCTCAGTTTGGAAACAGAGTCCTGAGACACTGTCTTTCTGATTAATGTGAAATCTCCACAGTTTKCAGAAATACCTGGAAGAAGAGGTTTTGTTCATATGAAACAATTGAGTCCAGGTGGCTTCACTTGGCACAAAGGAGGCAGCCTAATGGCCAGTATTATGCCCCAGGGTTGAAGGTCAAACYCTAAGGCCTTTCATTGTTCATATATTTCATGCTAACAGTCATGCAATGTAACCCCAGTTATATGGCTGTGCTTGTCACTGAGGTACAGAGCTGTGATGCTGTGAGTACTGACTYACCTGACATGTGGGGCAGCTTCTCAGACAGAAAAAATGATAATTGATCCTCCACTCTGAGCTGACTTACCTGTCTGAGTGAATGAATTAACCCAAGAAGTTTCCAATCTGTTTCTCCATTTTTGACTCATSTTTACAATGCACTGCAATCCAGGAACACACTATAAAGAACCTCTTTGAATAAAACTTTGTTTCTCTGCTAAAGCTGTTTTACTTGCTCTTATTTACTTGCTCTTATTGCTCGTAGTGGAGAACTAATGTGAGAAATCCTCTCCGTGCTCTGAAATTTACAGTGTGGACCTGCTGATGTCTAAACACAAATTCTAGGCAAAGGTGTGGGAACAGAGCAAGTATACGGGTACATTTCTACTACCTCTTGCTCTCAGTAGTTTGGAAGTTAAGGRCTTCCAAAGCTAGAGATTGTATATYTGGGTTTATATTTCCTTTGATGGATTTTTTAAAAAAATTATTCCAAAAGTATATCAAATCATCTTTTGAAATCACATAAGCTTTTAACAACTACATCCTCTGGCAATGGGTCAGTAATTAGGCACATTATGAAAAAGAATAGTGGYAGTAGTGGTTTTTTTAAACTTTCTGTATAAATATTGCTCAAAACGCTGTTTAAGTACAAGTACCAATAAGCACTGCTTAAGCAAGTACCACTACCCTAGTTTATTCCTAATTAGATAAATTTGTTATTTTTGACTGTTTGTTGACTGAGGAACTTGATCCATTTCAGGCTTCCTGAGGAGACACTGTTTTATAACTCTGACCATCTTTCCTGTTTGTCTTTCTGCCTATTTCACTTCTGCTATATTTTTTTATCTGAGCTCAGAAAAGCTTGGTATAAAGATGTGACTATACCARAGAGGTATTCAGTGGTATAGCTACTTATAATTTTCTCCCAGTCTTTTTCTTAAAACATTCTACTTCTGTCTGTCTATAGCTTCTAAGGATGGAGATAATGTTTTTGAATCCTATTCAAGATGTCTTAAAGATCTTCTTTCAAAGTTATAATGGTCAAGTTAAAACTCATTAGGCATAGTTTATCTCCTTTTCCTCTGAGAAAATTTACTTTGTRTTTATCAATGTTGAATTTCATCTTCTACTTCACTCAGCATCATGAGATAAATCAATCTTTCATTAATTTAAYGTAAATTAATATAATAAAGTGTTGTAATCAGAAGATCAATCTAAATAGCATAAAAGATMATGGAAAAACTACTTGACAATTCCACTGAAGCAAAATTAAATATRTCTTCCACTTAGTGTGTTTTAAACTTCAATGAAGTTTTGTGGTGTTAAGGAGACTATCTTTGAAATATCTCCTCAGTTTGTATTTTAATGGAAAAGATGATGTGTGCTGAGATGTTTCATTAGCAGTTGCTGCATTTAAAAATAAAAACGCATCATGCAGGATTCCCAAAGGCAGGATTCCTTGCCCTTGGTGGAACCCATAAATGTGCTTTAGGACACCTTCCTACATCTATGRCAGACACACAGCAATGGCAAAAATAAATTAGGGCAGGTCCTTTGACAATTWGGGAAGTTAATTTTATTTCTATTTTATTTCACAAATTCTTGCTGCTATGTGTGTTTTCTCTTGTGAAATGTGAGAAACAAGCCAYAAATAATTATGCCTTAAATCTAAAAACAATGTGCTAACAATCATGTACAAATCAAGCTGTTTAATGGACTCCACGTTTATTCACAAGCATAAAGGAAGATTAAGCAATTCTCTTCATAGCCACAAAATTATAATCCCCCCAGTATAATATTGATACATTAATAGTATGTTTTGACTTTATTACAGATGAGTCACAAATCTGTTATCCATATGCTTATGAGGAGATCTAAGGCTCTTGTTCTTTCTTTTTTTTTTTTTTTTCCTTCTGTTCGATAGGAAGAGGCTTAAACATCTCTCGTGAGGTTTTCAGTAATTCAAAAAATCAGGATCTGGTAAGCTTAAATAAGGTTCTCAATATTTGTCTGCAAAAACCAGTCTGCCTGTAAAATTAGTCCTCAACACTGCTGTCACTCCGTGGATGAGAAAAACCTGAGAAACATGAGAAAAAAACTATGTTCAACAATCAGTCATTTCAGTCTTTTTAATCCTCCTTTAGGAAGATTTTATTCTTGTTAACCYCATATTTTGCAAGTTAAGAAAAAGATAGTGTTCTGACAAAATGTACAYGGTATTGAGATTCCCCAGGCTTAGCCTGCAACTCTTGCTAACTGAGCCAGCAGGCAGGTGCTGAGCATTCAAAGCAAGTGAAAAAAACCAAAAAACTATGAATACATTTTCTGTCAGGAATATCAGGGCTTAAAATAAAAGCAGAATGTAATTTCATGCAAAAGCTGTAATTTCTGCATTTTATGTCATAAAATCCAAGGTTAAATYCATTAGGGCAGGGAAAGATCATGTAGTTTATAAGTTTTAAATCAAAATCTAACACTAGTGTGATGCAGTAAGCCACGCTTCTTAATCAATCCTTTTGATGACAAAAATCTGAATCAACTAAGCAAGTACTCATAATAGGARCAGCTTTAAAGTACATTTTGATTATAAAATCCTGGTCAAATTCCAGGATGAAATAGAAACAGAATTCCAGCCACAAAGAACAGAAGAGAACAGATGGACTGGGTCAGTATAAKCTGCTTGCTCCACAACTTCTGTTCACAGAAGTATATTATATGTTGTTGACATGAAAAATCTTGTTTAGAAAATGTGCAAAGGCAGTAGGGACCCAAGCCCTGCTTTATACAATTAAGCTGCTGAAAGCAACACTGAAAGGAATGATAGAAATTTCCTAAGTCCTTTGTAGTGCTTGTGATTTCAGAAAGAGGTTTTACTGGTGGACCCACTTGAGTAATAGGTAAGAAGCAGCAATAATAAGAATTAAGTATATTACSAAAGCTAGCCTCTCATAACAGCCAGATCTTTTCTGTTGCACCCAAAAACTAGTGACTGAAAATGTTAAGTGCAAAAGAAAACATCCATCTAAAATATATAAAAATCTTAAGTATCAAAGCATCTTAGAAGAACATTTCATACAATGTTACAAAACCATTAAAAAATGTGCTTTCCAATACACAAATCAATATTCAGGAAGAAATACGCTAATCAAGAGTGAAAGCTTTGACAATATAACAAGCTCAGAATTCTGAGATGAATGGAGGCTTCAGAAAATAGCAGAGGTCTTAGAAAATACAAAATTAATTGGAATTTTTTTCTTAATATTTCATCCTGGTAATCATTTTAGTGCTTTCCAATTGYTGTTATTTGATTTTTAAAAAGACTAGTGATGCAAATTTAATATCACAGACGTTGCAAAACCTGTTGTGAAGATTTGCAACATATGTTGAATGACATTTTCAGCAATCATTTGTCAGGTGTCAATGTTAATTGCATCAAAATGCCACAAGAAAGCTTTAAAACAACTTTTCCCATCAAAGTCTGAGAAATACTGAGTTTATATGCTTATCCATCTACTAATTTTTCTTATGCAATTTCCTGTATTGTTCTTCACATCGTAGTGTTGAGATTATTTGTCTTGTTTGTTAAATATGTTTGATCCTTGCCATGTGGTATTCATCTTCCATCCTGTTCTGCCATAGTGTGTGTGATTTTATGTACATACTTATGGGTTTATACCCATTACTTGGATAATGCTTCACAGAAATTTTTCTAAAATGGACATCTGTAATGATGCTCTCTTCCAGCAGAAGGTTTTTCTTCCCTCTTAAGGAAGAAAAGTATGAGCTCCTCGTCAAATATTTCTCTTTGCCATGAGCCTAATGATGGAGATCCTTTAAGAAAAAATGAAAGGTCCAGGAAACAACTAAACACATTCTCTTTTCTAAGGAAATAAGGTATAGATTACTTGGGAAGCACCTTGGATCCAGAGAAAGAGATTCCAGGAGGATTCCAATTCCTTTCTCTCCTTCTCCTCTTCTATTCCCCTGACACAAGATGTTCCAGAATGTGAGACTGGCCTTGAGGAGAAAACTGCACAGAACTTCCCACTCCTCTTTGCTACTTGAAGTCTCAAGAAATATGGGCTTCTGTTTCTTGCTGGAAACATGCTGAAAAGCATGATGGCACTTGGTACAGCTCTACATCTTAGTAGATAGCTGCTGCAGGCTCTGCACCACTCAGCAACCCTCCCCTTCTCCTCCACACAGCCCCAGTCTCCAGTGCTTTCGAGGTCTGCACTCGCTATCAGCTGCAAGGCCTACAAAGCATTTTTCCATCAGGAAAAATACAATCTGAGTTTTTTCATATTTTATTTAGGTGTTTTAGTTTTATTTTRTATTTATTTTATTTAGGTGTTTTAATTTAAAAAAATCCAGTTGTGTTATAAGTGTCACTGGGAGCAGGAATGTTACCAGTGAGATCTCCACAGTCAGTGGCTGCTTCTCCTGCACTTTCCTTTTGCTGTTTGCCCATATGGAAGCAAGTACTCAATTTTCAGGCTTAGTCTCTGTGGGAGCCTGGTCCAGGAGTGGAAGCTTATCCATGATGCCTGCTGGCTTGTAATCCTCTTTAAGAGCCCCGGAGGCACAAGATCACCGAGTGGTCCGAGATAGTTTCTCCAGAAACCAGTGGTTGCAAATAAAATGGAACACTTGGCACAGGCCACTGTGTGCATTTTTTCCCCAATGTTTCATTCATGCTGTCTGAATTAACCAGAGGTCCTGAGGAAGTGTTTAGTGTGAACCAGGTGAAGCCTACTGGTGTTGATTTCTGAACAGAGAGCTAGCAGAGGTCATTACTACTCCAGCACTGGGGCAGGCAGCAGGGTCAGAGCTCRCCCTGTCTCTGTAACCTTTTGTTTCACTGCTTGCAGGAGAAATGCAGTTTACAAAGGACAGAGACAACACTTTCAACATAAGCATATCTGTTAACAGGCGTTGTTTTCTTCCATTTYCGTTCCAATATTTCTTTGCATTGTCTATTCATCTATTCATCCTGCACTGACTGCAWATCTTCCCACATTTCTRTGAGGAGGTTTCCCATCTTTTATTTTCCCTTTGTTTTCATTTCCTCCCACCCCCTTTCAGTCTATTTCTTATTCAGTTTCAAATGTCCRTTTGTCTCCCACACAGTCAGATTTGACTAAAGTACCCTTTTTTATACACTGCTTACGACAAGATTCTGCTCAGAATCCACAAGAAATATTGTAATCACAGTCCAGTAAAAACTGAGAGGTCAGAAGAGTAGCCATTAGAAGAGCAATTATATGTTTTATGTTATTCATATTTTTGTTGCATAAACCTATTGACCATTTAATAAGGGAGTAAATTAAAAAGAAAAAAGCTCTTAAGCTCCATTCCATGCAGAAGCTGGAAACCTCTCAGAAGCTCTCAGGTGCCCACCTCCCACTGGARCCAACAGAAGCTTGTTTGCATCACACTGATGTGGTGTAAGCTTGTTGGCATCACACTGATGYTTTACCACAGAAGGTTTGGAAAGGAACCAGAGAGCATGTTCACAGATACCACCTCCTCGTGAACAATATTTAATCATCAGACCCTATGTGACAAGAAGAGAATCTAGCAAGAGCATTCTGCTGCTGCTCTAAGGAGAAACCTCATCTTACAGAATGCAAATGTCTTTCGTTTCCTTCTTCCATTGAAAAAGAAAGGCAAAAGTAGTGGAAAGAGCACATAAAATGGCTAAACTGGAACATTTGTCATGTTCTGGTCAGACATCCTTGAGAGCTGACAAAGAAACTCTGACAAATTAACTCATACAGGTATGAAGGTATGATGGAAAATAACCAACTTAGAAAAGAAAAAAATAAAAATGTCTCCCAGTGTAAATACTGTCACCAGAAATTTAAATATTAACTRCATTTCTTTAACAAATAACCTCAAAAAAATAGAATGACACTACGTAAATAACTGAAGGATACAGTTTGTGGTATTTCCAAAACATTTTATACAGGGAAATTTTTAGTTTACAGGGGACTGCCTCAATGGCAAAAAACTGAAGGTTAAGCTCAACAGATTTGCATGTGAAAATTTCCAGTGCCACCTGTTGTCAGAGACAACAGATAGGAGTCAGCATTGTACTGCATGTCCCCAAATACACTTTTCCTTTGAAAAATGGKGAGAATAAATATCTATATTTCATGTTTAAAATACTGTTCCAGATTAGAATTAAACTCTGGAGTGGTACACACATCAATGTTCATTTCTGATTAATGCCTTTATTTCCCAAGTCGTGCTGCTATCTGTGAGCCCGAGGCAGCRACAGATAATGGTCCTCACAACCACCTTAAAATGAGCTGCCCAAAGCCCTTTGAGKGTTTCTGAAGCTTTTGTCACATTTTATAGCATACATTGCATCCKTTCCTTTTCCTGACATAATTCATAAATGAAAGGCTTTAATGAAGCCTTGAACAGTGCACAGTCCTTGCCAGAAACTAATTTGCACTGAACCTTTTAAAGAACTCTGTTGATTGTTTGCCTTTCATGGCAATGTATTTAAGTAATCATAATGCCTGAGTGAAAGTCTATTACTATCTCTTTACCTCAGTACTTTTGCATTTGAATAGGAATTATCTTACTTAATTTTTTATGCCTCAGAACAAAAAAAAAAAAAAAAGACAATAAAAAACTCCACCCATACAAAAGAAAAAACCCAAACCAATCAAAACAAAAAACCTAACCAAACAATAAACCCCAAACAAACAAACAAACCCAAAAACAACAGTAAAAAAACAGGATAAAATTGTACCTTGCTAGTAGTGCTTAGGTACTTATGACAAGATTGTAGAAAAATTAATTATGCAAAGTAAAAACTCTTATTTCTTACTCTAAATCCTATCTTTACTTCTGCTGATACGTAACAGGGWGGCCAGACAGTTAGAGGTGGCAAATTGCCCTTCTGAGGATGTTAGGAGTCCTTGCCATGGCAAAGGAAAGTGTAGAAGCAAATGGTCACAGWGTACACAGGCTGCAGAGCCTGGTGAGACTTAATCACACCATCTGCAACAAATACACTTCACTCAAAACAATTCAGCAGCAGCTTAGCACCTGCAGACATGAGGGYTGAAGAAGTTTTTTGGTGTATTCCAGAAGAACAAGGAATAACACCAAAGCTGTGGGTTTGATCTCCATACAGGCCATTCACTTCAGAGTGGAGCTTGATGATCATTGTTGGTCTCTCCCTACACATAATATTCTGTTGTCACAGAAGTGGGGCAGCATGGAGACAGGTGAATTGGCAGAAAGGGTCTGGCAAAGCATGGGGATTTGCTAAAGCAGCTGTGCCCCAGATTAGCTGTTAGGGATTGTGTTTATCCTAGAGGGTGGGGTGAAAAGAGACAGAAAAAAGTCTGCTTTGAAAACAGTGACAGTATTTTCATAAAACAATTTTTTAAKTGTCTATCTTACTAATTTCCAGCTCAGGTTTTAATTAAACTTGTTAAAACTTTCTATGGAAAATGGAATAAACACCACAATTGTGGTAGTTAAGTCAGAAAGGTTTTGCAGATATCTCAATCAGAAAATTCTATTTTTGAAGTAAACCAAGAGTAGATACRGTCAATTGTAAGTATCATACAATTTAACTGCACTTCAAAACTTGTTTCTAATAGGTAATAAACTAAAGAACTCAGCTGGGGGAAAAWGTGCTGAAATTAAATCCACAGACAATACAGTACGTTTTAAGATATATGAGAACAAAATCTTGCACTATAGTTAGGAAACCAACCTTTTTTGTGACAAGRAAAGGAAAGTTAGTGCTAGAAAAACTTCAAAAAATAATAGATTTCAGAACACTTAAAAGATTATCAGATTACAAAAGCTTTTTAATAGCATTAATGAGTTCAGTTTTCAAAACAGACTCCAAAAGCCCAAGCATTGGCAGAAGCAATTAACATAAAATATGTATTGATAAATATTTTTATTATTGTCCATTTTATTTGTAAAATACAATAGCTAGGAAAGCATGTATCTTTATAACAGACTTCTCAAAGTGAAGTCTTCAACATCAACCTCATTAGTTATGTGTGCTTCCTCTACATTTAACCTTTTTGACAGCTGAAAGGCATTTCCKTACAGCCCTGAGGTTAATACAAATACACACTTTTTTCCAAATTGGATTTTAATAACTATCAAATTAGAAAWATATTTAGTATTTTTCTAGGTTTTCATTAGTTTCCAGATCCAACCTAAAGGAAATATAATGAGGAAAACCAGAGTTTAGAACAAAGATGAAAGATGAATGATAAGGGGTTGATATGCTCTATTTGATCTATGGCAAAAATTTGCAGGTAGTGAACATGCACATAGAAAATCCAACTCCATTGATAATCTGTGTGCTGTTTCATTCTTAAATAAATTCTGTATGCTATGGGGAGAAGCTATGACTGTACATTTTTCTGAGATGCACAAGTATTGAGTAACCACACAGCAGCCCCATGAGCCGTATACAGCAGCCTTAAGGTAYTAACAAAGGATTAATGTCTCTGTATGTGTGCTATACCCTGTTTTTCCCAGCATCCTCAGAGATTATGACATTTCCAGGACTATGGTACTGATACTAGTTATTTGTAGATGCTAAAATGCAAAAATAATTATTCTTTTATTTCTCATCACTAAATGCTTGTTAACAGTAATTGAAAGTCTGGTYGCAATCTTTGCTGCTCATCTTACAATACTGTCAAAACAGCAAGATGAAAAAAATTTAACCATTCTTATACAAAAATTATAACTTGCAGAGATAACAGTAAATGTTGCTATATTTATCCTGAGAACTGCTTAAACATCCTTACAATAGTGAAAATTTTTTGGTTTTTTTAAAGTCTGCTTGCCCAGGAACGTAAGAAGTACTTCTACTTTTACAATCAACCACATTATAAAACATTTTTCACCATCTGCTGGAGAAACAGCTTGAAGCATGCTGTGGCTCATATCAACAGTGCCATCAAAAAAACAATCCCTCCAGAAGCCCTCCCAAGTTTGAATGAAACTGTAGATCTTTCAAGACGACAATTAAACCTCTTGTGGAGAAAAAACAATGTTTCATTCAATAGACCAATGCTTTGCAGAGTGTTTGGAAAGAGAAGGGAAAGAAACAACCAGGTAAGCAGGCTGCTGAAGTTCAGGCCATAGCTGTGGGCTATGCTGAGAGTCTCAGCTCCTGACTACCAGATATATCAGAGCTGTAGACTCCAAATTAAACTAACTGTTTTCACCCATTTGAAAAATAAAAAGTTAACAARAATCATGTAAAATTTTAATTTGACCTGAAAAAAAAAAAAAAGATTATATGGAGTAATCCAGCTTTTTTTTATTAATGTCTCTGCTTTTCTAGATGGCATGTATCTGTCCTTCAATATCTCTGTTTGTTTTTTTTCTATGATCTGACCTGGACACRTCTTTATGAATCTCTCATTGTGCACAGGTGCAAAAGACAGACCTGAATAAAGTGTCAAGGGCATTCATTGGTAGTGAGAGCAGAGCTCYACCTGACTTTCAGCACTCAGCTGGAAGCAAGGCTCAAGACTCAGCTCCTTCTGAACATTCTGCCTTAGACYTGTGCTTTGCTGGGATGCCTGGTTTATTTTCCATTGGCATTTTACAAGTCAAATTGGGCATGGGTAGCTCACTGTGTATCTATAACCTCCTGCTTCTATTAGTCTATCTCTTCTTTAAGCTTTTGATTTTTCTTCATCTATGATTTTTTCACAGGTGTTTTTTTCTTCCTAAGTAACCACAAAGTTCTGGATTAATTGTGGACTTTAAGGAGTGAGRAGTCCACACATCATAAGAACATGTATTTTTACTGTTCTGATTGCAAAAATKATTTCCAAATGTTCACATAGCACATACACATAGAAAGAACAAAATATTGGACCTCAACAATCACTGAAGAGACCTTGTAACATGGAACACTGACTCTAGTATTATGTTTAAAAAAATTCTGATGAATACATTAATTTACAGACAGCAAAAGTTACAGCTTTTCTTCTGCTACTTACATATCACAGACRCATTAATAATTTTTATTTCAATTATTTTATAAATGTTTAAAAATCTTTTTGGGAAAATTTGCTGGTATTTTATGTGGTTTGGAAAGYTTGCAGTCCCACCTGCAGCTTATCATTAGTTTGGCACTGAATTTGTTTTTGACCTTTCCAGAGCTAGATAATGCTGCCAGGCCATCAGCCAAGAATGACATTGGACTGAGATAAGCTGCCATTCAAAATTACTGGTGGGTTATGACACATCAAAATTATTATACAATTATTTGTAAAAATAACCTGTAGTGAGAGAATTTTCAGTAAACAGGAATCATTGTCTGCCAAGTGAAATGCCTGATACGTAGTGTCTTAYTACATAAGGCTTACTTATTACTGAAAAAAAGAATACATGGGGAGTGCTTCTCTAGTCTCACTGAACTAATGACCAGGGATTCTTGCCCATGAATGAAAAGAAGCAAAAAAGAGRTAGAGATGACTCATATTACAGCAGATAGACTATCTTGATGGAAACTCCATTAAATGGATTTTCCAAGATTCTCAAAGGAAAATTCAAACTGAGATTTGACAACCTACCAATAATAATAATTCAAATTAAGATTTGGCTTAAAAAACCTTTATCATTGGCCAGAGCCAGTTACAAATCTAGAAGATAAGCTRCAAAATAGGGAATTTTGTTGAGCCAGAAGAGCAGGGAAACAAGCTTTTGCTGAATGTGATCRTTTCAGTAACAAAAAGAGTAACATGGTGGGATCAATGCACACAGCATGGCCAACAAAGAGGAGGAGCTGAAAGCCATAACTCTGAGGRAACTGGGGTGGTTTACAGCAGATAAAAGAAGACTCAGGAGGACTTATCATTCTCTACAATCACCTGAAAGAAGGTTAGACAGGTGTGGGTTGGTCTCTCCTCCCAAGAAATGAGACAAGAGGAAATGGTTTCAGGATTCAGCCAGGGAGGTTTAGGCTGGATATTAGGGAAAATTTCTTCACCAAAKAAATTGTCAATAATWKTAACACCTRCTCAGGGAAGCAGTTGRGTCACCATCTCTKGAGGTRTTTAAAAGACATGTAGACGTGKCACTTTGGGAYGTTYTTTAGTGGTTGACTTAGAAATGTTAGATTRATGATTGAAGTCAATGGTCTTAAAGATGTTTTCACAACCTAAAAAATGTTATGATTTTGCATTTTTCTAGAATAAAGTATGTGCTCAAGTATCCTCTTGCACTTACCGTATCAACCTGCATCTTTCAGGAAGAATTCTCCCTGGTCTTGAATTCATAGTGCTATCAATGATATTGAGGTTTAAAATCAARTTTCATAATTTAAATGATGGTTGAACATATTTAATAGAAATAATAAAAAAAAAGAAAAAATTTGTAGAACACTTCAAACTTGGTAATTGTGAAAAAAAAATAAAAAAAAAGAAAAAATTTGTAGAACACTTCAAACTTGGTAATTGTGGGTTAGTTCTAAATAAGAATAAAAATTCAAACTTGCACAATCTATAGAAAAACAAAGAAAATCCCTGCTTATATTTTTAGCCAGACCTGGTCTTTATTTGTTTCATTTTCACCAAATTCTCCTTTCACTAAATTTGCTTAGYGAAAGGAGAATTCCAAGAACTTGAATTACAGGTAATTTTTAGTTTAGGGAATTGCTTTTCTCAAACCCAGCTGTGCTTTAGGTTCCAATGTGCAGACACTTTATTAGCTCAGCATGTTTTTTGCTATGGCAATGTCAAGTGCCAAAAGCAGAACAGCAGCAGTCCTCCTCTTGGTGTTACATCTGCAAATGCTTAATGAATAGTGCAGCTTGCACATTTCAATACATTTTTAATTATATTTGGCAGAAAAAAGAAACCATGACCTGGCTTAATATGTATCTCAGTCAGATCCCTGGTATTTTAGCAAGAAGCTGCCCCAATGGAATACAAAACCTGTCTAATTGTTTTAGATAATTCACACTRAGATTAAGCTTTCTAACTGTTCTCATTTCTAAATGTATCTCACAGTATCTTGTAGATACTGTGGTCTGTTCTTTTTATTTTATCCAAGGACTTTTTCAGTCACATCTTCTGAAGTGTGCACTGGTAATGAGAATGTTGCACGTTGTTTGCCAGTGAAAGTGATTGTGTCAGTCAGGGAAAGTTATGGTGTAGTCCAAGACAACATATTATGACTCTGAGATGGCTCKTACCAGTAGTGTGCTGACTTTAAGAATGGTTTCTTTATAAGMTGAACTCCTCCTTTCCCTCCTACCTTTGGCTTAGTCTCCATTCACCATTGGTAGTAGAATTATTTGCAGAATGTCAGCAAGAGCTTTTCAGGAAAAGCTTATCAAAAAAAACCTTGCATGGATGACTTTGGCTGCAGAATAAAGTAGAGGATTGCACCTCTGTCCTGAGGAACTGACCTGAGCTGTCAAAACTCCTCTTCTAAAAGCCCAAAGCCTGCAGCCCAGGATCCAGATGCTCTTCACAGCATCTATCCCACACAAGTACTCTCAATGCCCTGGAGCAGAGAAGCTCACTYACTGCCTGGAGATGTTTTCTCCAGGATTTCTCTCACTTCCAGATTTTACAGAAATTAGGCTCAATCTGCTTTTTAAAGCTTTTATCAGCATCTGTTCTGTCACCCAGTAGTATCAATTAAGAGGATTGTAATGCATATCCAGCTCACATTGCTACAACACAGTGGTCAACAAAGCACCCATTGGCCCATCTGGCTAGTGGTTGAGATGCAGAAAACCTGAACAACAACACCCCCCTTTAGACTTCTAATTAGTTTCTCATATATTTTAACATTCTTTTATTTGTTTTCATCTTTTATTGCATATCTATAAGGCACTTTTGAAGTTGATTAATTATTCATATGCTGGATATTTAGATCAGGAGGTTACTAGATCCTAATTCATGTAATGTCATATCATTGACTTTTCTGTAGGTTTACACTCAGTGTACTATAATGAACTACAACACATCCTACTTGTTAATTCGTCATCACTCATGGTTAAAAATCCCTACTGACTGTTTGCTACAGAAATGGAACTTTTCATGTAGAGCCCATGGCCTACATCTAAGAATATTTCCCCCTACCATGAAAAGTTCCTCAGAGACCAATTGCCATTCCTTAACTTTCATTAYAAACTGATATTCAACTTCCTTATGTKTGTCTTCTAGAAAGCTGTTTCATGATGTTTGTCRTGACACATSATGACAAACCAACTYAACAAAAGGYAAATATATTYGAAGTGTGYATTTTTAATAATTCAGATAAAAATGTTYTGGATATGTTGTCTCATGTTTGCTCTTTCGTTTCCATATGTATGCATTTTGCTGCATTTATACACAATAATTATAATCCTTATGAGCTTTTTTTTTTTTTTGAGCAGCCTAAAATTCAGGCTTTTTTTTTCTGTCACACAGAAAGCTCTCCAGCTTTTTCCCATCAATCTTTAACTCCCTGCTTAATTCTGTATTTAATCAAAATATGAGGCWAAAATTGTATCATGTTGTATGCCCAACACCTGGCTACTGTGTRTTAGTGGGCTGTATTCCTTTCTTAACTTTTGTAACTAGAGAGTGCCAACTTTGTCCAAAAGTCCTTTATGTGTACTTTGCATATTGTGCTGTTATCAGCACCATGTCTCTGAGCTCTTAYTCTTTTTCTCCAGGCTTGGAGGGATGCAACTCTCCTTCTTTAACATCATAATCTTTGTTTTAACAGTGTTTTTCAACCCAGCATCTCTGGCAACTTTTGTTTTCTTGCTCTTTGTGATGAAATCATTAATACCTACTGCCTGCTTTTCACAGGAAAACAGATTTATTATGCAACCAGTRTTCTCTAAAGAGAATGTACAGGGCTCTTGATTTTAACAACCTGCAGCCAGCTTTCACAGTTGATAACAATTTGCAGATAAAAATCAATCAGCCATTCTTGACTGGGCTGTATAACTGTCCTACCATGCTTAACTAGGCTTGTAAAGTCACCCCGCATCCAAAACTCCTGCTGCTTTTATTTACATAATCTTTTTCATTTTCTTTTTGTTCATGATTGGAATACTCATGAAAGACAGTAATTCCTTAAAACAGAATTATAATCAACGATAACATTGCATAATATGTCAAATTTTCAATCTTTATGCCTAAAAAAACCCCAAGCCAAACATAAAAATGCATGTGTTGCCTTTTAGAGAAGGATACTTCTGAGACTCTCAAATATTTTGAAAACTGTTATAAAAAGAGAGTTATCAGATGTTATTTTAAACCGCCTTTATAATTAACCTCCYGATTTTTTACTAAGTGACTCTATGTGCATGAAACTCATCAAATATTCAAAATGTCTGGGCTTGTTGTGGGCTTCGTTATTATAAGAAATATTTTTTAGTACTTTATTTCTGGAATGTGACACAGGAGATTTTAAAAATCTATAAAATCAATCAGATGATATCTGTGAAAGCGTTATGAGATACACAGCTGAAAATAGCTTTATAAGAGTCTGTAAGTTTATTTAAATCCCATACTACATCAGGGGGAAAAGACATTAATTTAGCATTTTTATTAGAAAAAGGAGTGACAATGGAAGAAAAATCCAGAGAGGCTTTAAGTGGAAGGACTGATCGTTTTACCAAGCTCCATCAGGAAGTGAGAAGCATTGAGGAGGGGGAAACAAATCATCCTACTATGTTGTAAAATAAGGTTAGCTGGCTGAGTTTTTACTTTCTTATACACTTGTGGAGGAAGTCAGAAAAGGTTTTCTTCTATGAGGTGTCACAAGGGAATGGCATGTGCTGAGGTCTGCTGTCTCTGAAGYGAATGGATACAGATATATCCATTTTCTTTTTTCTCTTTCTCTGTAGTTATCTTCAGATCCAAGGGGTAAAACTTGTTCAGAAAGCAAACCAGTTTAAATGCCAAACTTAAGCATAAGTTAAAGTACCCTGATGGACATGAATCAAAGTATTTGACACTTTGCACAATGGGATTTTTAAAATACTCCTTTTGGAGTAGGCTGCTGGGAAATGCTCAGCCACCTAAACCTTATTTCTTCTGCACCAGCAATGAGAACTAGGAATTTACTGTTCTCTCCTGGGGTCCTCAGCCAGGTATGCAAGGGATGGTTCATCTTRCTGGAGCAGCTGAACACCACATAGCTCCTTTAACACTGTGTGTCTCTGAAAATACAATGTACCTGATGCTTCAGAGGAAATTGTAATCAATATTACTAGATATCTTGGGAACAATTACTCTTGCTTGTCGKTGGAAGTGAGGAGTTAATATCCTAAACAACATTGAAGAAAGATATCTTCCACAGGGAGTTCTGCAGATAAATTTCACTTTGCACAAAAAAAATATTTGCTTGAACCTTTTCAARCACATTAATCCTACTGTCTGTGAATGCTTTTCTGTATGTATATTATGAGAAGGGCATGAACTAACATTCTTTTTTATAATTTCTGATTTAATATATATCTTTACCATAACAGATTTTACTGTCTTGTAACAAACTTACTCCTCACTCCCTTCAAATTAATTAGTCCATCTGCTTTCAATCTTTCCTTTTAGGGAAGTTCTTGATCTTCTAGACTTCAATAATTATAATTTCTCTGCTCAGGACTTTTTGCATATGTGAGAAGTTTTAAATTGGTCCCTCTCCTATTTAATGCTTTGCATTTCTCCATGTTGAATTGCAGCAGCCATTATCTAGTGTAATTACATAACAGCTTTAGAAAGTTTTTTCCTGCCCAAATCTTGCCAAATCGAAATAATTTCATCCCTATAAAGCCTTATGACAGGACTGTTTCTGTTTGATTTAATCAATGAGAAACATTAGAGAATTAGAAAGAAAACCATATCATCAATTATGAGTAGAAAATAATCAGAGGATAGTAATTTCTGTGTGTTATATTACTACTCAAGAGATTCTGATTTAACTGAGAGATAATACAAGTTGTTTTGGCTGGGATGGAATTAATTTTCTCTRGCATAGCTAGTAGGAGGATATACTTTGGATTTGTGCTGGAAATAATYGTGATAACACTGGGGTGCTTTTACACTGCTGAGCAGTGCTTACACATAGGCCTTCTCTGCTCCTCACCCCACTTCACCACGGATGAGGCTGGGGAAGCAAAAAATTTAGGACACACATCTGGCATTCCTGAACCCAGCTGAACCCATGTGGCATCATGCTCAGCATGAAGACCTAGCCAATGAAGAAGAGAAGAACTTTMAGAGTGATGGTGTTTGTCTTCCCAAGTCAYMCTTACATGTGACAGAGAGGCATTTCTGGAGATGGCTGAAAACCTGCCTGCCCATAATAAGWGGTGAATTAATTGCTTGGGTTTTGTTGCTTTTGTGCAAGGTTTTGCTTTGCCTGTTAAACTGCCCTTATCTCAACCCACAAATTTCATCCTTCTGACTGTCATCTAACTAGCAACGAGTGAGTGAGCAGTTGTGTGGGGTTCAGTTGCTGGCTGGAGTAAAAGAACAAAGTTTTCTTTCCCTGCTCCTCTGAATTTAGTAGGACTCATCTGTTGTTATACTTAATTTCAAGAAAGATGGAAYTTTGGTCCTCCAGTGACACTTGATCACACTAAAACCGAAAAACATTCTTCCTATACATAAACATTTTAAGAACTTATACACAGAGTARTGAGGAAACAAATATAATTCATTAATTTATCTAGAGAAAAGGCACAAGACAATCCCACTGTAATTGTCGAGAAATTCTCTTTTCATGTCTTGACAAAAAGAACCACAGAGAAAACACTTTGAATACATAAAATACCTCCGGAATGTCTTGCCTTTTAAAGATATTTTTATCCAGAACACAATTTGTGGCTGCTAGGGCATGCTTGACACTCYTGTTCTGTACAGCTTTTGGTTGGTGCTGAGTTTTGGTGAAGTGCRTTCGTGAATTTTCCTGCAAAAGGTTTGATACCAACACCAAACGCCCAACAGACTGGAAACCTCAGAGGTCTGAGAAGCCCCTAAGGGCTGTGAAGACTGAGAGTTTGAGTGAGGTCTGTGGGTTACCTGATGTACCTGAAATACCTGATACAGCAGTTTCTGGGGCTGAAAAACTGCAGGATCCTAAAAGCAAAACTTTTAGRTTGTATAAGGTTAATAATTTCCCTAACCAAGCATCTAGTGAAGGGCAGCCTTTTGGGACTCTAGTTTTCAACTTGGATTTGTATGGGGTTTTTTATTTAGCCATTAGTTTAGAGGCCTGGAGACATAACTTAGGAATCACTATTACATTCTGAGATAATAAGGCATATTTCATTTTGGTCACCCTGCCCATTTTGTTTTAATACCAGTGCAAACTGCAGACATAAATGCAGTTCCAATACAGGTAATCCTTATCTATTGTAAGAATACAAAACTACAAAATTTTAAAATCTGAAAAATATGCTTCTCAATCTGTATATTCAGGAACTCCTCCCTCTATATAACAAGGATACCTTGCAATAGGACTTTTTCTTTAAACATCATTTAGACGAGGAGGTTGAGTGCACCCTTCATAGATTTGCAGATGACTCTAAGTCRGGCAGGAGTGTTATTCCACTGCAGGGAAGGTTCTGCAGAGGGATCTGGACAGGCTGGGTCAATGGGTTGAGGCCGACTGCATGAGATTCATGGCATGGTGATGCTCAGTCAAAGGTTKGACTCAATGATCTTGGAGGTCTTATCTAACCTTAGTGATTCTATGGTTCTATGATTCTATACTTAAATTAGTCTTAAGTGGTAACTAATACTTCAATTTTCGTTTACTGCAATGAAAAATTCTATAGTCATTGTCTGGGCAGCTTTGTATCACTATTGTTTCTTTAGGAGCAATGATTACCTTGGATCAAAAACTCTGGAGTGAGAAATACCTCATGCAAAGCAAATCCTGCATTTAGTGATGCATCTGCAAAATTGTATTTATTAGTTATAATAATATACATTAGTTATAATACTATACTATRCATTTTCTTTGCCTACATATATGTTGCACTTTTTTGTATTTTATAGTGTATAAAGGAAATAATAAATTCTTCTAATCATAATGGAAATCTGATTAAATTTGAAAGTTTACATCAAGAAAGTAATCAAAGCTTCACATTTTGAAAAAAACCCAAAC
This sequence comes from Alauda arvensis, assembly GCA_902810485.1. Lineage (NCBI taxonomy): Eukaryota > Metazoa > Chordata > Aves > Passeriformes > Alaudidae > Alauda > Alauda arvensis. Next base: position 328,877 of record CADDXX010000646.1, read on the forward strand.
TCATTTCCATTKTAAGAACCAAAGGAATGTTAGAATTACTCTTCCGTGGAAAAGAAATGATCATTACATAGATATCTTGTCTCATGCACCTGCACAGCTATTATCTCTCAGCAGCATTTTTCTTGTTCAACCAAGCATCCCTTGAGCTCTGACTTCAGAGCCTTTACCTCATTCTTTTTGCCTCCTGATARACCTTCTCTACCTGTGTGAATTAGTTATCTTCTGGAAACAACTTTCTCTGGTAAAGCAAAAAGGGAGTTTTACAGGACAGACTGAAAAATCTCATCTGGATGTTGGCAAATGAACCTGAATACTGGCCAGACTTTTAAGTATTTATTTATATTACTTGAGAAACTAAATCAATAATTAGGGTGCTACTGCCAAATTCTATGCATATATGTAATTTTATCTTCTGATCTCACAGGCACTCTCTTTTTCTGCATTAAACTTGCCTTGAGTCCTGAAAGTTCCCAGCAGGATAATGAAGGGTACATCCTCTACTGTCCATGGCTRTTGCAAGTGTTTGAGGTTCTATTTGCCTCCCATGGCTATGCCTGAACCTCTCATCAGAAAACAGCCGCTGCAAAATACTGTCCCTGGAATGGAACAGGGGCAGCAGATGGAGCAGGTTTGGGTTTTTCTTACAGATGCTTCTGAAATTTAGCCTGGGTGTTACCACAGATGTCTCAGAGCAAAGGACAGCCTGATGGGGAAGGTACATACAAGGGCTTGCTGTGAAATGAACACGGTGGGGTGGGGGAAGGATCCRTTCTGTACTGCTCAGTATAGAGGCTGTGAACAGAGTGTGCGTTGGGGGTTAAATTTGCTTCTTTTTTTTTTGTTTTTCCCTTTTGGAATTTTTTCCCTCAAGTTGCTAAGACACTAAGGATTGGGTACTTGTCAGTACTTAACGAAAGACAAAAGAAGCCAGGGAAGAGAAGACAGAAGGGATGGGGGGCTGGGGATGCTGGGCACTCTTCCCCTTGGCACTCTGGAGAGAGGACACCCAGGCTGTTCGCTTGCTGCGAGAGGAGTTTCACTGTCAC
>CADDXX010000646.1:329942-355687 GCA_902810485.1 Alauda arvensis
ACAGAGTGTGCGTTGGGGGTTAGATTTGTTTCTTTTTTTTGTTTTTCCCTTTTGGAATTTTTTCCCTCAAGTTGCTAAGGCACTAAGGATTGGGTACTTGTTGGTACTTAACAAAAGACAAAAGAAGAGAAGACAGAAGGGATGGGGGGCTGGGGGTGCTGGGCACTCTTCCCCTTGGCACTCTGGAGAGAGGACGCCCAGGCTGTTCGCTTGCTGCGAGAGGAGTTTCACTGTCACCACCGACTCCACTCCTGGGAAAACCTACCACCATCTGCTTGTGTGCCCGGGGATTTCTGAGCTCTCCTCCTGCCCTGCTGGAGTGGGCCTGATCCTGTCCCGTCGTCGCTTTGAGGCTTTTGCCTAAGCTAACCTCACACCCCTGCTCAGCCAGGACATCTCTGCTGCTCCAGCCACCACTGCGGAACTGCCCATCTACCTCATCACCAGCCCGGGATCTCCCACCATTACAGCTTGGTGCCTCAGAGACACCAGGATCAGACTGCCCTGGGATTTGTGGTCCATCGAGGTTCTTGGTTCTGTCTTATCAATGCTACAGCTGTTTGTTTGTTTGCTTGCTTGCTTGTTGTGTTATATATATATATATATATATATATATGTATATAAAAACCTGTTATTCCCATTCTGTCCTGGTTTAGGGCAATTTTGGGAGAACACCTCCTAAGGGGCTCTCCCTCCCTTTCCCCCCCTCTCTCCCCCCAGCCGGCTCGGGAATAACTTCCTCAGAGAGAAGTCAAAAAAAAACCTGTTTATTCAACAAGTCAAGCACTCCCCAGCACAATAAATTGAACAATACCTGATGACAAGGACTTTGTGCTGCTCCGGAGAGATGACGAAATTCAGGCAGAAGGTCCCTCCTGAAGATGGTGGCTGGGGTCTCAGTCTCTCTGGTGCTGGGAGAAGTTGCTGCACAAGGTGGATCTTGGTGGGTCCCAGGTGCGAGCCCTCTGGCGCTCCCCTGTGTTCACAGTCCAGAAAGATTAGAACAATTCCAGGGAAAGGCGAAAAAAGGGAAAAAAAAGTAAGTCGAAGGAAAAAACTAGCTAGCTATCCTAACTAACTAAAGAAGCAGAAGCAGAAGTGAAAGCAAGCTTCTAAAAGAGAAAGAAAGAAAAAACTTCTCCGTCTCATACTGTGTGTTATCAAAAACTCCAGATGCTCAAGGTCACTCAGAGGAGCAGAGCCTCAGAAAAAACTGTGCCTCCCCCTCCCCCCAGACCCAACACCACAGTGCACACAGTACAACATCCCGCACAAATTCAACAGACAACTGGGGATACAAACATCATAACGTCACCCTAGGACATTTCCCATTCCCACGTCTTTTTTGCCTGAAAGCCCCTTAATTTCAAATTTATAATAATTTGGAGGAAGGGGGTTTGCATTCTCCATTGCAAGGGGAGGGCTCCGGCTTTCCCTAGCAGACACCTGTCTTTCAAACCAAGACAGTGTGTGATTGCTCCCCTGGGGAATATATGGTGGTTTCACCTTGCCTGGAGCCCACAGTGTGAAGACACCCCAGACTGGACAAGAGGGCCTCTGGGACCAGGGACAGAACGGTGAATTCTCTTAAGTTATGCCCAAGAAGCAAGTCTACATAGAATATTCTGCAGAGGTGCAAGTTCAGACACAGTAGCATTTGGTCTTCTCAAATCAGCATCATCTAAAAGACACTTTAGGAAATAAAAATCTCACATATTTGGCAGCTGGGGCATAGAGAAACATTTCTAGTTCTAGTCAGTAATTTCAGTGCAGCTGTCACCTCACCCAGCTTTTATTGGGGTTGCATGATGGCACATTACTGAGACTTTCCAAATAGACTTATCTGGTCTTTATATATATATATATATATATATATATATATATATATATACACATCAATTAAAATATAGCCAAATATTCCAATCAGTATTTTTGAGGAAGGACCATTTCTGAGCTAACCTGTTCTTGTTCTTATGGACAATGTTTCCAAAGATCAGATTTTATGCCTGAAAAGTGGGAACAATAATCATGCTTGAATACTGTTTGAATTACAGTCTCAGAAAGGTATGTTTTACATGGTATAGGAAGAGAGTAAAATAAACATATGTAATAAAAGGCTTATCTAGTAAAACAGTTTACTAGTTGTCTCTGCCTACGGCGTTTCTCTGCCCTTCCCTTTCTAATCCCATAAGGGAACTTTTTGTTTTTGCATTGCTTTGAGATYATATTTGGGACATTTTAAAAATCTATATAATTGCTTTCCTTCAAAAATTTTGTCTTTGGAAACTGTTTCCTAGCAACAATATATTTCTAATTCTCAGGCAAAGAAATGACATCTTGCTATTCAGATACACTAATTGAGATTTTTTTTGCTTGTTTGTTTTTTAGACAAGGAAATAGCATGTACTCAGTGCAACATTAAATTAGAAGGAACAGAATTAAGAAGAAGTAATGGCAAACRTGACTGGTGTCGTGGTGTAACAGATTGTGAAGTTTTTAGTCGGGGAAGAGCCCCCAGTCTGCTGGGGCAGTTCCCTGTGGGGACCTGGCAGAGCCAATCAGCTGGCTAGTTTCAAAGMAGCAATCAGCTGGCTATTTTTGAAGACTGACACCCGGTTAAACCACTTGAAAGAGTTGAACACATCTCTGCGGAAAAGCACATTTAAAATGAGCAAAGCCCGGGAAAAGTTCTCTTGGCTTCTGGCCTGGGAACAGGTAAATGGCTGGGCCAGCCCCCACATGAAGGAAAGACGCTGGGGTGGCACCAGCAGCCAGCACAATTCACAAGGTGCTGGCAGGGACCACGTGAGAGACAACAATTCCTCGATTGCAGAGCCTGGACAATCAACCTTTAAATGCTGCAGAACTCTATAAAAACTGTTTCAATTAATAAAGCYTGAGAACAAATTACCTATGAGCACCAATTGTCTCCTGAATCATTAAAAGGAAATAGGAARACATGTRGAGAAAACAGCATAGGACACYGAGGTCAGTGAAGAAGGAGTCAAATTCTAGATGGGAGATGATTGAGGAGGTGCCTTAGTTTTGGGCTGAAACTCTTTTGTAAGGCTATGGGGAAGATATATTTGATATATATATCAGAATTTGTTTTTTTCCCTGTAATTCATGGAATGCATTGGGGGGATCTAGCGTTCTAGCCACAGCTGTGAGCAGAAGCACTAGTGTTGAAACAAGCAGATRTTGCAGTAGCTGTAATCTAATGAGAAGCTTGAACAGAGAGARATGAGAAACTTCACCCCAGACACAGAAGAAGAAAAACCTCTATTCCCAGAGATGTGTGAAAAAAACTTTTGTTTTTTATGCTGGAACAGCTCATCCTTAAAATTGTGCCCCAATAAGTTGACATGGCCCATGAAGAAAGACTATTTTAGAGTTGGTAAACTTACTGAAAGTCACAGATTTTGTCTCTACATTGTCAGTGGGAAAGAAAAGAGGGTGTGGGGGGAGAAGTTTTCTGAAGGCTCATTCTGATTTTCTAAGGTGTTTTTTTTTTTTTTTTAATTCTGTTAATAAAGTTTTCTTTCTACACTTTAAAGTTTTGAGCCTGTTTTCCCTCCTCCTAATCAAGATCTCATAGCAGGAAATAAGTAAAAGCTTTAGTGGGTGCACTGGCGTTTGGCTAGCCCTAAACCCACTACAACTGGGAAAAAAACCAACCTAATCATATCTATTTGCATTGATGGATTTTCTTGCCAGTGAGGCTGTCACTGCCATATAAAAACAAACTAATATTTCCCAGATACATACAACTGACTAGCATTCCTTACTTTTAAAAAATCAAGGATATAGAATAGGGTAATTTAATTATCTRTAACTTTGAAGATTTTTTAATGGAAATATACTTCATCTTCTTTTGTTAACATCAGCAGCATGTCCTCTGCTTCTATCTGATGCACATGAAGAGAAGAGMTGTGCCTGTTACCAGCTGGTGACTGTTGGTCCTTAACTCCACTGATCTCATACAGTACTCTCAGAGTACTGTTAGGCATTTTGTCATCTTTTGCTCTGTGCTTGYAATGCATCTGTTCTAAAATACTTTCTCAGCATGAATTTTGGAGACAGTAATTTAATTAGACTTTAAATATCACAGAATCACTAGGTTGGAAGAGACCTTCATGATCACTGAGCCCAACCCAGCCCTAACACCTCAACTAAACCATGGCACTTGTCTTTTTTTAACACATCCAGGGACGGTGACTCCACCACCTTCCCAGGCAGACCATACCAGTACTTTATCACTCTTTCCCTAAAAAGCTTCTTCCTAATATCCAACTTATATTTCCCTTGGCACAGCTTAAGACTGTGTCCTCTCATTCTGTCAGTTGCTGCCTGGAGAAAGAGATCAACCCACCTGGCTACAACCAACTTTCAGCGAGTTGTAGAGAGTCATAAGGTCACCTCCTTTTCTCCAGGCCAAACAACCCCAGGTCCCTCAGCCATTCCTCACAGGATTTATGTTCCAAGCCCCTCACCAGCCTCATTGCCTCCTCTGGACATGCTGAAGTGTTTCAACGTCCTTCCTAAACAGAGGGGCCCAGAACTGGATGCAGCACTTGAGCTGAAGCCTCACCAGCGCCAAGTACAAGGGAAGAATGACCTCCCTGCTCCTGCTGGCCACACTATTTAAGATTATTCTTCATGCTTTGTTACTAAACAGGTGAAAGAGTATTATCATCATGGTTTATCTTAAGCCAGAAYATTTAGCCCTTCTGAAAACTGGGGATGCTCAGCAGGATGGCTGTCCTAAGCATTTCTTCAAAACGATGTGTTTGTACACAGCTGAGGACAAATATTGCCTGAAGGTATACTGGAAAGCAATTSCTCAAATGCAAAATTATTACTTCTAGAATCAGTAACAAGATAAGAGTGTTCATTCAGAAGTATGTAGACATGAAAAATTATTATCTTTTGTATTACACTTTCCTGCTTATTGACACCAGATCGGATCTATATCACCTGAAATCAGTTGATTTTAAGTGCCCAACTATATCATACTGGACTTCGTATTTCCTCTTTTTTTCCCCTGTGCTTCCCTGTCTTTTTAGTGCTAAATGAGGCAAACAATTTAAGTGTGTAGGCATTGAGGGCAAAATGCATTGTGGTACTATTGGGGAAAAGTAAATTGATTTTAGATGAGAGGGAAAAGTGCATTACTGATGGAAGAAAAAAATATTATTTCTTTATTTCCTTTTAATTACACAAATTGTGGTTTAAAATATGTGCTCAGAATGTTAGCTTGATTGCCACACTGACAGATAATTAAGCACAAAGTGTTAAATAACTTTCACTTAACAGTGAAATTTTGTATTTAAAAATGCTCCTAAGAATTTTCATCAGCCTCATTTGTCATGGTACTGTTGATCGGGGAAGCAGGATGAAAATGAAAGCAAGTGTCAGCTGTAAATTTTGAACCTGGAGAGTTGTGCTATCCATGAGTTGCCCAATTGAAAAAAAAAAATCAATAGAGGAAAATTATTTATGTTTAAACCAGACCAGCTTTTTAAAATATGGAAAGTACTTCACAATAACAGTGTAAAAAATCTCGCCTTTCCTCACCTTSATGCTGAAGAAATAAATAATAGCAATAGTTGTCTGTGAAAAAGACTTTATAGTGCTGCTTTTAGCATATTTTCATAATTTTTTGCAGAAGGAGCCATTCTCAAACAAAAATCCATTTCATTACTAAGTCAGACACACTGATACTGTGAAGAGTAGACTGACTGACAGAGCTGGATGGAGTTTTTTATTGCTTGAGTCTTATTCATGGYAGAGCTTTCTGAGAGTTATTTATTTCTCTTACTATTAGAAAATCAGAAATAACAAGTAGCTGGAAGAGTAATATAACAGTATTCTGGTGTAAATGGGTTGTCCTATGTCAACATGTCAGTGGTATGAATTTCCACTCTCTGGAAACCTCAGTATTCTATTGGCAAGAAGCTGGACGTTGTTTAGGATGTATCCGCTGCCGCTAGCAGAGAGGATTCTTCTAAAATATAATGAAAAACTCTCAGGATGAAATTCCCTTATGGACCAGAGCTAGTAATTACATGCTTTGAGGGCTAAAAATAGCTCTTTGACAGTATTAAATGTGCTTGCTAGGATACTGGGTATTTAATTCAATTTCTTGCAACATTTTAAACATAAATTAGCTGATTGGTCCCAATAGACTGGAGGCTATGGTTTTAATCTGCAAAACTATTTCTSCCTCTCAGAGACAAAGCAGGAGCTTTTAAATAAAAGTAACCTGTAGACTATTCAGCTACAGATAGCATTCAGTAGCATTTATTTCAGTGGATTTCACCACTACTGCAGGGCCCAGTTATGTGCATGTACACACGTGTGGGGGCCGTGCATGCATTTTTATATATTTATATCTCTATGCTTACTACACTGAGGAACATCCAATACRGGCCTCTGGTTCTGGAAACAGGCCCCAACATAAAAAGTTTTCACCAAAACTGTGGATGAAGTTTTAATAAATACTGACACCTTTTATGTTTCAATTGGACTTTTTGTGGGGAAGGTAGGGGTCCCATCCTCTTCACAAGCTGAGAGATTTCAGTATATTGATAATTCTCAGCTGATGGGCATCTTTACTGGGACTCATTTGTTTCCAGCAACAGACAGCACCATTAATTTTGAGCAGTTTTAATATCATTGCAGTGTATTACAAGTGGTATATGAATGTCACAGAATRGAAGGAATTCAGACAAGAGCTTTATTAAGAACAATTAGTGACAGCATTAGAAATGGGACTCTCATAGCCTGAGTAATTTCTCTCCACACCATCTTCAATATTTGTATCAGAAAGATACAAGTTTTCAAATCCCTTTTTAAATTAAACTTTGTTAAATATCCTATATTAAGCACTTGTGCAGCTCTGCACAACTTACTTTCCTATGGTTCAGGATTGATCTTCATTTCARCACTTTCATTCACATATGAATGAATCCATGTTTGAAATCTGTAACTCATTCTYACATGGCTTATTTCTAACAATTTAATAGTGTTAATAATTTACCTAAATTAAATTATATAGCTAAAGTTCCACAGTACTTTCATTTATTACAAATTATTGCTTCTGCCTCCAAGTAATATCAGCTGTTTATTGTTAATGAAAGATATTACTACATTAAGAAAGCAATTCATTTAGTCTCTTTTGTAAGTTTACCATTGAAAAAATTACTAATTGGTATTAGAGACAATGAATCAACATCATTTGACATAATCCACTGTCTCCTATGAGCTGAGAATTAAGTAATTTTCACTTCACTATCAAAATCTGTGATTCTTCCAGGGACCTGTTCTGCTGTTAACTCATATCATTAATTATCTTTAGTGCTGAGGGAATTACACCTGCAAGTAAACATCATCCTTAAAACATCAACACTATAACTTGAATATTCTTTCATGATGCTGTTGAAAGGGCTTGTATTTTCTACCCTATTTTTTCTTTAATAAAAACCATTCTATTAAATAGATCCCAGAGAGAACATTGCTACTGTCTCTTCAGMTTTCTGGTAGATGTTAGTCCCTTGTTCACCCATGTGCTGTAACACCCAAGACATATCTTCACTGATGTTGACTTTTAAATGCTCTTGGTAACACAGCACTTTTTTTTCTCCTTGTGTCTTACTTTTTTGGCTCTCCACATGGTAGACACAGGCCAATCCAAGAGGCAAATGTTCAACAGGTCTTTTCAACAAATTTTAAAAATATCTTTTCCAAATAATCCTGTGCTACCAGAGACGTGTTGAGACATGGATTGGAAGTGGAGGTACACTCTTTTTTATTGAGATGACTTTAGGAAACAAATACCATTTTAGCCACAAGATTTAGAAGTTTATTTTGTCTATCAATGAGGAGAACAATGGTTACATAGTATATGTGCTGCTTTCTTCTCTGAAGCCATAATTTTCAGATTTCACACTAAAAAGCAAATGCTTAATTATACTTCATAAAATCACTTGAGGAAATTTCACCATTYCCTTTGTGAGAAGATACCTAGAGATTTTAAAAATGCTCCTTAGTGTTTTTCTTAAATTATTTAATTTTATTTTAGAATGACAAGAAAAGAAATAGAATATTAATAATTCATGATAATATGAGAATAAAAAGGCCTTGATTCTGTTTTTCTCTATAYATCCCTTGATGTAAGACTGCAGGCTTGCAATACTTTGCCAATACACTTCTAAATCTACATTTACAATTAGTGATTTCTAACATGAAAGCTATTGGCATCTTCATACAAGAAATGAAGTACATCATCCCTAGCTTTAAAGAATTAAAAGTTAGGCGTAGTTACTTGCAATTTTTTTGTCTGCAAAAAGATAATAATGTTACTACTGATGCAACACCATATTAGTACCTATTCAGAAAGATATGTGAAGCTAAAAATTTTTGAGAGCTTGAAAAAAGTCCATTCAACATTGCAATGCGGGTAAAACCATGTATATAATGTAAACCACCTTCATTAATCAAGCCCATAAGAGCAAATCTGCTTCTCTGACACAGAAAAGCAGTGTTCAGTTGCAAGTATCAGCAGCCTGATGACAACCTTTGACAAGAGGCAACAACAAAAAAAAAAAGCACTTGGTGTATTATAGGTGTACGGGGAAAAGAAAGGCAGGATGACAGCTGAAGAAACACACCTCTCACTCACCAAGACCCAAACCCAGTGCCAGGAAGAGAATTAAACTAGCCAAAAATCCATGAGTAGAATAAATGAATTAGGCACTAACTTAACATGGCCTTATTATCATCTCTTTATTTGTTTCAAAACATTCTCACTGTGAAATGAATTTCTGATTTATTTTGTATGGCACAAACCAGACACAGGTTATTACAGTTTTATTTTTGGTTTTCAAGGTACTCAAAAATTTGCTTAGTTTGTTTCAGCTACATGATTTTTCATGCTTGAAGAATCAATTTACAGTATGAAAAAATATATTTRTGACAGCGAATATTTCAGTTGGTAACTACAGGCCTTGGAGCAAGCCCAGAGGTATGTAGTAATGATAAAACCTTTAATAATTTCAAAGAAGAAGAACAAAAGTAACAGCACACAAGATTCAGCTGCATAAAATATTAAGCTGGTCCAGTAAAGTTGAAAAATACATGAAGCATTGTAAGTGTACGAGTGAAGATACCCTAGACATAAATTTTAGAGAAGAAACACTCTACCTATAATTTTCTCCAGGAATCAAAACTAACAGCAAAGGTCATTTAACTCTTCTTTTGGAGGAAAAAAGAAGTTACAAATAATTTTTTAAAAGTACAAAATTTGTTGTTTCATATAAATATAAAAACATGTTTAGCAAAAATGCAATAATGAAATATTTTTCTTGATCTATTAGTGAGATGTTTCTTTTATGCCCACTGTACATCCACATTTCCTGCAGTTATATAAAGTGTCTTGTGTTAATAAATTGCTTTTTTAATTAATTTAAAGCACAGGCAATTAAGGTTTGAAAGGACTGTTTCTATTCAATAATGGGATGGATCAAATCAGTTCATAAGCATTTGGATTCATTCACCATYTGGATTCCCTGTGACATGTTACAGAAAGTTAAACCTCAATACTTGAYGCCACTAAATACATTGCAGGTTATCTACAGAGAAATCTTAAAAAAAAACTGAGAATAACCATATGAGGGAAAATGCCAGATTGCCTTTAYTGAAAACAGAGAATGTTTGAGATGATACTCTTCAAAATAAACCAATGGAAATAGGAATGCAGCATGTTACATGCCAAAGCAGAAGCCAGGTGTTAGAAAGAACAATACACTTTTCTGGAAACACTGTATTTACTAATCCTAGTAAGAAAAGAAATTCCTATTCAAATGTTATCTATAACACTCAAAAAATTTTTAGACTAGATTAATTTTAAAGCTCCTTCAAAAAGGAATTTGAAAATGGATTTTATAAGAAAAAAAGTTTATCAAATAAGTTTTATTGAAAAAAGTTCAATTGACATATTCTATGAGAATCTGTAAGGGCTAARTGTGTATAGGCTGTTAATGTATTTTTGCACACTTTTCATGAAACAGCTGACACACGGTAACTTGTTAGCGTGCCTAAGCTCTTGTACTTAAACCTTACTGCACAATTCATTGGTTTTATTACTGTGTGAAAGTATTTTATTCATTCCAGTTAGTGCTCATCATGAATAATATAAGAACAAGTGAACTATAAGGGGGGAAACAAAATTTCGATTATATGCACTGTGAGACAAGCAGAATGTTTGACACAGTGTGGTTAGGTGTCGCCATCACACAGACAGACATCATTATTATTGGTGGTCTGTAGTACATGAGATCTTTATTGCACTGCTAGTATCTGTTTTATCGTCATATTAGTTTTTAATCTTCCCACAGCAGGTCCTCCTTCTACAACATTTGTCAAGGGAAGGGSAAAAGCTCCATGTGCCATATCGTTCCAAGACCCCTCTTTAACTGAATCGGGAAGAGACAATGTTGAGTCAGTGGAGGATCAGAGGAGACCCTTCACCTGTGAAATTCTTTGTTAGGTGACAGGCTTCTTCATAATTAAAAAGCATGAGTGATTATGCCATTTTTTTACTTGATAATTAGGTTAAAAGACAAAGCCTGAACAGTAATACAAAAACAACTGTTTTGAAGAACAATTTTGAAGGCACAATTACTTTGGTCAGCAACTAAATGTAATGAAAGAAACAAGGGAGATTTTTAAAATGCAAAAAGAAGAATCAGGGCAGGGACACATGTTCAAGTTTTTTTTAACCAAGAACAAAACTTGAACTACAGTATGGTTTTTTCACACCTTTTAAGGAACATTCTGAATTTAAGATTATTAACGATCATAACTTTATAGTTAGAACATAARCAGTTAAGATGTGGTATGAACTGGATATACATATTTGATTTCTTGAATGCTTATRCTACAAGAAAAATCTCAAATATTCTTACTTATTCCAGAATTTCTGAAAAAAATTCAAATCAGTTGTGGTTTTCATTTATTTTACAAAAAAAAAAAAATGTCTTCATTCCCTGAAACAGCAGCAGACAAATTCTGCTCAAAAAGTTCCAGGATGCAGCTTAGGGCTCTGGAGTCTGGTGTCTGCTGTAAGCTTGCTTTCAAGCCAGGTTCTCACTGGGTTTAGAGTAGTAAAGACAGGTGGCATACTATCCATTGAGGTAACAAATAATGACAGAAGCTTTTTTTCTAGGGATAAAAGCAATCCCAGACCTCACCAAAGTTTCAGGAAGAGTTCTTAAAAACACAAAATCAACAAATGAGTTTATTTCATATAGTTCCTGCACTCCCATTTCAGGTATACTTTTAAGTTGAAAGTATTAAATTTTCTACAAAACTATTAATGCAGTCTCTCTTGTAGATGCTACCCCTCYGATTATATACTTTTTTTGGCAATTTCTAATATATATTACAAAATTCTTCACTTATCTTCTCAAGGTTCTGTAATTTTAAACTGCTTTGTAGACCAGCTTTTTATAACTGAATATATGTGCTTGGATACACATCTGTTTGAGGTTAAGGTCAGCAAAGGAGGTTGCTGACATCCCTACACTACACACACTCTGTGGGGGATGTAAGAGTTACATCTGAGCACCCAATGGAACTATGAAAACAGTTRCTGGAAGCATCATCACTGAGAAACATTTCAGAGCAGGATGGTACAGTACTGATGATACTGTTTTCCTATTTGATCTATGATTTTCAAAATGAAACTTGGGGTCTCAGCAATTGATGCAAGACTTACAGCCTCCTTCTTCAACCTCTCTTTCCATCTAATTAATTAAATTATCAGAAACAAAAGCCTGAATCATACTCATTCTTAGCACAGAGTAGATTCAGCAAAATATGGTCCTTGGTGTTGTCCCAGACCACACTACAGGAACATGGGAGCACATTCCAGCTCTCTGAAAGACAGATTTGTGTCTTAATCATCTCCACATTCAAGTCTTCACTTCTTCACATCTTCAAATGGCACTTTGAAGTAAACCCTGGCCCAGGGAAATCTTAAACCTGTCTCACTAGTACACAAAAAGACGACACAACACGCTTTCGTTTTCCAAATACAAGAAAAGAGAGAGATTTATTTTTTGACCTGAATAGATACATAATTCTACCCACAGCCAGAGATTGGAGAATGAAGTCTCCACCTCTCAAATCATACTGGTCAATCCAAGAGTCTGTCATTCTTCCTCCCCCCAGGAGAAAGAATGTAAGCATCCAAGACAGTTACAATTAACATTTCCACTGTTTACATGAAACTGTGAGAAAACTACACTATAAAAAATCAAAACATCATTAAAAATGCAGGGTGACATCAAGTCCACTGCAGGACTGAACCTATCTTGAGCCAATACAAGAGGAAGAGGATGATTTTCTATTCTCACACCATGGACATAGACCGCTTTGGTCCTCTCTATGATGTCTGGGCCATGCATGTGTTTTTCTTGGATRTGTGTTCTCTTCAGAGCCGAGTGTGTTTGCAAAGGATATTCTCTGATTTCACCACAGTTGGCAGCAGGGCYACCATGAGCAACCTGTTCCATTTTTCTGCAGGAGTACCCAGAAGTTTTTGTTTTCACATGAACTACAGCCTGAGCAAGAGTTGGGTGTTATATGCCCGTCACTATGCTTTTCTTTCCAGTAGGCCTCCATGCGGCAAAAAAAAAAAAAATAAAATCAATCAAACAAAAAAACCCCAAAACAACCCCCAGTTAATTCTTGAGTGACAGTTTGATGATATCTTTGCAAAATTTTCAGAATAATTCACCTAGGTCTAGGTTATTTTCTCACATATAATTGCTGTAGTTATAGGCATTTATCTGTTGCCAAATGTTGCCAAAGCAACCACCAACCCCATCAGAGCACAATTCACTGACAAATCCAAGCATCTGCAAATATTCTTCAGTCATGGTTCTAGATGCCACAGTTCATGTGTTTTGTCTTACCTTTACGGATTATAGCCACACCCCTTGGAAAACTGGACTCAAATTAAAGAAGAAAAAAAAAATTGAACATGCTGTGTTTTTCAAGCACCAGAACTGGAGACAGCTCTGGGCTAGCATCTTCCCCCCAGTAAAATCTTCTACTCTTGAAAGTCTCTCTTGCCTTTTTTTTTCTTGTTTGATGTCATAAATCAGACACCCAAGAGACAAAGGGAAACTAGGACAGACTTTTCAAATGCAACAAACAGAACAAATGTAGCTGGGTGGCTCAATGGCAATTCTCAGTGCCCCAAAGATTAGAGAGCAACACTTTTTCTGAACTGGCACAGAGAGGAGGCGAAGGGGGGAGCCAGGGAGCGAAAATAAATAAGTATCTATCTGTAATTCCTTTTACTTCAGCTGAAGATGTTGCCATGGGAACTCCTGGAGATGGAGCACTGGACCTGATGGTTTCTGGGAGCTGGTTCAAGAACAGCTGACTTGTTTCCTGTGATATTCAAATAGGGGGGGAAATATGAAAAAATGTTTTGTTTACTTTTATTTCTAAAATAAAGCTCAAAGYCATAAGTTATCAGCTTTGCCTGCCATAATGCCTATTATCTTCACTCATTATTACTAGGTCACTGTCTCCAGAAGAAAAATGGAGTGGAAAAATCATTGGACAGACAGCAATTGAAAGCTTTTATGCTGCAGTTCATTCTCTACACACCGAGAGTGATTTTTAAACATACAGTAAATATTGATATTCCTGAGAACTGGCACATGGTCCTGCTATGGTAGTTGTTAGATAGCCTATCAGATGATTTGAAACTGTATGGTTTATATAGTACAACCTGTCAGAAATTAATATGTACATGTTTTCTGAGTAACGAGGGGAAAATGCTTACCATTGTTCCTAGGGATATTCTGCAGTGATACACCAGCTCTGAAAACAATCCAGTCAAAAAGGCAAGCAGCAGTRCACTTATTTGTGGTTCAAAAAGCATTCTTACCTTTCTGTGTGAATTAAAGTGTGAGCAGAAGACTTGAAATTATTAATTCATAAGATCAATGGGAGATGGAGCCTCTAACCATTAATACCAAACACTGTATTAGCCCAGCCAGGCTTCAAAGTAAATTAAACATGTAATGTGAAAATTGCTTTGGTGAAAACTGGTAAGAAAGTATGACAATGAATGTGATAACTGAAATCAGCTGAAGTCTGGAGAACAGACTAACTAGGCATACTCTAAGGGCAGAAAAGTTCCAGTAATTTTATAGGAGACCAAATGATATCCTTACTACAAAGAAAGAGAGACTGTTCATTTACAAGTTTAACCTGATTCTTCTWATGCTCCTTCAGATTAATTTTAAAATAAAGAAGAATTGCTTTAGAGAAACACAAAACATTTTGTCAGAGACTGTTTCACCTGGTGGCTGCTCAATGTTAACAGTTAATATGGCCTAATAAGAGGATATTTAATTGTTATAGCTCTAATTAGTCTATTACTATTAAAAATCTGCTGGTAGATTTTGAAATTTTATCCTTTGGCAGAGGATAAAATAGAGTKTGAAAGGTCTTGGAAGGATCTGAGCAAATTATAAATACAATTCTCACCTTTCCCTATTAACTGCTATGAGTGGGTGGGAATCCTGGATATATATCCCAGGATATCCTGGGATAGCTGCTTATATGCCAGGAAAAAAAAAACTCATAAGAAAAACCTGTAAGAAATTTCTGTATCTATAGTTTCCATTTTTACTTCTCCAATGGTCACAGAGCAGTGAGGAGGTATAAACAATTCCCTAGTGGAAATCACTCTGCCATGGTATTTATCAGGTTTCTTTAACCCAAGGCTTAATAGCAGCAATTGTTGTCCTTGGAATGACTGTTATGGAAGTACTCAACCTATCCCCTATCTTTAAGGGATGTATTATACTGCTGCTTAATTAATTTGGTACCTTTTCCTAAACCCAAATTAAAACAGGAGCTCAAGCATGAAAAAACCCTCATGTGAGGAGCAATAATGTAGGTCATTGACTCCAGATTCTCAAACTCATCTTTCCATATCCCACAAATGCTGAGAGTTTATTTCTCATATATATACAACTTAGAAGTTTTAAAAAGAAAACACCTCTCCACCTCAGCTGCAGCACAGATTTCAAACTTAGTATTTCTCCTCCATTCTTGAGCATTTTCAGGTTTATATTTTTTAATGTATTGCTTTTGTAACATRTAACTAGTCTAGACCAGCAAAAGTAACAAAGAGAAATTGTATGTCACATTGATGCATCTYTTTAAATGTCATGTGACTGCCAAATCATAGAAACATRGGATGGTTTGGGYTGAAAGGGGATRTTGAAGATCATCTAGTTCCAATCCTCCTAGCATGGTCAGGAACACTTTCAAGYATACCAGGTCACTCAGAGCCCCATCYAGCCTAGCCTTGAACACTTCCAGGGATGGGGCTTCCACTTCTCAGGGCAACAAGGTCCAGTGCCTCACCACCCTCACAGTAAAGAAATCTAAMCTAAACCTACTCTCTTTCAGTCTGATGCCATTCCTTTGTCCTATCACTACATGCTATTGTAAATTGTCTCACCCCTCTTTCCTATAAGTTCCCTTAAGTTACTGAAAGGTCACAAAYAGGTCACCCCTAAGCCTTYTCTCTTCCAGGCTGAACAATCCCAATTCTATCAGCCTTTCTTCACAGGAGAGACACTCCATCCATCTAATCAACTTGGTGGTCTCCTTTGGACCAGTTCCAACAGGTCCATGTCCTTCCTGGGCTGGGACCCCAGAGCTGATGCAGCACTGCAGATGTGGTCTCAACAGAGCAGAGCGGAGGGGCAGAATCCCCTCCCTCCCCTGCTGCCCACAGGGCTCTGGCTGCAGCCCAGGACACACTTGCCTCTCTGGGCTGTGAGTGCCCATGGCTGGGGCATGTCCAGCCTCTCACCCACCAGCACTCCCAAAGCCTTCTCAACAGGGCTGCTCTGGCTCTGTTCGTCCCCCAGCCTGTGTTGATACTARGGGTTGTCCCAGCTCAGGTACAGCACCCTGTACTTGACCTTGTTAAAACACATGAAATTCCACTTCATAAGCTGGTCCAGGTCCCTCTGGATAGCATCCTGTCCTTCAGAAGGGTTACCTGCACCACTCAGCATGGCATCATCAGCAAGTTCTGAGGGTGCAATCAATCCCTCTGCCTMTGTCATTAATGAAGATATTAAAYAGCACTAGCCCCAGTACACACCCCTATGGGACACATATCAAGGTGTCAAGAAGAACAGCTGGGATAATTTTGAATTGTAAGACAGATACTTGATGTTTGGTAGCCCCAAAGGAAACCTTTCTACCTAGTATTATTTTAAAAAATAATAATAACTAAAAACCAGAAAAGATAGAGGAAAAAAGGAATGCCTAGTGTTGCAGCAGATCTCTTGCTAGAASGTCAAAATGAGCCAAGAGACAGACTTCTTATTTATCACAGCATGAAAAGGGTCCTGGTTTATTCATCCTTACAACTTAGCCCTCCTGACTCCAACTATTCATTGACTCTGGATGCAGTAAGCTCCTACTGTAGGTTTCCCTTGCAGCCTTTGACTGCATGAATTAGTTTGCAGACTCTGAATGCAGGCTTTTACCCAGCTAGACTGTGACTGCAGGTTCCAATTGTAGGCTCTAACTGAAGGCTCAGACTAACCTCACAGCAGTGACACTCTCTCCCCAGAATGCCACTTCTTCACAGTCCCCCATCACCAGCTAAACCACCCCCTTTTATCACACTTATCTTTATTGGGTATAGCTGTGACTCATCGGGGCRAGGCTATATTGTTAATTAACACAGGTGTTAGTTATCAGGGATGAGGTTTCCTGCATTCCCTTCTCCCACTGCCTACTACGTGCAGAATTTATGGACTGATATTTCGATACTTTAACTGGTCTAACAATATCAGAGTTGTGTAATGGTCACAATTCCACAAACACAGAGGCCATCRAGTAAAGACCAGTGTTTGACAATGAACCAAACCTTAAAATTTTTCACAGAGGTGAAAATTTAATTAATTAATTACAATAAATAATTAATTAAAATTAATTTATATTAATAAAATATAAATTGCATGTCATATCCTACTTGAGTGCAACTGTAAACTTATGACAGCATGTAATTAATATAATCAACTATCTATCCATATTATTTCCAATTAAGTATAAATTTGGGTTTTTGAGAGCTTGATAGATCTAAACAAAATTATAGATACCAAATCTCAAATGTTTGTTTTCATTCCATAAGCAGGCAAATTTCACTTTATGARCAATGATCTTGTGCTCCCACATATGCTTTCGTTATTCTCCTATACACTATGTCAGACCTTCCAGACAGAGGTATTTATTGGACCTACATGAAGGAATTGATGCAGATTGTAATCAAAACAGAATAAATCAAATCCACCTGTAATAGTCCCAATAAGTACTATTTTGAATTCCTCTTAAATAAATAAAYCTGTATGGGAAATACATATAGATTAATTCTACATTCTACATGTAGCAATGATTGTTTATGAGTATTTCACAGAAGTAATGGGAAAAGAGTTAAATAACCTTCCATAGAAAGCTGCAATATTTAGAGAAACAGCCTTAACATTACCTGTAAGATGGATTATTTAAAAAAAAAGAAAGAAAGAAAAGAGCTGTTTCTAAAGAAAAGAGAACACCTTTGAATTATTAAAGGGAGAGGTTTGACTCAAGTGTCTTTTGTCTTTGTACTGAGTCAGAGGAGCATTTACTTCACCCAAATCTCCAGCATCAGAGAGAGYTTTTAACAGTGGAAGTTATTTATTGTAAGGAATTTTCTTTTCAGCTACTCTGAGCAGAAACTGAAACAATTTCTCTTCACTTGAGGAATCTAATATCTTGCTTTGATTTCTAGTGTCTCCCTCCACTGTTATTCTTACATTACCTCATAAATAATTAACAACAACCTTATAAATTACTGACTGCACAATTGTTACCTCTTTGGTGCTGATATTTTTCATCTAATGAAGTTCTGGCTTTTACAATTTGCCATTAGTTGTAAGAAATATTTTTAGTTCATGGCTAATATTAGAGATAAAAGTTTAACTTCATTCATTCTTTATAATAATCAGAAAAAGGAAAGCAAGTGTGGAAAATGATTTGAATTTATGTGKTTTTTAAAATATTAAGGCATTTCAAATTAAACATACCCACAAAATGAGAGAAAACAAAGAAAATGTACAAATGTCAGTTACATGTGTTTTGTTAATGTTATTGTAGTTTCCCTGATTTAGTAGTTTTGGATGTATGATAGTTCCTGAAGTGATCATTACTGTAGATATAAAGCTGGTTCTTTTATAGACAATTAAAAAGTATAGAAAAAATATTTTACACTTAAATATAAATTAATATGAAATACATCTAAATGAGTTTTAAAAATATAGTTATTMATACATAGGAACTCCAGAATTTAAATTAATAAAATTTGGCCTCTTTACTCTATGGTATGGCCTTCAATTACAGGATCACTAATTTTTTTTACAGTTTCACATATAACAGTGAAAGTCTCTCTCCCAAAATGCATGCTTTTATATTTGTAATGGTTTCATAYTTAGGTTATTAAAACAGATAGTTAATTTTATTCAACCTAGTTTTCTTTCATTAATCATAACACAGAAATTCATATTTGGTACTTCTCCATTCAGGTTTCCTGAATTAAGAATTCCATAATCTGCAAGCCAGACTTCTCTGGTGAGGAAAAATAAGTCTGTCACAAATGAGATGATACACAGCTATAACAGATTATTCTATCAATTCTGTCAGACCCTGTAAAATCTTTCATTTYGTGACAGAGCACCAGATTTTAATATAGAGAGGCTGTAAGTGGTTCTAAATTTCTGAACCACACATTGATTCAGTTTAGTTGAAAGACCTGTCCTAATGTGTGCTGCTGAGTCGTTCTTACATAAAGTGTGATATTAAACCAGCTATTCATTGTAAAGTGCAATCAGAAAAGCACTTTTTAGGTAAGAATCACAAGTGCAYTTGCTAGGAGTGCCATGTCACAGTACTCTATAAAAGAAACATTTTGGGCTTAAAAGAAAGGTTTTTAAAAGAATAAAAAAATGGAGAAAAAAAAGCAAAAGGAAATGCA
The DNA here is from genome assembly GCA_902810485.1 of Alauda arvensis. NCBI lineage: Eukaryota > Metazoa > Chordata > Aves > Passeriformes > Alaudidae > Alauda > Alauda arvensis. The sequence goes on from CADDXX010000646.1 coordinate 349,072, forward strand.
GTGGCATCAGTAGGGGGTTGATGATTCAGTCTACATCTGTTTCTTGATGTGACTTAGAGGGCTTGCCCTTAGCCATGTGAATTTGGGTGAAAAAGACAATTGTTTGGCCAGTTTGCAAAATTTCTCTATGATTGTTAATGAAATGAGTAATTCTAGAGGCTGTGTTTGTGTCAGGAACTTTTAGGCTTCCAGCAGCAATAGGAGAACATGAAACTAGTTTTTTTTATTTGTGAGTTTACCCAGTCATATCTAATCAAGCATAAATACCAGGAGAATAGTCTTGCGTAGGCAAGCACTTTAAGATCATTTGATTTTGGGATCAGATRGGTAAGTGAAGGTCAGAATGAAAAGCAAGACTTGAGAAGAAGGATGGGTTTTTYGTGAGTTTTCTCAGAATGCACTAAGCCCTTTGTGGATGTTTGTGTCTTTTTGCATGTTGCAATCAGGTCTGATTGCAGAATGTTCTCAATCCTACAGAATTCAGATTTATATTAAGGAAAAATGCACATTCATTTATGTAATAAACATGCTGTATCCCCCCCTTCTCTAGTTTATCTTTACTCATTTCATGATTTTGTTTCAAGAATATTCACGTAAAAAGTCTCTCCATTTGTAACTGATCCTGGGTCTTGCTGAGTACCATTAATGTCTTTCAGAGAAGCCCATATGCTGTTGCATTTTGTGGCTAAACAGTGCTGAAATACACCAATTAAGAGCTTTGGCTGTTACTGAACTGTGCTTGTGCAGCATCAAGGTCTTATCTTTCTCCCACTCCACACTCCACATGAGTAGGCTGGGAGTGGGAAAGGCTGGAAGGGACAAAACCGGAACCCAAAGTGACCAAAGGGCTATCCTACACTCTATCYCTACCCATCCCATTTCATATGATGKCCTCCCTCACAATAAAAACTAAATGAAAGGACAGGGGGGAAGGTGGGGGTAGGAGGGTACTTACGAGGTTAGTTTCTTTCCATTAACCATTGTGAATACTGAGGGCTTCCTTTTCAGGATGTGGCAGAACAACTGCTTTTTTTCATTCTTTGCTCAAGTGTACATCTTTTGCTTCAGTTTATCCTGATCCGTGACTTTTCTTGCCTTCTATCTCTTTTCTCTGCATTCCAGAGCAAATGGGAATGACTGTGCTCTCTGTCAGTTTTGGGCTACCCAGTATTCAGAGACCTGGTGATACTGTAGTCCAGCAAAGGTGGCCACTGAGATGGCTAAGAGATTGGARCATCTTTCATATAAGGAAAACCTGAGAGAGCCCAGAGAAGACAAAGTTCARTGAGGAACCTGATCAATGTATGTGAGTACCTGAATGAATGGTGTAAAGAAGAGGGAGCCTGGCTCTTTTCAGCAGTGCCCAAGAAATGTGGACAAGCTTAAATGGACACAAACTAAAACACAGGAGGTTCTCTCTAAAAATCAGTGAACACTTTATTTGTAAGGGTGAGTAAGCACTAACAAGTTTGCCCAGAGAGGTACTAGGATCTCACTTCTTAGAGATATTCAATAGCCATCTTTGGAAAYGGGCCATAGGCAGCCCTGCTTGAGCAGAGTATTTGTACCATGTTTCCTCCATAGGTCTTCTTCTATCCTCAGCCAGTCTGTGATTTTGTGAGTAGCTGTRTTGGTGTCTGGCTGATAGCTGGGTCAACCCCCCACACACTGTTTGAATTCTTAAATCCACACAAAACTTACAGGAGTCAATGGGGGCTGAAAGAAGCTATCATCAGGAGTTTCAGAGGAAATTCTGATGTTGTAGAATGAATGAATGAAATATGAAAYAAGGTAGGAGAAAGGACCCTTTCCTTACTTCCTCTATCTTTTTTTTTTTTTGCCATGAAATACCCTGTTTCAGTGTGGGATATAATTTTCTTTTTCTGTTCAGTTGTGTGCATCTTGCCTAATCAGTTCCCTGCTGGTAGCTGACCTTCAAGTTSCATATCCTGCTCTGATTCACAGCTCAGTTTCAGAAATTCAGTCTAAAATATTTAGGCTTCCTAATGGCTATACGTATGAAATTTAATATCTCGTGGCAAAYGGGATCTAACTAGATCTCTCTCCCCTTACAGCCCTAAGCTCTAAGAAATTATTTCAAATTAAATTGACATCAAATCTCAGAGGAAGATTGAAGAATTATGTCCAATTAAAAAATTATTATAAATATTTAGAATCAATTATAATCAGCTGTTTTGTGGCTGTGCATKGTTAATAACAGGTATTGACACAGAKATGAGACATTACTGCCATACAGTTATTGCTCTTATCTTTTGGAAACAGGACAGAAATAGACTGAGGAGATGGAAGTGTCTCTGCTTTCTTGGCAGAAATTTATTGCACGTACATCAAAAGTATCTATTTCTTCACTTTTCTCCACTTAGTTCACTGTTAAATTGCCCACTTTCCTGATTTTCCTGCCCTCTTGTTTTAACATGCATAAAGTTACTTTGGGAAAACCTGTCTCTTCCACTGGGAAATCAGCAGAGGCAAATTAACCACTATTTGGCAACCTTTCCCAGATGATGCCAGCAGAATTTCAGCCTAAGTCAGTAAGAACAAGGCAAATTAAAARCATTAAAAATGCATTGACAGCAAAGAAATAAAAGCAGCCACACCTGTACAAGCCAGAATTGTTATAAAGCTTTTGGACAAAACCAAGCTTTTTGTTTTCTATTAAACACCTTATTTTGCACAGAGAACTCTGTAAGTAAAGAAAGGCATAGCAATGTATTCTCTACTCAAGATATTTTTGGGAAAGAGTTGTAATATCTTTGTCTGATATAAACTGGTATCAAAATAAACWTTCAAACCTTGAATGAATACATTACTAATTTTTATTTTATTCATTATGATTTCAGGTCTTGTCTATCATTTAACARTCTTCTGATAGYTATTGTCTCTCACAGGCAGACATARGAATTTCATCCACATTTGCAAAGCCATCCATTATACATGAAGAGCTGTGCTGTGACTACTATGGGGGAAGGGATTAGCAAGTGTGCAAGGCAGTTCTATAAATATTTGTCCTGAACTGGGACCTCATTACGGTGTTTACTACAGGAATGTGAAATACTAGGCTTTCTGCCCATTGGTTCCTTTAGGAATGCATTTACTGCTGGTCTTAAAAAGTCCTATTTTTTTCTACATTAGTGTTACTCTAACATGGATTTCTGGTAATTTACATTTTCTTGAAATTATGGAATTCCATCAGCTAAAACTGTGTATAATATATGAATATGTAAAAACCAGAAAAAATATTTAATATCTATAATAGATGTGATAGATTAAGATTTGATAAATCATTTATAAATGAATTTTGCTTTCTTGACAACATAGGTGATTCCTAGTGTTTCCAAGTGTAATAACTTTTTAAATGGTTGCTGGCAGGCAATTTATTAGGCTGTTTACTTGGTATTTAAATTTTCCATATTTAGCTGGGTCATCTGCTGTCTTGTATTTGAAACATAGAGGGAATAAGCAATAGGATACAATTGCTTATCTCTGATTTTTTGAGAGTTGTGTCAATTCCTGGTGAGATGCATGAATTTTCTAATCCATAACTGTRTATTACCATAGCACAACCTGGTCATTGCACTGCAAGTTAGAATTTTCTGTGTGAATAAATCAGAAAAAATCACTAACCTTAGTTGCGGGAGGAAACATTATAACTTCCAAAGGCTACTTCCTGCAGCCCTGTTTTTTCTTGTTTTCTGTTGCCAATATTTTTTTGTTGTTGTTGTTGTTGTTGCTTAACTTTTCTAAAATTGATTTCTGATATTAGATTATTAAAGAGAATGATCTTTAAAGAGAATAATCTTTTTAATGAATCAAAAAGGTTGATTAAAGAGAATGCTCATACGCTTACTCAGCCTTAATTTTACCAAGATAAGCCAAAAGGGCCTTTTTTGTTTTGTCTCTCCATGCCACAGTGCACCATTCTAGGTCTTTTTAACAGCAGTTCTTTAAGAATTCAGTCTTTCTTTAAGTRCCATGACCAGCTTTTCATAGGGTCTTCTCAATGAGCTTCTTCCACCACTTTTTAAAATAGTTCCCATTGTGTGGTACACCTCAGAACAGCTCGATAGGCAGAATGAAGGGAAATATCCCTATCCACCTTTTCCACAGCCTGTGTATAGCAATAGGTCATAGTTTCACTGACAAAACAGTCACAGGCATCTTTTAATGTTCCTTTGACATTTTCTGCTGGCTAGCCATGACTTTACTGCAGAAATTCATATCAGTCATTGAATATATGACCTTTTAATTGTGCTGCTCCCTTTGTATAATTCTTGCCTACAAGACACACAATTTTCCCTGTAGGATATTTTCACCTTCTTTTGTACCAGTTGTACTGTAATTATTTGATTTTAAGAATACTTTACAGCCCTTTTACACATTTTTTTCTTTTGTCCCTTTGTGGTGTTCCAGCARTACTGACCAGGATCACCATTCAAGCCTAGCTTTAGTAAGCATCCTGTGTTTCATGGATACATGGAATTAACCATGGAAAAGCTGTATCAAATAGTCATGCCTAACACCACCAAATAATGTAAAATTAATTAAACTTCCTCTGGTATTGAATTTAGTTTAAAGAATTTCATCTTTTAGTAAAAACTAACTGCAGATCTTAAGAAAAATCTCCTTTTTTCTAGAACTCTRTTCCTTTGCACATCTAAATTAAATCTGTGGCTTTGTGTTTGAGACTTTGTAAGCTACAAAAGTTGCCAGAGGCATTTTTACTGACACTCCAAACTCAGGTAAAGAAAAACAGCATGCAGAAATCGGTTATAGACAATTTGTCTAAACCATAATTCTTGATTCTAAGTATTACAGGAAGAGGAGGAAATTGTTTTTCCCACAGCTAATTAACCAGCCTGTTTAGGGAATATTATATTAGGTTGAGTGATAAGAATATGTAAATCCCATATCCTCATGGGAGCAACAGTGTTTCCTCTTTATAGGGGAGATTTAATTTTGTTCATCCCAAATTCATAGAAACAGTAAGACTTATACCCTCAATGATCACTGTATCCTGAAGAGTGTAGKCATCTATAACCCGCAGATTATTTCCAAATGTCACAACTTGCAAGGCTCTTCTTTATCAACACTTGAAAATTATCTTGCTGCTAATTTAGGACTCCTCAGTGGCCAAGAAAATCCCCTTTTTGCAAGAAGAAAATCCTTTCATGGTGGCTAAAAGAAGTTGCCCAGACCCAAGTACTGTTTATGCTTTTTAAATAAGGTGATATTGTTTTGAGCTGTGAATTGTTTCAAGGGTGAATCAAAACACTAGTAAAGTGTTTGCCCAGAAATGCAACTTTGATGTAAAAGCACAAAAACACTGGTATGACTACATCCACAAATACACGAATTCCCAAACATTTAACGTTTTCATTCAGAAAGAAAAATATATTAATTTAGCCTAATTCATTCACCTTTTCCAGAAAAAGTATTGAATTTGCAGAWGGTTGCATAATTACAGAAGGATAGCAACCTGAGAACAGCATTGATAACAGGTTCAGGGTGTTTTTGTTTTGTTTTGTTTTGAAAGGTTTTTTTTGGTGGTTTTTTTTTTCTTTTTTCCACGAGGAAAATCATATAAAAAGGATTTGGACAAGGCTACAGATGCTTCAAGAATTCCATCCCTGGTTCAATTCTTAGTTTTATTAAGAGCTTTAAATTTTGTGAATCTACCATGTCCATCCCTATCTCAAAGGAAGCTGTGATATTTTCACTGTGTAAAGAAATCAGGATGTTGTAGAACTCTGTGAGATGTTATGTGTACTATGCTTGAACTACAGATTTATTTAATGTACATGTATTATTTTATTAATTGAAATAAGAACAAGATTTATTTAAACATATAAGAATTGATTTACACTATTAAAAAATAAAACTTACCAAGATCAAACAGCACACTGGAAGGCAGTGTAAGCATTCCCCAAGAGAAAAATTAGGATATTACAGGGAAGATTAAATTTCTTTAAAGCACCTTTTATTCTTGAAATCTCAAAATTTTGTGTGAGTATCCCCTGTGTTTATCTAAGAAAGCCAGTTACCATATATCTTTGCCTCAAAGAAAATTAGGAGCAATTTTGCTGGTAGTTTTATGGGGGGTGAGGATTTCATCCTAATTGTCTGTGCAGTGTGACTTCTGGTGTTACACTTAAAACCAAATTCCAGTAAAGAGAAAATTATTTTCTTTGCATGTTTGCTCAATAAGATGTTAAGTTTTTTGTTTCTGAAAATATTTTTACATCTCTCTTATCAACTTCTATAATCACATGCATAGACCTTGTCACAGTCTAACCCCAGCTGGCAACTAAGCCCCCSTCAGATATTCCCTCACTCCCTCCAYGTCAGGGTGGCRAGGGAATCAGAGAGGCAAAAGCAAGAAAACTCATGGGTTTAGTTTAAAACAGTTTAATTTAAGACAGCAAAAGCCACACATGCAAACAAAACCTTACAAGTGCCTGCACCACTTCTGGGGGCAGGCAGGTGCTCAGCCATCTCTGGGAAAGCAGGGCTTCATYGTGCATAACGCTGACTTAGGAGGACAAACACCACCACTCCAAATGTCCTCCATTCCTTCTTCATCCCTAAGCATTATACA
>CADDXX010000646.1:355885-427647 GCA_902810485.1 Alauda arvensis
AAACCAGCACAGTCTCCATCTCAGGACRTCAAAAAAACCTGACAAAAGCAAGGTTAAGATGTAAATTATCTAAAGAAACGTTTATTTTGGTAGCTGCTTTTTAGGGGCTGGAATTCAAGTGGTTGATCGTGGTTAATATCTGTGTCTCCTCATCCCTTCTGAGTTTGTACAGGAACACAGTAGGTATGATCACACCCTTTTTTTGTGTATCAGAGATTAATAACTAGATAAAATAAACATATATCTAGTATAAAAAAAATCTTGTCAGACTTTAAAATTGTATCAAGGAAGACCACCAGATCTTCGAGGACTATCTGCTTATTGWGAAATCACAGAGCACAAAACTGTTCCAATTTAATTCCAAAGTGCTCTCTGACTTCTTTTACCTTTGGTTAGTCTCAGACAAAAAGAAGTTCCACCATTATTGGAAATGRCATAATTAAGAGCTCCTCCAATATAATTAAGAGTCATCATGCTTGGATTAAATGAAATTTAATTCATGGTCAAAGCACTAAAATCTAGAAAGTGAAAGGGTCAATAGAAAAGAAAATTTAAATAACACCCCCACTCCCCATGCAGATTGAATTTTTTCCTTCACTGTGATTCACCTAGAGGCTTTAGAAAGCTGCTAAGGTCTTCAAAAGGAATGTTAATTTAACTGTTGACTGTACTAAGGTCTTTTATCCCCCTTTTTGTAAGAAAATGTATAAAGGCAAAGAATTTCAAGGAAGACAATAAAAACAATTAAGAGTGTAATCCATATGGTTGCATCATCAGCTATAACATTCACGTATTTTCCTTAAATAAGACGTCTAATGGTTTGTTCAGTAAATGCATTTGGGATCCTATCAAAGTCTGATCTTGWGGCCTCTGAGAAAACGGAATTCCTTTAATTATTTTTCCTGCTAATCAGAATATGCCCTTATCCTCCTTGAATGAAAAGCAAGCCAGTATTGCAGGGTACCCTTTCCTCCTCCCTTTCTCTAGAAACTCTTCTGCTACTGAAGTTTAAAACCAAAATCATCAGGAATCTTGGTACAATTTCTCTCCCTTAGGGCAGTCAATCTCTGTAGTTTTATGTCCCAATTCTATGCCCAGAACACTCTGACTACTATCCTCAAATTTTGACACAAATATATTTTGTATTCTGSTAAATATCATTCAAGATCTTCATAAAGTGTTTCAACCTGACAAGTGAGTGAAAACTACTTCAGGCCAGAATCTTTTCTTTCAGAATTTCCTTTTTCTGTTCAAAGATGGCAAAGATATTATTAAATGCAACTGTTCTTTCAAAATTGACCTTCAAGAACACACCATGAAATGTGAGATAATATTACACAAATATAATAGATATGCACAGTAATTAGATCATTTTTTGTCCTTCTCTTTTCATCAGTTTCTACCTTCTAAATAGAGCAAAAATACAAAAAAAAAAAACCTGGTTAGGGAGAATTGCACTTCAAAAATATCTCTGTTTTGTATGAATGTTGCTCCCTTCAGGATTCTTTGTTGAAATAAAAGTAAGTTTTCATTCCTTCTCATGTATTATGAAGCTATCTAGAATACAGTAAATTTGCATAATCAGTAGCTTTCCTTATTATTAGCTTTTACCTTCTAAGTTATATATGAAGGCCAACAAGTTTTGTCAAGTGTTGTGTACAGTTATGAATGGGACGTATTTATGTCAACAGTAATTGTTTTGGGTTTTATCTTCAATTAAATTTGTAGCCTTATTCATCCTTCTGTAGCTTCAGTTAAATGTAATAATAAATTTGTATTGTACATGTCTCTTGCAACAGTTTTATGAAGGACCTCACTCTTTTTGGTAAGTGTGGTTTTAAGTCATTAATATAATTTTGATTCAGTCAGCAACTGAAATTCAAAAGAAAAATACCAAAGATCTCTCTGAGAGCTGGAGTGAGCCTGCACAGGCACCATCAGAGGGCCAGAGATGCACAGCACCCCTTTCCTGCCCTCTCAGCTCAGACTGCCCCAGTCCCTGGAGGTAATGGCACCATTTGAAAGCATCCAAATTAAATGCTGGACATGAGTGAGCATATGTTTTTCCCAGGGTAAGCAAGCTCTGACTCCCCAAAACCAAAGTAATTAGTTTCTCATCATGGAGGTTGACAGAGTTTTGGTGGATTCTTGTACACACCTAAGCTCAAAAAAGCAAAGCATTTTCATTCCTAATTCCAACATATGTCAAAAGTCTCTTCAACTGCTTTTATGCTAGCAAAAATGTTTACTTGCTGTTTTCCTCATTAGTGGCAGAGACAGAGAATGGAAACTTTCAAACTACTTTTTTTTCAAAATAAAAATTATGAATACCTGAAGCTTATATATTTTTATTTATAATGTTGTATTTCTATGTGACTTATATGAAGTCATATCTATTGGTTCATACCATTCTCCACAAATAAGTTTTCTTTTTTCCTGTTTCACCAAGACTTTGTAAACACAAAAGGTAGTCAAAAACTTTGAACTTTTTTACTCTCCTCCATGGTAACATTTTATCACAAACTAAGTAGGGAACAAAAATGAGACAAACCACGACACAGACAAAATAATTAGTGATAAAACAGTTTGAGGTACCTCTATTCATAAAAACAGACTGTCTGTAGCTAATTCATATTACTTAAATTTCACAAAACTCATGCCATAAAATATCTATCATCTCCCAGAAAGATTATTAATTTATTGTGGTAAGATAGGTAAAGAGTGTAGGGAAACAAAGAGTTGGTACTAAAGGTAATCTTGCCTCTGATGTATTGCAGCTGTGTTAATTATCCTAGAGTGGGAACAGCCTTGCCCTCCCAGCTATGGGTGTGATAAAGAGGGAGCTGGCTGGGAGGGGTTTGGTTGCAGTTGCAGCTCAGTTGGAGTCTGCTGCTGTGCTGTGAAAACCCAGGGCCAGGAGGTGATGCAAGGGACAGATAAGGTAAGACTTTGTACCAGGGACTGACAGGGACCAGGGCCAGGCTGGAGTGAGCTGAAGCTGAGAGCAAAGGAAGAGAGAAGAAGGAGAACTGGCTGCTGGCATAAATGGACAGACCCTGAGAGCTGCTTGGAGCTGCCTGTACTAAATAAGATGGAGACTGTTAAATAGCAAGGTGTTGGTGCCTGAAGCCTTCTGATAAGTATGAAAGACTGATAGATAACGAATTCCTGATACTTGGAGCCCCTAGAAGTTTTTAAGGAAGTAGTTTGTGTGGTTTGACCATCTCGACTACCACAATGACCCACTGGGATGTAGTGGGGGAGGTGGCATTGGTGTAGCTGAGAGTGGCTGGTGAAAGCCACAGGAAGGTCTGGACCTGATTTTCTCCTATCAAGACACCTGGAATTAGGTGAGCCACCAACTAGCAATAATGAGAGACTGCTTGTAGTCTCTGCCTTGTGTCATGACCGCCTTGACAATAACAATTTATCTGGATTTACATCCCATTGTCTAAAAGTTGTTTACAGTATTATTTACAATAAAGTTTATCCTTTTGTATACCAGAGAATACAAAGGCAACAGAGTGGTATTAATGTGTGATGTAAATAGTTTTAAAAATAATGTTTTGGATTATTAGCCTTCAGCTATCTCATTGTGCGATGGCACCTGTTATATACTTTTACATTTAAGAATACTCACATTCTTCCTTCCATTATAATAGAATAACTTGCATTATAATCCCAAGTGGAACTATAAAATAGTTGGAGAAATAACAAATTCAAGGAGTGACCTGCTAAACATATACAAACTGAGTTGAGTACTGAATCATTATTTCAATCATTTATTTTTGTCTGTAATTTTAAAAGGATGCCATATATGTGACTAGTATAATGACAGTATAGTAGAATATTAAAAACTTTATTATTAAAGAATGAAAGTACTTTTATGTTTAAACATTGAATATTTCATTTCTTCCAGTGGAAGACTATTATCAAAAATTGTTTTGAAATTTAGGTTGGCTCAATCAGGCTATTTCCCCTCCCGAAATGGAAAATCAGTTAGTACAAGATTTGTTCTAAATTGAAGCAAATGTTGGATGCAGCAGTCCCATGGGTATCTGATGAGAGTTAACAAAACCAAGTGTGATGTACTGCACCTCCATCAGGACAACCCCTGGTCTCAACACACATTAGAGATGAACAGATCCAGAGCAGCTCTGTTGAGAAGGATTTGGGAGTGCTGGTAGATGAGAGGCTGGACATGCCCCAGCCATGGGCACTCCCAGCCCAGAGAGCCAAACGTGTCCTGGGCTGCATCCAGAGCCCCGTGGGCAGCAGGGCCAGGGAGGGGGTTCTGCCCCTCTGCTCTGCTCTGGTGAGACCCCACCTGCAGTGCTGCATCAGCTCTGGGGTCCCAGAACAGGAAGGACATGGACCTGTCAGAGGAGGGCCACCAAGTTGATTAGAGGGATGGAGCACCTCTCTTATGAGGGAAGGCTGAGAGAACTGGGATTGTTCAGCTTGGAAAAGAAAAGGCTCCGTGGTGACTCACTTAGAGTCTTCCAGTAACTGAAGGGAGCCTACAAGAAAGATGGAGAGGGACTACAAGAGCATGTAGCAACAGAGAAAAGGGGGAATGGTTTCAAATTTAAAGACAGTAGGTTTAGATTAGATATTAGGAAAAAAATTCTTTACTGTGCCTGTGGTGAGGAGCTGAAACAGGTCACCCAGAGAAGTTGTGGATATGTTGTCCTATCCTTGGAWGCATTTTAAAGCCCARTTTAACTGAGYKCTAAGCAATCTGGTCTAGTGGAAGGTGTTCCTCTCTGYGGCAGGTGGACAATAACCTAACCAAATGTCATCTTCCACTAATTATTTTCACATGAATTAGGGTTCTCTCAATATTCAATTTTTTCTTTAGTTGGTTCCCATTTCTCTGAAGGAACTCTGTTCATCTCTTCTCTAAAATACTGCTTAYTAGAGTGCAATGAGAGGATATGGAATTTTTTACCTTTTCTGAAGTGTAGAAGTGTATAAAGGAATATTTTCCTTTTTGGTATAACTGAGCAGCTTTCTTTACAGGAGAGAGATGCTTGTACCCTATCCTCCCTCTTTTCCTAACTTAAATATGAATTGAAGGGGGAAAAAAATCTATTTAAAGTTCATATCCCTCCATCTTCTCTCCCCAACCTGTATGACTATACCAGCTAGGTAAGAAAGCAAGAATTATTTCTTAATCTAAACAGGAAATCATGAACTATTCCCAAGTGACTTCCAAAAGTGATTGCYATGCTTTACGTCCCACTTGGAGGAGTAGAAGCTGACTGGGAGTCAGCCTTTACCTAGATGAGCTACCATGCAAAATTGTACCTGGAATTATTTTACCTGAACTCTATCAGGCTGCTTGGAATCTCAGGTGATGTCACATGCTGTGGAAAGAGCACCTACCTTTTGCACCACTTGTCCAAAATAAGGACTCTAGCTTGTATTGGCTTTCACTTGTTTAATCCTGTAAAAATTAAAAACCTCTGATAATCTATATTTCAATAATCATTTTCAAAATTGCTGTAATGACATTTTACATTGGCCAAGGATTTCTAGGACTTTTAGGATTTTTTATTTCCCCTGTACTGCCCTCATTTGATTTGTACAAATCTGATTTTTCATCTCTTCCTTAATGCTAAACTTCCCTTTGTTTGAGGCTGGAATATTTATCTAAGCAGTATGAGCTATTGAGGCTACACTTGTATGTTCAAGGACCAAATCTGAAGGTAAGCATTTTAAATTCACCAGATCTATCTCAGCTGTYCTATAGGATCAGTCTTGCAAAGCTTCCCATCCACTTCCACTGTGGCAGGGAAACTRACTTGTGCTCACCTCTGTAGGTGTCTCAAATTGAACTCAAGTCTCTTCACACATGCACTTCACATGACTGTTGTAAGGATTAATTGGTTAGTGTTTAAAAAGAGCTTCATAAAAGTAAAGTGCTAAACATTATTGTCACATTAAAGACAAGCTGAAGCCCCTTGGACAGAGTTATTGTATTATATGGGCTCTTTGTGCAGATAATTATACATCATAAGACATTTATAATTATATCAGTAATTCAAGTTATTCAATCCACATTATGCATGTCTTCTATAAAGCTCCAGCTGTTATGTGATCCATTAAAGGTAGGATCTTGATGTGTTTGGAATAGTTTCAAACCAGTCTGATGCTTGAAAAATGTCTGACCAGCAAATTGGGGTATCTTTATAAAACTTCAGGTGTGGGCTCTGTGAGAATCTGTGTGTATCACCACCCGTACTATGTCACACTAATTAGTAAGGAAAGGGAGTTACTTCCTTATAGACTGGTATTTTGACAGATTTTCAGAAATTCAAATAGATTAAGTTGAAAAGTATAAAAATACTGGCAAGACATGTTGAAGAAAAACTTTTTGTTTGTTTCTTTTTAATTTTTGAGTGTCTCATTTATTTCTCTTTTTCATTTCTAGTAACCAGAGTATTTATTCTTCACTCTTTAAATAGCTAACTTTTTATGACAGTTTTGCAGTTTTTTTAAGGAGTCTGCAGATGAAAGAGTGAAAGGACTTGAATGAGTTATTACACAGAATAAATATTTTTCTACTTTTGTTTTTTGCTATAGGTATTTACAGTTTTTGAAATCTGSCTTGAAATGAGCATCTTTTTAAACTAATTTAATAATTTTGAATCTTGTTAATGAAAGATCAGGCTAGTGAAATTTTAAAAAACATCTRCTGTAGAAAAGAATAATATAAGCTTTTGGAGAAGGGRATAGAGGTGACCTCACCCCTGATAAGCAACAGCTGTGTTAATTGCTAAATTCAGCCTCACCCCAGATGAATCACAGCTATATCCAATAAAGATAAGTGTGATAAAAGGGAGTGGGTTAGCTGGTGAGGGGATAATGAAGGAGGGGGAGCCTTGAGGAAGAGAGGCTATCATGAAGAAGGAGGATCCTGGGGAGAGAGCATCACTGCTGTGAGGTCAGTCTRGTTCTGCAGTTAGATCCTGTTRTTGAAACCCACAGTCACAGTCTGGCTGGGTAAAAGCCTGCACTCAGAGTCTGCAAAATAATCCATGCAGTCAYAGTTTAGCAGGAAATAACCAGCAGTGGCCGCAAGGGAAACCTACAKCAGGAGCTTGCTGCAGCCAGAATCAGTGAATAGTTGGACTTAGGATGACTGAGCTGTGAAGAGGAATAAACCAGGATCCTTTTTCTGCTGTGATGAGCAAGAACTCTATGTCTCAGCTAATTTCTACCTTCTRAAATGAGGGCTGCTACTGTATTTTCAGAATATTAAATGGATATACAATACAATAATGTGTCTAATTGATTTATAAGGCAATTTTCCAAAGTACTTGGTGGCTTACATTTGCTTCACTTAGGCTAAGAACTTAACCGTGCCTATCACTGGAAGAAGATATGATTTAATGCTGAAATTTTCATTAAAGATCTTTCTTTTTATTATATAGTAACCCAAAGTAGAACAAAAAGGAGCCTTCCAATTTTTAGTATATATGGTATTTCCCTGATTCTGCATGAGATGAAAGAAGGTAGAAGGAGTCTGATATTCCCACCATTATTTTACCATAACTACATCAAGGCTTGCAGTAATAGAAGCACTGAACTCATTCAGGAAGAAAGTACTAGCCAAAAAAGTGTAAGTATATCTTTCTGCAACCAAAAAGGAACATCCTTATTTTCAGTTTACTGTTGTTTTAACTGTAGGCAGACACTATAGTGAACCAACAGCAGAACAAGTTTTGGGAAAAGGCTTTGCTTGTTCTTCATAAAGAACAGCTTTATGAATTGCAATGAATARGCAAAAGTTTTCAAAATTCTGTCCCTGAGATTTTCCTTGAGAGGTATAGAAAGAAGATGGTTTTCTTCTCTTATCAATTGTAACACTGAATCCAAAATATTTTGAAAAGAATTCCATTTTACTCTYCCTTCTTTTAAATGTTGACCAGTCTTCCTGGCCAACATCTTCCAGGAAGGAAGATGTACTCAGTCTTCCTTCCTGCAAKGAAGACTGAGTACATCATAGGTAATGGAGCTTAAGACTCCCATGAGCTTGAAAAAAAAGGTACCTAAAGATACCTAAATAACAGAAGTAGATATTTTTTGGGGGAAAAAATTTCACAACCAGGAAAGAATAATATATGCTGATATGAAGATATACTAACTGAAGTTCTCATCTCAGATCAAGGGAGCTGCAGAGAAAATGGCCTTACAGCTGCTCTTCTTAGCACCTTATGATTCTTCCAAATAATGAGATGTTGACAAAATTGATTTCAGCTTTTTATTTTAGAAGACAAGGAAAAATGTCCTATTAAAAATGTTTATGCATTTCTGTGATTCATTTCCCTTCCCCCAGCCTCTGTTCTTTTGAAATATAGTTCCCAAATATGGCTGTTAAGATTTATTATTCTCATCAGATCATTAACAGCAATGTAGAATAGCTCCTCTTTATTTATTCCCAAAGATATATATGCTGAACTTTTCACACTGTTAATTTGTATTTCATAAAAAATTGCTGTAAAAAGAATCAATGGTTTGTTTGATCAACACTTCACCGAACCCAAAAGCTATTCACTCYCTTCTCTTTGGCTGCCTTATCAAGAAGATTTTTACAAGTTCCTACCATAAGCATCAGTGCACTCTTTAAACAAAGAACGTAATTTATTTGGTAACTCCTGTGGATAGGAGTAATAAAATCTACTGAACAAAAGTTCAAGTAATATCAGAAAATGCTTCATCAGCATTTTYCTGATTATCTACCATAACCTCTGGATGAATAGCCATGATTAGCATCTCTAATACTACTTGCTATAGAAACAGTCCAGATCCATATTAATATTACAGTAAAATGGAGAAAGAGAAGATATAAAATCTACTAAGAAAACATTACTCCTTTGTAAGTTGCACAGGATTGGTTAATGAAAACCTGACAAGTGTTTTGCAGGGTGGTACTAGGCTACTAGCAAGGACTGATATATTCTGCAGTTCTGCCCCTATAATTCTTCRTTGGTTGTAGTGATAAACCACTGAACTAGTGTGCATTTTGTACATATAGGTGTCGAAAAATTATTTTGCTAGGCTGTTCCACCATTGCAAGAAGAACSTATGCAGAACAAATGAAATTCAAGAATAACTTCTCTCTTTCAGGGAGCACTCTATTGGGTTTTGTGGCAGGCTTCACTGTGTGTCAGACACTTCCCAGACTATTASAGATTTTTTTATTAGATACCAAGTATTGGAGGTGTCTTCTCAGATAATGGTCATTTACCACAGCTTTACTGTGGCAAGCTTGAAGCAAGAGCTGAACTCTCTTCCTGACATTTTGAGAGCAGGTCTAAAAAGGAATCCAGATATTCAGAGATGTAGAACATTTTCCAGACAATGAGAAAACCTTATCCCATTTTCCCTGAAGAGAGAAATAGCACTGACAGTGCAGTGCAACAGTTGCTTATTGAGAAAGTGCTGCAAAACTGCTTTTAGAGGTGAGCAGCACTTTTGGGCTAGGTAGCAAAGATTAAAATCTTCAGTACAAATACAGTAGTAGAACTACTGAAGTTTTTTTTCCTGCAATATGGCATTGAATGAAGCAATCAAGGTTGTAAGAGGTGAAGGCTCTTATCATCAAGTCTGTATGAGCTGGTGCTTAGTCTGTTGGCATAGAAGAAGGGGAGAAAATAGCCCCTAGGCAGCTTTTTCTTACACTTTTAAACTTCTTAGTTGAAGAAAAAATGAGAAAGTGAAATGAATAGAACAGGATACAAAAAAGATACAAGAAAAGGAAAWAGGTGGGTTTCAGGTAGACATTTTGCATGAGGCAAAGTAATAGGTTCTAAACTGGAAGAGTAACTAAAATGCCTGAAAACCAAAGAAGGTCAAGAAATGCTGGCACAAAGCCTTCATACTTTGTAGTATAGATATGTCATGGAGAGGAAATTGAACATGGGAAAGTGCTATAAAAAGGGATGAGAATAGGCATTGTCACATTCTCATATCATTTGCTTCTCRTATCATTTATGAAAAATATTAATTCATATGTCCACCAATGTTCATTTGAACAATGATCAATCTTTTCTCTAAAATAAGGCTAGATTTTCAACAAAAAGGAAATCAGGAGAAAAGATCTAATAGACACCAAAATATGACCTAGATATACTTTCCAAGGACCTAGCCCCTCTATTCAAAATTCAAAAAAAACTTCCCAAGTGAAAAAGTTTACATGGTAAATCTTTTTGTTAAAGGAACTCTGAGGAAAGAGGGAATAAGAGGGTGTAAATATGCTCTGGACAGTCCTTTTTCTTTTTTTCTCACTTTTTTCTAAAATTGATACRGCTTAAGCTGCTGTTTTGCAACAATGAAAGTGGAAGCCATTTCTTTTCATGGATTCAAATCCAGATTTTTCTTTTGAGAGTTACAGGTGGGACACTGTAATCCAGTTTTCAAGGAGTGAGCTTTTTAGCTGGAKCCTAGGAAGACAGAAATAAAAGTGTGGAAAATAATGTCCACTTATGAGGATCCTAAAGCAGGAACTAATGGTTGTAGGAAGCCCTGATATAAAACTCTGTCAGATAATAACACCTCCACAGAACCTGAGCTTGATAATAGCAACCAGTCAGGCAATRGCCATTGTGAAGAATACTGGTTTGGTTATAACTCAGAAAACTTTTTATGGAAGTCACTGTCTTAAAAGAAATAGATAATATGCTCCAAAGGCAGCATGGTGTAATCCACTGTGATTTTTTGAGAAAACAATAATTATATCCTTAACCACGATCCTTTAGAGTAATGTTTAGAGGTGCAACCTACAGAACACTCATTGAGTGTTCACTGAAATCAGTGAAGAGATTTAGTTTAGACTCAAAATGCTTTGAGTTAGATAAAACAAAAAGACACTTGCCCTGGGAAGACAAGAATTGCAACTCATCCCAGTGGTCAAAAACCTTAACTGTCTGCTTGAACCTTGAGTTCGGTGTCAGTATTTTAGCATACTTTGGAGTTTAGAAAATTTGTTTCAGAACTGCAGTCCTGACTATTGTCCTCAAAATAGAATGACAAAATCCCTCAGAGGGGCAATTATGAATTAATAGTTCTTCTAAATATTGTAAGAMTCAAGAGAGCATAAAAATGTTTCTTGCCATCCTTTTTTATATCACTTACCTCTGTTCRATTCCTTCACAGTGACAGATATGTATTTCCAGCAGCTGGGGCAATAGCCTGACCTACACGTTCCTGTTGAAATTCAGACACTGCTGGAAACAGTTTTGGATTTAATGTGATCAAGAGGTGCTTGAAAGAATGAGGTCTGGTCACCCCTCAGTGAGAGCATTTACTGGAAAGAAGGCACTAATTTCTGCTCCCTGCTTTTTGGASAGTTTATGCATTTAGCCTGAAATATTAATTACATAAAATGTGTGATATTATTTTGGGGGTTTGTCCAAACTAATTTTAAAWTTTTTTCAAATAAAATTATGTAYATTCCTGCTGTATATATAAAGATAAATTTATTGGGTTTGTGAAACTAACAAGCTTTTAAATGGTAATCACAGCTGAGAGTTTCACCTAAAAAAACCTCTTCCTTCAGATTACAGTAGTGTATCCTSATATACAAAACCCCCATAAATCTGCTCAAAGATACAGGGAAGTGTGAAAATTTATCCTCAAGAATTTTCTAAAAACTATTTCTGTTAAAACTGTTTTGAATTCCAAATTTCAGACAGCTTTTAATGTGTAGAATAGTAAGGTTGGTGAGGCTCCCAGGAACTATTTAGACAAGACATTGCAAATTCCCTTCCCTGTGTCTGAGCTCCAAGAAATACATCAAAACCAAGTAGCTAGGGCATGAATATAATTTTAAAATGCTTCATATTCAAACCTCCTGTTTTATTTGAATGCATAGTATGGTTGAGCTTTTCAGAAGAGTAGGATTCTTCTAAGGCAATGTTTTTATCAGGAAACAATTCATTTTTTGGAGAGACCAGAATGAATGCTATATCATATTATCACTCAGCATTCTCAAACTCCACAGAGGGAKTTTGGCAGTAACTAACAGAAGCCTTTAGGAGACTTATTTCCTTGTCAGGTAAAGTAGAAATATAATTTCCAAAGCATTATTAAATGCATAAATATCGACAATAAAATTTAAGATGCCTAAAAGATATTAAAATTTTAAGTTAGACACCAGCAACAAAATCCATGCCCTTTCCAAAGCCACAATAAAATCAGAGAAGAAAGATGCTTTTTGCTGTGCTCTGTCAAGAAACTGACCTGACAAAATAATAGACATTGTTCCATGTTAAGTGCAAATCCAAATGCTTCCCTTGGGAGCCTTGTGCTCCTTCAAGCTCCTGTGTCATGGAGAAAGACATAAATCTTTCTGCTGATAGTCTTMATTCATTGTTGGAAACACAAGTAACAATTAATCTTCCTTCATCAGGTAAAGGACATGGTCACCAGAAAATGCACAAACGCACACACAAGTAAGTATTTTCTCGTGGAGCGTGTTCCTGGCACTAGTTTGTATGTGGAGATAAGTGACAGATTTGCTAGTTCCCAAATCAGATGTGATCTCAGTACAGCTGAAGACAGATATGCAGCTCTGCTTAAGGCAGACAACAGAAGGAAGGTCTCTCTATTTTCTTTAAAGAAATAACCTGTAAAGAAATAAATTGTAAAGAATTACAATTGCATTAGCAATCTGTGTTGAACCTCAGAAAGAAGAAGATGCTGTGGGGTAATTAAGGACAGATGGATTAACTTAAARTTGTATATTCTATGAATGTACAATCAAAATGTATTATCAAAATTCAGAATGAGACTTTGTGCCCAGGGCCATCTGAAAGGGACACCAGTTTTCAGCAAAAACAAGTAATCCCTTAAACACACCATAAAATTATTCTATTTTACAGTCAGTCTAAACAATACAGTCAGTGGAAAAGTTACACATGTATAAGGATGTGGCTCTTCTAACCTATAAACGCTTAGAGAAACCCAATTAAGATATAGTTTATTTATAYCTTATATAGTTATATGATTATTCTTCAGTTTGTTTTGTGCACCAGATAGCACCCTGTATGTTAAAAATCATCTATTCCCTGATATTCTGATTTATTCTGAGATTCTTCACATTGTATTTAAAAATTTAAATTTGCATAGTGCTCATTTGYGTCAATGATTTGAAGGTTTGAGGCAAGGCAATGCCCTGTGCAATAGGGGAACAGTCAAAACTCCCTTTTTTTCCAGTGTTGTTAATATCAGTTGTTAATATTGTAGTAATGCTAGAAGACAGAAGCTACAGGACTTATTTTTAAAACCATATGCAAGCAGCCAAGCTCAGACAGGCACCATATTTAGTGCAGCTCAGACAATAATTCTGCTTGGGAAGCAACAACCTTCAAGAAATGGATAATCAGGGCCATCCAGTTTTAATTAAACTACAGTTATGAACAAGATTTCAAAGTTATGGTTATTGCAACACACAGAAAAGTTAAAGGCTTGACTAAAGACTTTTGACCTAACTGGAAATCACTTGAAACAYTTTTATGCAAATGAGCAGATTGTATAATCTGTGGAACACTATATATAGAAATAGATATTCACATATCACAGGATCCCAGCATATTTGACTTATCTATTTTGCTCTAAAAAGACATGTTTTAATTTCATGGTGCTAACTCTCAAACACATGAAAATGTGGAGTTAACACTGTAAGTGAAATTTCATATATTGAAATGTTACTAATGTTTTCAAGGGGTTTATATGGATCTTAGTTCTGGCATCACCATGAGCTGTATCTGCGAGCTGCCTAMAGAGGTAAATAATAGGAGACTATTTGGTGACCATGGATGCATCCTCAAATCCTATGTCACAGTTGGAACATTCAGTTTTGGCATTAAGACCCGAAAGGATTGGATTACAATTCTTTATTTTCAAAATCTATCTTCTGACGTCGTCACTGCAAGAATACTTTTCAGGGATCTGACTCCTTTTTTTCACAATGTACTACCTTTTCCACAAAAACTAGAAAAGCCACACTTAATTTGTTATTACTAAAGCTAAACAGATGTCACTTACTTTGACAGTGGATACCACTTTTCCCATTACTACAATATTGTAATATTGTCACACATCAAGGCCCTTGTCCTCTGCTTTGGAATAGATTATTACTTCCCTTGTGCATAGTCTGATTTATTGCCATTTAGTACCAATGCAGATAGTTATGATGAAGGTGGATGAAGAAGAGAACATGGTCTACTTTCACCTACGCAAAGACATCAACTCTAATCAGGCTTTGCCAGAGGACACCYAGCCCATCAAATAACTGCTTCTTCAGAGTTTATTCTCTTGTCCTGTGGAAAAAAAGTAGGGTTTTTTTTTTTTTCAACTCCATCTGTGTGAAAAGAATATCTTCATTTCTGTTCTGTTCTCAAAAGTGAGGCACATTTTCAGCTCTTTCTTAACTTGGCATCTGGGATTAACTCTTTCCTTTAAGGCTGTATCACGTTATATTGAGTCATGTGCTGTGCAGAAATCATMATTTTTCTCTGTACCCTGTTTTTGGCAGAGATGAAACATACCTTTTGAAGCTTGTTCTTCTGAAAGAAATAGAATGAGACTAAGTAACATGAAATTACTCAATTTGAAAGTACTATAATAGGGAAACCTGCAGTGATGGGATGTTCAGAGTTCCTTTTACAATCAATGGTGGTATCAAATGTACAGAACAGTTATTATAAAACCCATCTAATATAACTTTGGTGAGTGTGTGGTATGCTTCAGAACATTACACTCACTGTGATGTAACAGATATTGAGTGTATAAAGAGAAATGTATAAAGATTTTATGTATACAAATATGCATGTATAAAATCATGCTATATAAAGAATACACTACTTATGTAAACTCAGAGGATTTTTGCAACCTACTTACATGGTAGAATACAGAAAAATTATTCACTAGAATAGAAAAGTTAAGGCAGAGGAGAAAAGGAAACCATGAATGGATGGACCCACAAAATAAATTAGTTAAAATCTTTTTTAAAGTTCTTAATTTTGTGTTCAAGTGACTAGCATGACAGAGAAAGAAAAAGCTGCAAATAAATAAAAATACACTAAAGATGCACAAGTAATGCAGAGGTATTTTCATGGCACAGAAATGACCAGTTTTATTGGTGATAAAAAGCTTTCCCTCTGGGTAAGGTTCTGTACCAGACTCCAGAAAAAACCCCAAAACAAATTATATCTGCTTTTTTAATTGTTATTATTCTCTTTCATATTGTTCATAGCATTCTTTAATGAGGGTACCTCATTGCTGTGTTCCCTCATCTGAACAAGCTTTTATTGCTGTTTAACAATTTTCAGAGACATGCAAAATTAGACTCAGACTTGCTAGCTACAAGCATGCCACTCCAGGACAGGTGTTTCAATAAACAGCTATCAACTGCATATTCATGTGAGACTACAACCACCATTTGTGTCTGAGATTAAAATAGTGATTTTTTGTGGCAGCCTCTCCTCCAACACAGCCACAGTATACTGTACAGGTAGCTAGCACATTGCAATATGYGGCTCTGATCACAGACTTGGAAAGTTTGTATGAACTATCCCTCCCCCTACACTTATCTATAATAACACACTTCATTTTCTGAGGCAAGGTCATGTCTGCCTCAGAAATCTTTGTAACAGAATATATAGAACTTGCACTCCCTCCCTCTGCCATGGAAATCAGAGAGCCAATGATTTTCTCATCATTTCTAATACAGTTGTTCAATAAGAGGTATGGTGTCTTGCGACACTTACAAGTACTCTACTCATTCCTCTCTTATTCCTGAAAGCATGCAATTAAGTTAGGTATTCATCTCAGCCTGAAAAATAAGACCTGGTCTCTTTCCATCTCCACAGGTCATTTCTTTTAGCTCTTGGAATAAGAGGGGTCTTYCTTGATGACCTCAGAATCAATCCTCAGTTGACACCTTCCCTGGGTTGCTGGTTGTTGCTTGCTACTCTTGAGACACTCACAGGATTCAGACATTACTGAGAGCCTATGAAGTAGATGGAAAGAAAAGAAAACCAGCCCAATTACCATGAATTGATAGTCTTTAGTGTAAGGTATTGGCAGTTCAGTTGCTGTTTCTGTAGTGGTATAGAAATTCGTTGTATACTATCGTGCTATCTTTGTAGGGTTATGTAGATACAAAGTTGTGTTGCAAGGCTGTACCCTAGCAAAGGGAAAAGGACATTGAACAGACCTTTCAGCAATAAACTGGTGTCATTTCCTGCAGTGAGTGTAGGGTCTGAGCAGCAAAATCAAGCTGGCTTCTATGTTTGTCTTGCATTGACCACTTATAGGGGAAAATAAATCTGCTTGACTGAGGGGTTTTTTAAGTAGCGAGCACTACATGGAATGGGTGGTGTTAATGTCATAAGCAGGTGCTTTTGACAAAGCTTCTTCCCTTTCAGTCATTACCTGATGGTAATGAGCCCAGAGAACACCTCTGATATTGTGGGAAAGTGGACTAAAAAAAAGTGATGTTCAAGTGAAAGTCAGTGATGAGGGAGGAATTGATGGGGCTTAGGACTCATGGGATGAGTCATGGGAAGAGGTTTTCTTGCTTTCTCCTTTGCAGTTCCATCAGCTCCTTGGCACAAATCATCTAAGTGAGGGACCAGGACATATTCCTAATATCTGCACTGGAGGGTTCTTTGTTCCAGTTCTTCTACTGTTAATTCTTTCTTCCCCTTGCACTTTCTCCTGCTCTTCTCCTTATCCCACATCCTTCCTCTCAGGACAGTGTCCTCTCTCATGTCCCCACTTAAAGCCATTGCTCAGTCCCTGCCCTGCCCCTCTCCAGCACTCCCTGCCCAGACCCTCACACTCAGCCTGGTTTCAGGCTCCAGGCACCTCTTTTCAACAGATTTGTCACACTGCAGGGAAAAGCTCACTTCAGCAGTGTCATTGGACATATGTATTATGCTCCAAGGAACTCTTCCCATCTCTGCCAAAGGCTTTCCTGACTTCATAAGACTTCATAAAACTGTGTATGGGTATGATACATGGTATAACCATCCCCACACTCCTTTGCCATTAGCCAAGTATTTCCTTGAATATTGCATTAGGAAATGGTAGACAAAGTTAATAACAGAACCTTATAGAAGGGAAAACCCCATGGCCTAATCACATCTGCATAATTTTGACATCAATATTTTCTGAAAACCTGGAACTTATCAAATCTTATTTTATTTTTTAAATAATAACAAGTCAATGTAAAAATATGAAACTTAGACCTCCCCCCCTCCAGTTTTCTGSTAACACAAATACAAAAAGATGTAAYTCTTTAATTTTAYAAAATTGGAAATGTAAGGCTTTGGAAAAGAAAATGTTCAGAGACACCAGTGTATGTCCTAAAAAATTGTTTATTATTACAAAGTARGATACATTTTTAATTCTTTTAATGAGTTTATTTAAAAACACAATCTCTCCAGTTCTTAATCGGTGTTATTTTACTTCATTTATCTGGTTATGATTTGTATTAAAACACTGACTCACAACCTAAACACATATTCAGATTTAATGGAAAGAAATCTCACAAACAATACAGCTAAATAAACTGACMTTGAATTTCTATCAAATATACAATGACATCATAATATGTTTTGAGAATTTAAGTTGATTTTAATTTGAAAAGGAATTGTTCTGCACTTTCAGTTCTGTTTACAATCTAATGAAAAACTGATTGTTACATAGCAGAAGATGTTGTGAATATGGATACATGTGGATATGTGTACTGAATGTGGATAGAATTAGCATGAGGAAGGAAGTTTAGCATGAACAACCTTTGAGTAAATGAAGAAACTAATTGTACTTCTGGAGAAAAGGTCTGCAGACTTACTTGCATTTTTTAAATATTTTAGAATTTATTCATGAATTTACTTTTCCCCCCTGCCCCTCAATAAAATGCTTGTGGACTCCCTACTAATGACAGTATTATAATTTTGTGCACATGCACCTCTGAACATAAAATATAAGGTCATTTGTTTGTAAATGCATCTTGAAAACACCGGTATTTTTGTCCAAGAACAATACCTACCATGRCTTAGTCTTTAGGATTTAGCCCTGCCATACACGTTATATCCAGCACCCTGGATTACATTAGTTTGAATTTAGGAAGGAATAAATTGAAGTTGTACTGCCCCTGCTGTAACTTACCTTTTCTGAGTAGTCTGAAGGAACATCTAAGTGTCTTTTCAAGTCTGGATAAATTTTCTCATTGGAATAAAGAAAACCATAACACATTCACATTTAGAAAGAATATTCCACGGAACTGCTGTGCAGATGTATATTTGGCTAAAATTTACTTTTAAACAAGAATAAATTTCTAGAATTTGCAGGATACTCTACTTTCACATTTGAAAAAAAATCTGTCACAGGTTCAAATGCTTTTGTTTAAATATGCAAAATGAAAACATGAACGAATTAGACAATTTAGTGYTGTTGAAATAAAACTTTTCTCACCATTATTTTAAGAGATCCTTYCTTACTGCAGTGTTTCAAATTTCTCATTTGCAATTCAACTCAGATTAGCCCAAAAGTCAGTCTCTCATTTATATATGCAACAGAGCTTTCTTCCTCTTAACATTGGTAATCCCAGTGCMAAGGTTTTTCAAGGGTTTGTGAATGTGAAAGAAGATAAATACCTCWGATGTCCACCTACAATTTTTCATATTCAGAGCTTCATTTTTTTCAGTCCTGTTCAGTGGAAGAATAGGAGAAAGATCTTTGGCTGAGATTACTAACAGTTTACAGATCAAGGTAACTGATTTGGTTATAGGGAAGGTTGAGATGGGATCTCATTAATGTGTACAAATATCTCCCAGGTGGGTGCCAAGAGGATGGTGACAGAATCTCTTCAGTGGTGCCCAGCAACAGGACAAGGAGCAATGGCCATAAACWAAAATACCAGAAGTTTCACTTYRACATGAGGAAGAACTTGGTAGCAGAGCCCTGGAACAGGCTGCCAGGGAGGTCATGGGATCTCCCTTTCTRGAGGTATTCCAAATCYACCTGGACACATTCTTGTGTCACYTACTCCAGATAACCCTGTCTTGGCAGAKAAACAAGTTAAATATTGTATGTATTCCACAGACATACTGTAAACATGTGAACCCTCAAAATACTTTTTTTGTGAAGCAGAGCTGAAAACGCTTGCTAAAGTAAGTTAGAGCAATCCTGCAGACAAACTTCTTAGGCTATTTTGGATTAAATATAATCACAGGTTTTATTGTAGATTTTAGGTGTTTCATGAAAGTTTAAGGGAACAYACTCTATGAATTCCCCAGAGATACATAAAATGTTTTTTTCGTGCTGAGTTGGTTTGAAGCAAACAGTACCTCTGTGTCAGAGACAAGTCTTGAAATAAGCATCTGTTTTCTGGTGTGATGTCAACATGATTTTATATGTTGCTCTAATCAAAAAATCAAATTAAAGAAAAATTATCTTCTGTTTTTTAGCAAGCTACCAGTCATTAAGTAATAGTTACCATGACCTTTTCATAAATGTTTAACCAATTTCTGTCAGGCACCTGTGGTTCTGTGCCCTTGAAACTGGCTGGTTGAACAGTCAGGGTGGTGGGAGGTGGGCACCAGTTGAATCAGTCAGTGTAAGAAGAGATAAATACTCTCTGGATAAAATCAGTGTACAGGGAGAATAAAAGCACCCAGGTGTTKGGGAAAGAGATTGGCCCAACAGCAGGACATGGAAGGTCGTTGTTTGAATTTATTCCTTCAAAAGACTTTGTGRGAGTGAGAGCTGAGACTGTTCTTTCAAGTGGGAAGCTGACCGGATAGCAGAGATGAAAGAACTGTCTTCCCTGAGAGCAAAAGAGACACTGGAGTGAAAAAAAACCAAACCATCTCCTAGTGGAGGAGAGTTCCAAAAGCAACAGTTGAAAGGGAAAGACTTCACAGGGATGACCAGCAAGAAAGGAAGACCTAGTGACTGCAGCACGACAATAGAGGSATGGTGAAGGCAGAAACTGCATAAGTGATGTGAGGAGTCATGGAAAATGAGATGTGGGAGACTGAGCAGGAGACTAAAGACCTGCAGTGTTTGAAACTGAGAAGTAAAGAGGAAACAAGGATCTGAATGCAAAGAGTTATCAAAGAGGTTGCTGTCTGTTAAAATCCTGTGGCAGCTCAGACAAGCTGGTTTAAGAACTTGGGATGTTAGAGTAATTTTTATCTATATTTACTCATAAGTTAAAAGTGTTTCATTGGAATCTTGTCACTGATGAGCATGAAAATAGTTATAATGCTGTAAGACCTGTAACACACAGTTAAAGGTGTTTTCTTTCATCCTTGGGCAAAAAAATGCACAAAAGAATTGCACAATACAATGCATGAAGAGCTATTTTCAATGCTGTAGAATAATCCTAACTCCAATAGAATCAACAGAAAGGACAGAATACCCCCTTTCAGTAGTAAGCACCCAGCACCAAGCTTAATTCAGTGAGACATCCTTGCTTTGCCCAGCACAACTCAAGCAGTCCCTCTGATGTCTGGGGGATTCTAGCAGAGCTGAGCCCAATGGGTGCTTYCTGCAGCAGAAGCAGGATGCCAGAGCTGGCTGCAGTTCACAGGGATTTCCACAGCCCCTTGACYAAGCCCTCAGCCTCAGGGAGTATCAGAGTGAAGAAAAAAAATCAAAGATCACAGGAGTAGTACAGATGAGGATTAATGATATTCCAAAGAGGTAGAAAGTTTGTATGCATGAAAAAAGAGGATATGAATAAACAAAACCTGCTCTTTAGTTTTTCAGCTCTTGATTTTTCTTCCAATCTCAGAAAAAAAACAAAAACAAAACAAAACAACACAAAAACACACACACACACCCCAAAAAAAAACCCTAAAGAAACCCCCAGGTTTTTTCCTTCTCRGTGTTCTCTGTGTATCAAATTTCTTCAATTTTCCAAGGTTTTTTTTTTTTTTGATAGGTACATCAGTCCTCATATTGAGTGAGTTCCTGGGTAGTCTGAAAAACATTTATAATTACAAGGTCTTTAATCTTAATGAACTCTATGTGACAAGGTTCATTGAATTAACATGCTTCTATAATATACTTATATTATAGGTTTCAATTTAAARGACATAGAATAAAAATATTTTATTCAATGTTTAATGCATTTTTTAGGTGATGAAAAAGCTTTTGGTTCTTTCCACTTCTGACAGCTTGCGTTCAAAACTGAGATGACTCAGAGAAAGGACGTTTATGCTGAGCTGACTTTCTGAAGTTGTTGATGCATTGCTCCAGGATGAGTGTTACTGTTACTGTGTGACTGGTTTCTTCCTGTTATAATATCACTACAGTTAGATTTACCTAGGAAAACTTCCATGTACATAATTTATGCAGCTACTTGCAATGAGATGACTCAGGGTTGCACTGATAAGTATATATGACAAGGAACTTCATTGAATGTAAAACCAGATTCTCTCAAACTCTTAAAATGTATCTTTAAAAAAAATCAAGCCCCAGGGAGATGATGATTGATTTTTCACCGAAGCAGGAATTTTTCCTCATTTTGCTTTCCTACTGGAGATGATAAACATGGTAATAAAATATGCCATGACAGACAAAATCTTTTAATGCTAATTCACAAATGCCATTAATGGTGGCTTCTTCCTCAGAACACTCCGTTCCTAGGTTTTCAGTGTGTGGCAGATAAAAATACAGTCGTATTTTTAATTGTCTTAAAAGAAAGATTAAATAGATGCCCTCAAGCAGCATTTGCCACACATAAACGTAGGCAAAGCCATAAACTATTTTGTTCATCATTTGTTCAAAAAGAACCTTGGACTATAAAATAATTAYTGTCTATATATTCAAGAAATCAATGTCAAGCAGGACTGGTCCTGTTGCATGTTAATAAAAATAGAATGCCAYGGTAGATGCAGTTATCCCAATTTGATCCTCAAACATAAGTTAATTACATATTATCACAATTGTAATACAATTTTTCAGACTTTGCCAGAGAGCCCTGTCCCACACCTAGTAACAAATCAGGACTGAGAGGAAAGAGGCCACCAACCCAAAGCTTTTTTTGACTCCTTGTTGAAATCCARGAGTGCTGAGGAGCTGGCACTGAATAAATGTTGAAGGAATAACATGGCATGTGCAGTTGAGGAATATGACTTCAGAAAGACTTGGAACAGAAAACATTTGGGTTAACTTCAATTTGGGATATCACTTACATGATACWACTAAAATGCGCTGTAAAAATATTGATGGATATGGCAGAAATCATGGAAACCAAGCTGTTCCACAAGAAGCATTTTGGAAGAATATCATGAGACAAAATTAAAGTAAAACATTTAATTCTGGTGATTATTATACATAGGTAGCTGTATGCTTCTTTTCTTCTCTGAAGACTTACAGTCTGTTTCTCTGCCAGTTGCTAAAAATTTCAGAATTGCCTTCAGAAATTTTAGTTGGAATTTCAGTTTAAATTTCATATAAGCAAGGAAAATTAGGCTTTGGCACGGAACAGTGTGTACTGGGGAGTAGGACAGGATGGAGTATAAAGGATTGTTTGTCATGTGTTGCTAATGCAAGCGTTCTTCACCTTGAGAAAATCCCTGTTTCGGTCAGCATCAGAAGGAAAACAAGTCAAATGAGCAACGAATATAATTTCATTTATTACTGGCAATCTTCCAAAGAATGCCARCAAAATAACACGAGAATTGGGCAAATATTTCTAGAATTAAACTTAATAAATGCAGAGCTCACCATAGTGCAAATAGAATGTCTTCACGGATATGTAGATTCAGTGATAAATTGTATCACATTAAGTATTGCACCTRTTTGTTTGAGATCTTCATGGGTCTTACAATACTTTTTAAATTTATTGATATAGCAGCAAATAAATGTTATTTAATAATAAACTTTGAAAGCAAGTTTCCAACTCATGGTTCACACTAGAAATCTAAGAATTATGCTTAACTAATCATCAAGCAAGGAAGCAAAAATACACATTTTGATTATGAAAAGCATAAATTTTGAATAATGAATTCATGCAATAAACTTCTAACAGACAATCTTCTGAGTAAAATATTCTCAGAGAAATATTACAGTGAATGATGAAAACATTGGAGAAAATAAAGGCCTGTATATCAACACCTATTTAGCACAGACTTAGAGAGAAGTTTATRTTGTCTCTTTTCAGTGTGTCTATGCAAAGATCTCTAGTACATCTCCTTGGAAAATGAGTGTATARTGCTGCTGACTAATCTTAGCCAACCTGGGGATTTCTTATTATCCAGAGAAGTCATATTTTCTTAGAACTTACAAACTTYCAACTTACAAATGTTGGAAGAAGCTCACTAATTTTCAGAATTCATTTGGAGGCATTGCCTAAGCTCTTCCAGCTTTATTCTTATTGCATAATGCTTTAATTTGAAATACATCCCTTATTACTAGAATATAGTAATATAAGTGGCAAAAGTAGAACCTATRCTGGGGAGCCCTTGCATCTCTGGGATGTCTGACTCTACAGCAAGCAAAAACACAGGGATATGGATTCGTCCAGGAAATATTGATGTGATACCAAACCACATCTAGCATCACTTATTCTGCACTGATTTACTTGATGGATATTTAGCATACTGAGCCATCACCTAATAATTTTGCCATTTTATKGCAATAGTAAGTGGTAAAACCATTACCCAAGAAATTTGCATGTATCTTGTACCCAGCATATTCATCTAAGATATTTGCATAATTTGTAGACCATGCAGCATAACTGTCTCCTGTAAATTATTAGAAAAGGAAATTCTTTTTCCTTCAGTTTGGCAAMACATTTTATCATTCTAATGATAACCCTACTCTAGACTGAATGTGAGATGACAAGTATATAAAAGTGAAATGTAATTGATTTGTTTCTTGCRTATTTACAGCTTATTTAGAGAAGCATGATGTAGATGGTTATGCAGTTCAGCTACAAGTAGAAATTATTCTTGGAGAAAAAAAATTACATCCTCTTTATAAATATAATGGTCAGGATACATTGTCTGATWTCCATTCCATTTCTTAAAATCCATATTTGGCATGTAAAAAAATATCTGTACAGCTCAGAACCTGAGATAGGCCTACCCACCTTATTTCTGGACAGCACAGGTCTCTCCAGCATAATTATCKGTATTCTTTCATGATTACTGTCAGATTGATGTCGAACAGTTAGCTATCTGTTTGTTATTATTGTCACAGAATCTCTGTAGGTTGATCATTTGCAAAGCCCACAAAATGCCATGATGATTTTCTTCCCCTCTGATGAAAATACCCTCATGTGATAAATTGTTTCAATAGTTCTAGTACTGTTATTCTATTTGCATAATGGAGATAAAAACTTTATACTTTTTTCTGTCACTAATATTCTTAGGATTAATTTTGCTGTAGTGGATGGTTTTCAGTTCCATGTGTTCACAAATATTTAGTTCTCCTTTTCACAGCTAGGTTTCTTTCTCTCTGTTTTTATTTTGGTAAATTTGGATAAAAACACAGCTATAAAATAAAAATTAAGCAAATCATCATTGTAGGTAGGCCAATCATGACCTATGGGAAATTATTGCCAGACAACCCCTGCTATCTCAGGAAGAACAACTGTTATGAAAAGTTTTGGCCTTGCTTCTGATAAATGGAATTAGAGGGGGCCTTTTTTTATTATTTTTTCCATATATAGATTAAATCAAACCAAATAATGAAGGATATTTTCAGTGTTACCAAAGTACCTGTTGCGTCAATGAATGTTTCTCAGTTTGAAAGGTCACATTTAAAAACTAAKTAAGATTAGTAAAAGCTCTCTCCCAGTATTTAGAACTCTTTTTGCAATKCTTGTATATTTTTTTGTTTAAGACTTTTTTTAGTATAAAATTACTCTGTTCTCTTAATAWCACTTTTTAGAGTGCATTTTTTCTAYTCTTCCACCATTCTCAAGATATGACATGTTTARTATYCCCAACTTTATCTTCATACAAACACATTCTAWACTTTTAGAAGKGGACTGGGTGAAACAAATACAAGAWSTAAATTTTAACCCTTAAACCGAGWGATACACTTAAATCATAGTTTATTCTCTTTAAATGAATTTATAAAGGCAAAAGTTATTAGCAKATATTAGTGTAAGGAAAATTATTTTTRAAGCTGGATTAACCTAAATGTATCAATGATAACTGCTGCATTCCCAAGGGGAATGAAGGGGAAGGTACCACGCTGTATAACAGATGCTTTCCTTACAGCTGCTGGTTCTCAGTGCAGGGAGGAAACATAAMTGAAGAAAAATGTGCATATGAGATCTTTCTTACTGTGGTTTAAAAACCAGGTCTCATCTGGACATTTTAGGTAACAGATAATGTGTTCTGGGATGATGACAGACCTCTGTAACCCCTCTTTCTCTTCCCAGGAACAAAGTGACYGGAGGAAGGAGTCAAGCCAGTGGTGGCACCAAGAGTAAGGAGCAGAACTGTGGGAAATAAAATGAAAGAAGACAAATTCAAAGTTGAAGATGAGATAAAGAGGTAGAAAATCGAAGAAAATATAGATTTCAGTCATTCWGTGGCTTTAAGATTTTACCACGATAGCTGCTGCTGCTTAACACCGTTAAGCATCTTGTGACAAGAGGCAACCCATCCCAAACCTCCTACCACAATTTCTCCTTTCTTTTTCTCAATYCTTTTTTGTCTTATGCATTTAATTTGAGAAGTTTTGAGGCAGATCTATATGTCAGTACAAATGGTTGTGGAAAGTTCATTGTGACGGTAGGATGACCTGAGTGAGGGATATTGCAGTATACATAAAAAAATATGTATACTCATATATATATACTCAACGTTCACAATTTTTTATGTTGT
Organism: Alauda arvensis; assembly: GCA_902810485.1. Classification (NCBI taxonomy): domain Eukaryota; kingdom Metazoa; phylum Chordata; class Aves; order Passeriformes; family Alaudidae; genus Alauda; species Alauda arvensis. The sequence continues at coordinate 381,760 of CADDXX010000646.1, forward strand.
ATTGGGTAAAGATCCCTCTAATTCCAAAATTGTCAGCATTCTGTGTACAGCTCCATAATTTTATTTCTTAACATTCTTTACATTAGAACTAAATAGAAGTCAAGAATTGATGAAAATAGACCAGCAGTYCTTGAAATTAGACAAAGGAATCCCACAACATCATAAACTTCCTTCATCAATAATTTCATATCCTATCACTAGATAATTTGTTACATTTTGATATAGCTGTCTGAAGCAATGTAAGTAATTGTTAGCGTAATTACTAACTCCCATTTCAGTAAAAGTTAGTTTAAATTTCATCTTGGCTTAATGTTTTGAGCAAAAGAAAATTTKGCATGTGAATGGACACTCTTCTTTTTGGGAGGAGAATTTTTCTGATGTCATATTARGCATATAAACTTACAGAACTTCCAGAAGAATAAAAATGGCAAAGTAGGCTGCATAATAGTAGTTGCAGAATATTTAAAAGGTGTRCTATAAATCCAACAAAACATTGTCAATTCAGATCAATTTCATTTGCATTTAGAGATAATCAGTTCCAAGAATGAAATGTTACTTGATCAGGTAATGACTTCATTAACAGCAGTTAATCACATACTACCTTCACCTAATTTTCAGAACTTGGAATTAGTTATTCAAATTACAGCAATTAAAATATCTCAGTCAAGGACTTGATTCATTTGAGAAAAATACTTATGCAAACTCACCACAGATTTATCGATCGTTTCTAAGAGCCTGAATGTGAGCTGAATATCTAATTCTAAAAGAAAAACAGTGATATTAACTAAATATAGGATTCTGCATGTAGAATAAATGGAACCATGAAAAAAATAGGGGTTGTTCTTTTATTTATAGGAAGCTTGTCTGCAATTTTACTGTCTCTTCATTAATGTGAAACAATTAGAATTTCCTGKTTTTATGAACCCAAATAATGTATTAGTGCTACAAGGTAATCTGTTTGAGTTACAGCTCTTAGAAAACAGTGATCCCAAGAAATAGATGTCAAAAATAATTAACAATCAAAATAAAAGCCTCTGCTCACAGCTYTCCTTTTTCTGTGTCCTGGATGCAATCTAGTGAGTAAACTCATCCATTTGCTGTTTAGACACAGCAGAAATAAGCAGAGAAAGTAAATAATGAAAAGTTGCCATTTCCCTAAGTGATTGATGAATATCGTGATTTTGAATGCTTCACATAGTATTGTATTTTAATCACTGTATCTTCAAAAATATTGTTCCAGTGTATTGGGTGCCAGGATTGGAATGGTTGTTAGTTCTGTGCGCTGAGGACTTTCAAGGGTGAAGCACGTGAGTTGTACCCTGCGTCTTGTGCACAACCAAAATAGTTCCCCTGGTTGGGTACAATAGTCTCCTACTGAGCAAGGACCACCTGACATATGCTCAYATTTTGTTCTAGCAGCTGAAATTTCTAAATGATGCTGACTGACAACCTGCAATATATATCTAGATAGATASATTTTCTTTTTTTTCTTTTCTTTCTCAACAACAAAACCATAAKGTAAAATTGAGTGCTCACAGGTCTCAGGTGCACCATAAGGAATTCAGTACCAGAAATGCAGCAGTCTAGTTTCATTTAAAATKTATTCATAGTATCCTGAGAGCTGCTTAAAATATTTCTCCTATTCAACAAATACTTGTTATACAAATAGAACAGTGTATGTCTGAAAATTACCTGAAACCTTTCCACATTTTACATAATTGGATCAAATTCTTAAAATGCCCTGAATCTTCCTCAGTCTCCAGCRTGGGATTGAAAAGCAGTAATAGAGGAATGTAATGGAAAGCTCATACCTAGTCTATGGTCAGCTTTTCCACACCTTCTACTTTGCACAGCCAAGGAAACCTCTGCAGATAGCATGAGATGCAGTTTCTCTTTCTCATAAGSTAAGGACATTAAACATGGATTCACTTGATCCTAATCATCCCAGGAAATACAACTGTGCTTTCCTTCTCCATTCATTCCACAGTTTGCAAAAGAAGTTAGACCAAAGGGATGTCTGGGAACTTTTCTAATGATTAATAGAAAGTATAAGTAAACTGAYGTAGTTCCTCAAATTAAAGAAAATTATGTAAAAACAAAACTGCCATAGAATTCTGTGTTATGCTATTCTATGCTAACTGGCTGAAGATGATTTCTTAAGTCTTGAACCCATGGTCAGTTTGCAAGGAATGAGTCAAGTGACGTTTTTTCACTGCTTCTTACAAGTGGCTTGGGATTCCCCCTTGGGAATGTAGCTTCTTACCAGAGAAGAAAAGTACAGTTGATTTTTAAAAAGRTGCCATGATTACTCTCCTAATTAGCATAATGAAGAGCTGTTTCATAATTAATACACTACCTAAATTCCATTAGTGAAAGCATGCAGTGCCCATGCTCAGTGAAATTTGAAAGCACTGTGAAATCAAGAAAYGTTCCCATTTGTCATCCCTTCCATGGACCTTTACTTTTCCTAACAYGTTTTTGAGCAGAATATCTGTCTGAGATAAAAAGATTACAATATGCTTGGTCTCAAAACTCCCAGGTACATAAAGTGCTCACTGATTACTCCTCAGTTAATCCCAGATTTCACAGAGTGGTGAATTAATAAATAGTTTGGATTATTTTAATGAGTTACAGTAAAATTACCAAGACCTTACTGTAGTCTGGTTTTTAATATTTGTTACTACAATATTATTCAGACATTAAAAAACCCTCATTTTAACACATGCATAAWAATTTGCCACAACCTGCTATACTTTTGTATCAGAATAGTCAAATTAAGGAGATGCACAAAAATGTAAAAGAAGGATGATTTGTTCATGTTTCTACAATGTATTTTAAAGCTTTGAAAAATTAMAATTAAGCAGACTCAAGAAACATAAATTTCCAGTTTGCTTTTTGTCTGATAAAAATGTCAAAGAATTGCCATTCATCTGTTTCAGCCCATATGCCGCAGAGATAAAACCCTGGGTTTTTGGTCTGTTCACAACATCTTATCCTGAACATAACTTAAATCCCTTGGATTTGGGATACACATAATGTATATTTTTATTTTCTAAAAAATAGTTGAAAATCATGGTTCCTACAATTCTGGAGTTCCATGAAACAGAAGTCTTAAGGTCACTATCTTCTAGAAGGAAAAAAAAAAAAGAAATGGAGAAACATGCTATTTATCTTTCAGTATCATTCCTTGTGGTAAAGAGATTTGTTCAAACATACAAATCCTCTGCTGAATTACTCTGCTTCTTGTACAGCAAATATTCATTTTAATTGAGCTCCAGGTCAAAAACTCTATGTGTTATACAAAGGAAACATGTTCTACTCATATCCTAATAACTGCCAAATCCCYTTCAGCCTTCCTCTACACCTAAGTGATGCTGTTCTAGCTGTTACCAAAGGCAGGCTACCACTGTTGCATTTCTGAGGATGTCAATCATTTATACATCCTTTTCTTTTTGGTTCCCTGAATTTTGAACACTTTCCAGAAGTTTAAATGTTGCTTTTGTTATTCCAAATATCACACAACTGTCCTTTTTTGAGATTATTTCTCTGAAATTGTAGTATTGACATTTTCTCTGTGTTCAATATTGCAGATACCGTGATTGCTTACCATAAAAAATGAATACTCATATTGATGTTGCTAAGGTACTAAGACTTTTTAAGAAGATGCGTATTTAGTGTATTGTATGCTTTACATCTGAGAGAAATCATGCAAATATCTGACTCAGTCCAGAAGCRGTTTAAGTTCTTTCTTTTCTACTGATTTTTATGCTCTTTTTTCTAAGGGCTTTGTTTTCAAATGTACTGAAAAACCTGCTGGATTCCCAGAAAATAAGAGACAGAGGTAAACAAGTTCTTATACTTCTTCAAAATTTTATAAACATAATAGAATTGGAGATATAGGGAAAACTAAGGAGTGTTTATAATTTCCAAAAGTTTCTCCTTGTTTATTTTCCTGCATCTTGATATTTTGGAGGTAGTTAAAGTATTTTTTTTAACAAATGTAAAACATTTTCCCTCAACCTTTCCTCTAAGTAGTTTTTGACACTTTAAATGCTAAATTATCACTGCTCCTACTGCTATTGAACAATCACAATCTTAACTTCCTTGGAAGCATGACAAGATRCTAAACAAAGACAGTTTTGTTCCCAGCAATCAATTTTTCARAAAGCTGAAAGTAAAGAGGATCTATCTCCTAAAAGGTGAGTAAAGTTGCTAGTACAGCACCTACAATAAATGTCATAATTTCCAAATTKGAACTTTGTAAACTGAGTGTACTGTATAAATGTATCATTAAATGACAAAAACTGCTACTTGTCTCACCATCCTGGGTAGGATAGATAATAGATGACAAAGAATATGAAAGTTTTGCCTCAGAACACATTTATTTATTAAAAATATTTTTCTCTGGGGGTTGCCTTGTGCAAGCAGTCTCACTTCTGTTAACAACCTAGTGAAGCATTACTCGTGCAGTGCTACTCAGATACGTTCAGTGCACTTAGAAACAGTGAATCCTCAGTATCTGGGAACAAAGGCAGACATTTCCAGACATGTTTTTTATTTTTTTTTTTCTGACAAGTTAATGGGTGAAACATTCCTTAAATGTAAACAAGTGTATTACAGATCAGGAATTATTTTCCCATTTAACTGATGGCATCTGAAGTCTGTTTACCTTAGAGCCTGAAAAGCAGTGAATGTTAGTGAGTGGAAAGAGTGTATTWACTTCACAAGACTTGGAAGTCACTCCCTTCTCTGTGCAAGCTCCCTGAGGTACAGCATCTGCTCCTGCCAAAAAGACCCAACAGCAACTGAAGGGCTGYGCAGCCCACCTGTCCCATCACTGCTGCAAATTCAGTGTCTAATCAGTGGGACAAAACAAGAGTCAATGTGTTACTGGAACATCTTCCTTGGACATGTGTTTTATCCAAGTTAGTCTTTAGCTAAGTCTGGCTTACAAGTGTWCAACAGAGGAGTAGTAAAGTGTGAGTTAAGGACCTGTGATATGCAGTAACTCATGAGATGTACCCTTGAGCAGCAGGAGCCCGTGAAGTTAATTTGTCTCCTCCTGTCAGGCTTCAAATACTTTTCAGTTTCTGAACAGGATTCTGTTCTTCAGAAAGTTATGATCTGTTTCATACAACATTTTCCTCCTTCAGACTTTCCACTGTTTTAAGCAGTTAGTTTTATGGCTTAGAGTGTCTTTCTGAAGGTCACCAAGTCTCTCTTTCGTTGGAGTCCATGAAACACTTGGAGAGAGCCTCTCTTCTGGAGGTAGCTTTTTGCACCTGCAAAACATTACCCAAATACAGTAACCCAAAAGGGATTTTGAATCTCTGTGAAGAGCATTCAGCTGACTGTTTGCCCAGTTCTCACAGTATTCTGTTCAGTTTAACRTAGGCAACATTTTGCTCTCCTGTACRATTCACCATCAGTTCAAAAAMATATTTTAAAAATAAAGAAATGAAAAATAAAAATAGTTTCCAGAGACACGAGCTGAAGAGAAATCAATGTATTTATTCCATAACTGTAAAATTTCACACGTCTGACTGCTTTCTAGTGTCAGCTGCAGGAAATCTAGTCTTTTAAAAATTACATTTAAATGCTCTTTCAAAATACATCCACTACAGTTTTCTATTAATTAAAATTAGTAACAGAAACTAAAAACAGTGGTCTGTTTATATGAAGTAAAAATATTTAGACTCAGTTCAATGTTTCTGCTACAGAGTTTGAAGTCTCCTCTTCAGGACCAACGCATAAAAAGATTAGATTTTATTAGTTCCTGCAACTTGAAACACACACCCCAACTATTCTAATACAATTGGAATTCAAAACTCCTGGCACAATTACCTTGAAGGCGCAATTTTGGCCTGAAGCTTTTGATTGGAATTGAGGTTTAAATCAGGAACTAATTGACTCACTGTATAGAGTAGGTTCTAGGAAGCAGAATAGATTTTGCTTCAAGTTCATTTTGTAGGAGCCAATTTTTCACACTTAGTACAGCTAGAAAAAATAATGTTCTAAGTGTCATGAATAAACGATTACTTTTAGAAATACGAAATTCTTTGGAGAGCAGTATCAAGAACTCCATTGTAGAAGATGATAATGAAGTATGGGAAGCTGTTTTACTGGAAAAGCCTTGCATTGCAGTATCTGGTTTGATTTTGCAGTGAATTCATGCCARCTTTAGCAAAGCAGCCCTGAAGTTTAGTATGAGTCCAGCTGCAGCAGCATAAGTCTACTGAAATGGGATAAAATATATGATACATCTTCCAGTCTCCCCTTTAGTATGAAGCTAAGTACTTCAGAGCTCCTCAGCTTGGGAAGGAGCAACAGAAGGGACAGAGAATGGGCACATGAATCATACTTTTCTTATGAGACAACTGCTTGGTGGTACCCAGTGAAATCAGCAAGCTCCAGACTGAAAAGCGGCACAAGCTGTTCTCACAATTTACATTAAACTTTGAAATTGTCTGCTTCAGGATGTTCTGTGTTAAAATTCAGAAAACTGCTGAAAGATTGACCCATCAGGGAACAGTAAACACAAAACCAGAACAGGTGCAGCAGCACAGGGAGTACTTAAACTTCTGCAGGAGTGTATTAGAGAAGAGAKCAGCTTGTACAGGCACTGTTTCTTGAACCCTTTTCCTGGATTTTCACATATGGCCATYMTTGGAGACAAGATACAAGAAAACATCTGGGGTATAAAGATTWGAGCCAGTAACATACTCATATGTGTTATTTATCCAATTTTCTAAGCCCACAAACTAGCTTCATATCAGTACATTCAGCCTCAGTATCTCTCTGAAAACATAGTTCTTGAAACAAAAGTAGACTCTTTTTAACTTCTTTAAATTCTGTTGGACGACACTAAATCTGAGTTCAGCCACCATGATCTCAGAGTAATTTTTTTTATTGTTATGCAATAAAATATTGAAATATCACTTAGACTATGTACAGAAGAAATAATATCAATCTGAGGAAATAATCTAGTGTCCATAGATGTGGGAGATAAAAGCTRTTTGTGAGTTTTTGGTGAAAAATTAAAGGAGATGGCAGCTTTAGACAGCTCAACGTGTAAGAAAAAAACTTCAAATTTAAATTCACTTCTTTCTGTCTCAGGCAATTCTTTATTAAAATTTAACTATSATTTCTCCTCCAAAATTATGTGTTYGTWACAGGGTGAAGAATATATCACTTGGACAGGCTCCATCAAGGTGGTGAAATCAATATCATTAAGCCTAAAAGCTCTGACTAAAAGCCTGTACATCATACCAGATGGGAAAGAGCAGGGCTACTAAAGAAAAAACTTGAACAAAGGAATTTGAACAGATTTCTCCAGAGATTAATGAAAGTATGATATCAAATGCACATTCTTTTTAGAGATGTAGCATATTTCTCTCCTTCTTTTTCTTTATTTAGGAGTAAAGATGACTGAAAAAATGCAAGGAATAATTTATCTTTAAAGGAGCATTTCAGAGAACTGCATGTTATTTTTCTTGATGCTGATTGTGTTTTTCTCTCAGTTAAACATTTCTTCTGCTTTCAGTTGTCGTAAACATCAAAATAGTTCAATGACAATAATGATTTCAATAAATCTGATACTTTTTTTTCCTTAAACCAATTCATAAACCAGTCTACAGTTACAACTGGAATTTATTTGGAGCTTTACCTTAACAGAATCAGTATTTATCAGGTTTCTGAAATTCTTCCAAGCTTATTTACTCAAAAAAATATTTTTCTACTGCTGCATTTAAATGCAAATAAAGAAAGAAACTACACAAGGTTGGGTTTTGTTTTTTCTATTAAAATGGTATAGAATGAGAATGCCAAGAAATGTATTACTTTTTTAACACAGAATTCCAGAATAATAAGCACTCTACCAGATGTCTTAAAGGACAATATTTCTCCTAAAATTTGACTATGCTCTGTCTTCTTCAAATATCCGTTCATTAAAAATGCTTAGCAGACATACAGAATTAAAGTTTTCAGAGTGAATTAGGTTAATGTAATCTAGCTTTCTGAAATCAAAATGAGAKCATTTCTCAGAATTAAATATACTAGATTTGTTTTCTTTTGTATAGGACCTATTTTTAAGTGACACATGATCAGATAACTTGTAATCAATTATTTATTATAGTTTACCATACAAAGCATGTATTTTTCATAGCCACCAGTACCTATAGGTTCAAAYGGTCCAAATTTTAAAATCTCTAAAACATTTAAAATGTAAAGGACTCAACCATGTAATATACACTTTGCTAATCAATAAAACCGATAATAGCAGAGGAGACTTTTTCAGATCATTTTATTGACATAATTTAGGAATAATTACCTGGTGGAGAAATGCTTCAGTCTTGTATTGACTGCAAGAATGTCAAACAAAATATAACCTGTAAYTCTAAAATTCTGTCAGAAATACAGAAACCTGGACCCCCTTGTGCAATCTTTAAGAGAAGATGACAATTTAGCCATGGTCTATCTTCTCGTACCATGCAATATGTGACTTGATAAAGTAGTCATTCTTTTCTGCCCTCTGCTAAACTGTACAGACTGACATCTCCTCTAGTATCTCATCAGTCAAAAAAAGAATGCACTTCCAAAGTTCAAATAATTCTTTTTTTTTAAGAATTTTGAATGGAATGATAATGGTAGAAAACCATTATTGAGTCACTTAGGTAATAAGTGAGAGTAATATTATGGCACATTTTTGCTGTTAATTTGCCATATTTAACAGTTATGTTCAAATCGACTGCAAATTAAAAAAAATTWGGTGTTTTACTTGAAAAAGCTATTCTAAAAATATATTTAACAGCATTCATGACATCTTAAATGCAGGAGGTAAATAAGAAAAGTTATGTGAAAGCGACAGCAAGCTTTATATTYCACTGATGCTTGCAAAAACACCTCTCACTTCCTGGAGAATGCAAGGTCTGCTCTAAATCAGAAGGGACTTGACCTACTGGTGAGTGCCTCCAGTACAGTCATTCCCATCACCACAAGACATGTAGCTGTGTGAAAATAACTAGGTAATGATTACATTTACTCGTAGATCTTGGTCTATTGGCAGTTCATATAACAATTATCAAGCTCTAAATCTAGAAAACCATATGGCATGAAACATTTGTATTCCAAGAGCCTAAGTCTACTCCTAATATTTCTTTCTGGTGACCTGGAGTTATTCTGAAAAATAGATTTGAAGACCTCATTACTGACTGAGCTTTTTCACTAGTACAGAACTCTTAATTGCTTATAGACACTGATGGATCACTCTTTTTTTTCCTTTCATGACATTTCCTTGAACAGCATAAGAAGAAAAACTGAACCTTGATTTGTTTAATCAAATTGACAAATGTTAAGCTATGTGCATGATTCTATTTCATATTATAATTCAGTGCTGTTTTAGGATAATGATATATGTGGRCTTATCAGTTACTTCCAAGTTTTTGGAGTTGCATATTTTAAAGGCATGTTTCCTCTGACTGAATCCAAAATCAAAACCAGGGTTTAGTCAATATGTATATTGCAGGRTTTTCAAAAGTTAGCTGAAAAGGTTTTCTAATTATACTGACACTTTTAGAGTGGAAAAGATGAGTACAAATATCTAAGAGATGATTAAATGGTAGGTGAAATTCCATGAAAAGGGATATTCCTCAGAGAATGAAAAAAAAAATAAAACACATTTAAGGAATAAGACCTTGAGATATAATAGACAGAACTGTGAAAACATAATTTCAGTCCTTGGTAGTCCCTTAAAAAGAAAATGGAATTTAGCAACGATTGGAAAATTTAAAAAAAAAAAAAAAATAACTCCATATAAATCCAGGATGCCCTCTATCCTGAACATTGCTTTTTTTCTATAGCAGGGCTGGGAAAGTGCAGAAAAAGAAATARGTATGTCTAAAGGTATGGAATGACTTTGTGTAAGAAGCCACTGAATTAAGAGCAGAACACATCAGGCCGAAAAGAGCAGCTGGAGGGGAATGCAGCAGTGCTCCACAGAATCATTACAGTTATTGAGTAGGGACCCACTCACTGTCTCGTCCTCTACATGACTTAATAGYCATCAAATAAACCCGTAAGAGGCAGCTTCAAAGCTAAGCAAGGATGTATTTTGTCACACAGTGCAATTCCTAGCTATGAAACCTCCATGGGACAYTTTCCATAGTAAATGTACACAGGCTCAAAAACAACAGGGCACATTCAGGGAAGAAAAGTTCACCAAGGGCTGCTAAATATGAAGTTACTACCTTCCATGCAAAAAGTCCCTGAAACAAAAAACACTGTATGTTGTGGGACCACTGTGCTCTGGTCATGTGCATTTAGTTTTCCCTCTGGATCTGTGGTGGAGACACTCCTGGATAAAACCTRGCAGGAATTCTCTCACCTCTCCTGGCTGTTGTATACAGAAGTACTACAGAACAATTCAACAGCTCTTTGTGGTATCACAAATTTGCTTTATATTCAAGAATGACAAATTAAATATAAATTATTTTATAATTTTAATAGTCTCTAGAAAGCATCCCAATGGTCTTCGTGAAGGTTGCACAAGATCCCTGAAAAGACACCCAACACAGTTACTGACTGTGTGGCTCAAATCAGTCTACTTTCTGTGAGGTACACACTGGTCTTTTCTACCTGTACAAACTTCTATCTCACTTGCTAAGAGAATTACCTCCAAACTGTAGTTTCAATGTATTTATTATATCTGAATATCATGGACACAAAGCAAATACAAACACTAATCTGGGCTTAAATTCAAAATGCAATATAAATTATTATAGTCCCATGTTTAGTTACATGTAAATTTAGCATGACAATAATAATAAAGTTGCTCAGTTTTCTCAGAGTTGAAGATTGAAACAGCAGCAAGCATTCTARGAAAGCAAAAATCAGATAAATGTCAGTGAGGTGAGAAAGAGGCTCTATCAAACATTATTAGAAAAAAAGCACATGCAAAGAACAAAGGAGAAAATTACATTATTTTGGACTTTTCTGATTTGAACAAAGTATAATGTARAGGGGAGAAATGGAAGGTGAGATGAAAGAGTCAGAGTGAGGTGCAGAGTCCAGGATCTGTGGTGCAAAGAAGCCAAAGCAGTAGTTAATGGGGCCAGCAAGAGTCCCTGGGGAGTGGTGAAGTGCTGGATATGGACAAGTGAAGAAGGGCTAGAAGAAGGCAAAAGATAGGCTTGCAGTGCTGTATTCTGAGCAAACAGAAGAGCAGATGAGGAAATTATGTCCACTTTTTTTTGGCAATAGAAATAAAAGAGATTTTTCAGTTGRACCCCAAGTACAAGACAATCCAAAAGGAAGCCAGAGGAAAAGAATAATGAAGGTTGACAGTCCCCAAGCCTGTTGTAGTATTGAATAAAAATGTGGCATTTTCAGATAGATTTAATCTATATAAGATCCTTTTGGGAGGCTCAGGGGTTATTTAATTTACTTTTTTATATATTTGTTTGGTTGGTTTTGGTATTACTGGTGGTCATGATGTTCAGTATTCCACAGCATTTCTTTTTTATTGCATGCTTTTAACCTCAGAGGTGTGATATTTCAGGATGATGATTCYTTGCATAGTAACCCAGAGCAGAAGGAAAAACATTCCTCTCTCCAGTTAAAAACACCAAAACAAATATATAGAGATTTCCCTCAATGTTCTACACAAAAATGGTTGTATGCAGCCTCTAAACTATTCCTTGACCTCACTCTTTTACAGAATAAAMCTRTTTTGGAAATCTCTGGATCAGGGAAAGTATGATTTTTCTTTTCCCACGCAATATAGTCTAAAATTAAACTGATGTTGTTTCCCTRAAGTGTAGAAAACTTGAGGAAATAATTATGCTGTCAGATAAGCAAATGTAAAGGAATGTTTAAGGTGTGAAAGAAATAATCACTGACAGGTAAAATCCTTAGGAGCAGGGCGAGGAAAATGAGCAGCTCAGAGCTGGATGTTGAACAGAGACAGGCACCATAAAAAGGATCACAGATTTGCTTTCAGAGACATTCTGCAGTAGATACAATGGTGAATTTTTTTCCAAAGTAAAACTTGGATTAAGTCAAAGAGAAGYAGAGACAAAAGAAAGGCTGAAAATGTGAGGTGTTGTTGAAGAGCTGGAGCTAGAGGAGAAGCCAATTTACATTATTGCAACAATACATTGCATTGGGAAAAAATCTATCTGATGATGGGGGATTGGGCCTTCTTATGCTCACTAGAAAGTCTTTTTTCCATTCAAMAGATATTTGTAATTGTATCTTATGTAAATAGATACATTTCTACTCTACCTTTTTTCCCCTTGTAGATCTTCTGTTATTATTGTAAAATTCTCAATAGAYTCTAGTAAGAGCTCACAGGAGGTCAGAACTGGATAAGTTCTGTGATGAGCAGTACTTGGTGTCCTACAGAGGAATGCCTGTAATTGCAGTTAGTGTTGAGCTCAGAATTGTATTGGGAAAACAGGGAAGATGAGATGAAGTCCATGTGGACGGATGTTGCTCAGTGGAAAGAGTGGATGGCTCCTGCTGCAGCTGTGCAGGAGTAACTGGATCCTTTTGAATTATTTCAGTATCAACAAATATATTCAAGTATCAATATGCTTCACCCCTCAGATGATGTGAAGAGCCTGTGCCACTGGAAGGGTCCCTTGAGGTATAATAATGGAAACTGTTGTGAAAGCTGAGGAACAGAAGAGTGTTCTCAAAGTCACAAGAGGAGTGATCCTTCTTACTTGTCACTCATCCTTCTTGTACAGTGGCATATGAGACTGTTGATATCAAAATACTAAATGGGATGCTAAGAAAAGGACAAAGGGGCAAAGTGCCTAGCAGTACTTCCTGACTTCATCAAACATAAAGGTTTTGATGTACCTAATGATTTCATCCATTAACTTATGTGGAATAGCAGATGAGTTTGGTTTTTATCAATAAACATCTCAGAATTCATTTCAGAGAAAAAATAAGTRATTTTGAGAATTAGTTATGAAGCTAATACAGAACTTATTCCTAAAAAATTACATTGAATTCTAATTTGCCATTGCTTGTAAAAGAGTGATGTACATAATGAAAATGTACTATTTTTCAGAAATAATGCCTGTCTTTAGCTGTTTGGAATATCATTATTCTCATTCTCCAGCTTGCAAAGTACATTAAAAACAGTCACTTTGTCGTGGTATAGTCATGACACCTATGACCTGATTGTCAGCTTCATTAAGTTGTATGAGATTATCTTGATGAAGGACAGGGGAAGGTATCTTTATATTTCACAAAAGAAGAGAACAATAAACATTTAATGACACAAACACAACTTTGATGGGACTACTGCTAGCTGTTGAAACTATTTCTATAAATGTCAGACACATGAGCATGAATTGAATGAAAAACAGCTTCAGGATCTACAAAGGAWTAAACCAAGAAGAAAAAAGGATACCAATAAGATTTATATTTAGATTTATAAACCAGGGTTAAATAAAATTTTTAAAAAAGGGAGGGGTAAGAATGAAATCTTAGATGTCTAACTTTCATTCTCATCCTTGCAATATTTTGTATTTTTGTTGTTTCTTATCTCAGTAAATAAGATGCTCTGCCACTCCAAAGATAGCTTTACCTTTACAGACTGGAAAAAGAAAGAAAGAAAGAAAGAAAGCAGAAAATTACTAGATCATCAGAGCTATGGAACAGAATATTTTCAAAGAGAAGGAGCAAGCCTTCCCTTGTGCACCATTATTAGGCTGCAGTTGTGCATTCACTTATTTTGATATACTTAACTTCAACTTTGTAGCAACATGGATGATGAATCACTCATCCAGCACCTTAGAAAGCAAGTCTTCCTGCTGAASCAAATTACATCAGACAGGGACTTTAGCAATTCTGCTTAGTAGATTTAAGAGGCAGAGAGAGTGTGATGAAAAGTGGTAATTCATCCCTAGACTGAAAGCTTCAGTGCTGTTTAATAAATCCCTCTTAAGACAAGACCTGAATTCTTAGGCTTGAGTTCTGGYTATGTTTCAGAACAAAGCTTCAGARGTACCTGGAAAAGGTAGGTGCCCATTTCTCACCTGAGCACAGAGGSAAAGTGTGCAGACTTAGAGAGGCAGAATATTCCTATTTCATGGTCTCTCTTTTCCAGTTCAATACCTTCCCAATACAAGTGTATCCTTCTGCCTTTCTTGGTTTGTGTCTTTGTAGAACAGAAGCCTCACAAWACACACACAGTTTGAGATTGTCAGGCATAATGACATAAAATAATTAACCAAGAGTTAGGCTATAGTATGTCTTTCACTGTTGAGAACAACTGTCTTGCAAATGTAAAAAGTAAAAGAAAATTTGAAAAACACCCCAAACAAATATTAATGAAGCATGGAAAAAAAAAAAGAATTCCCCACTGTTGAAGAATGACCAGAGCTGATTTATCCTTTATTTCTTGAAAAGAAACAACAGTTACTGCAAGGTTAAGAAGGAACTTGAAAATCTTTAGTCTTATTAGAAATCTCTTCGTCATGGGTAAATATTTAAAGCAGAATGCCAATGTGATATCAATTGAAGGAGAATAATTCTTACCACTCTCTATGTAGAAAATGTAATTCATGGCACTGTAGCAACTGYGCTATAGTTAAAATTTATTTTACAGTTAAATAAATGTATATTTTTGAGCAGGGTAATTTATACTTTTGATAATAAAGGCTTTCACATCCATTAACCATAAAATCTCAATGGAGTCTAAGTCCAATTGAGGTCATCCCATGAGACTTATTTAAAACTTAACAAACATAATCAAACATTAATAGCAAGTAACTTTTATCAAAGCATCCTACYGGTGTCAAAGAATAGGACTTTACATAAATTGCATTGTATACATTTTAAGGATACTTATGCAGGCAAYAATTCWTCTTTTCTTCAGCTTAAACTTTTTCTCCTCTGAGAAGCAGCAAASGTTCTTTGTTGCCCATGTAAGACAGGGAGATCCTTCAAGGATTGTAAGAAACATGTTTTTGCAGTTTTTCTAAATTTTCAAATGTTATCTTATTTATCAATTTTATTGTGATAAAGATGYTTTTAATAGACTGACAAACACAGCAGGGGACTGCACATTCCATGATAAAACAGGTATGTTTTTCTACTTGAGACATACCAACTATGGTCTCAAGTAACACCAAAACAAAGCAGGCTGGGCAGAAGCACAAAGCACATTATTTTCTCTCCTTGCTGCTGCTGTCTGGGGGGCTCCACAGTTCCATGGTTTCCCAATTGCCACAAATGTTGCTGCCCTTGTGAGACTGGCTGTGGCTTCTTCTGCAGTATTTGTCCCCAAGCAACTGTAAGGTCCACATGCCATTTCCTTTTAATTGTCTCTGTAGGTCTCCTGGCTCCTCTTGGGAACAGTTATCCATATGTACTTCTTTTGCTTTCTCCTTCTTTTCTTTACTCAGGAAGGAATTACACAGGTGCATTACTTYTKCATCCTGTAGTTAGTTTACTGTATTCAAATATTTTCCCCATTTTGGAAAGATCACAGATATCTGTAAGTTGTCCTTGGGTAAGGACCAGAAATTACAGGCTAAAAAATTAAARTTATTTGCAGTCATATTTCTGAGCCTCTTTTTTTGTCCCTGTTTTTACAGTTAGATGTAATTTTTCTCATGCTGTTTCCCTAGACCCTACTGGAAAAGTAAGGGCAGCTAAAATACACTCTGTCCTACTCCAGAGACCTCTTCAGCAGCATTATTAGGTATTTTTCATTCCTGTATTACTTTACATTAAAATATTAAAGGCCTGTCACTGAGTTCCCTAGCATACTTTTACATTACCTTACATAATTTTACCATGGGAGTTTTTTCTTTGCCTCTCAGTGTTTAGTTTATTCATCATATGGCACSATTATTAGTCCTTTTCCACAGTGTCAAATCTTACTGAACTTGTGACTTATTAATTAACTACTTGTCTCCAATGATTAAAATTGCATGGAACCCAGCAAAACATCACCTGCTGTTTATTSCTGTGTCTCTGAAGCTACAGTCTTAAACAGCCATGGCCAATTTGTTTTATTGCCTTTATATGATAAGATATAAGTCTGTTGAACTATAAATGTTCTCTTGTGGCTGCTAGATATSACACTTGGCATGATGCTGAGAAAAATTGTGTTACTCTCCAGTCAGAATTATATAGCAGRAGCTTCAGCAAAATTGTAAAGGCCTAACTAATGGACACCTACTTTTAACAGATGAAATAAAACCAAGATATTGTAGTGTACATGCTAAACACAAGAACACACTGATTGAGATTTTTAAAAAAATCCACTTAAATCTGAAAACTATTCTGAATAAAACAAGTGTCAGTTTCTTTGAAGAGAAATATCTTTTACTTGTGCTRTATATCAGCAACTTGTACACTAAGGTAAAAGAGTAACACTGGTAGATGACCAACAGTGTTTCTCAACTGTATTGCAGAAAATTTTCTAATAAACTGTATTTAACTACCGAATTCAGTTCTGTTCTGGTCAATATAAATTCATACACTTTTATAACATTTAGGCATMTTACATATTCAAATATTTTGTGAGCAGAAGATATTAATTCCTAAAAATGTAYCAGASGGGARAAAAGGSTTTTTCTGTTTGTTTKGTTTTGTTTCATTTTTTTCATTTCCATTTGTGCAGGCTTTATGTCCAAAATGTAGAAAAGACAGCCCATAATAAGTTTCATGGGCACGATTGCCAAAGGAGCAGTTCACACACATAATGAGTGGTGGCTTCCAACATTGCCACCATACCCCTCTCCATGCACCCAACATATAAGTGGTCATTTATATACTTTATATTCTGTCCTTTTGATAATAGTGAGATATCTAAAGCATGCTTTTTATGAGCATGGCACTATTATTTTTGTTCATGCTAAGCAGAATGTAATTTAAGTTTCCCTATTGACATCTGTAAGACTTCCTGTGAATAAAGTACCAAACAAATGCCAAAATCTAGCTCTTTGGGAATATTTCAGTTTAGTTGCATCTATCCCCCCATGGAAAGAGCCTAATGGAGTGCCTGAGCAGGAGTGGTGATGGTGARTGTCCTTAATGGAGATGTGATTCTGCAAGAAAAGATAGAGGAAGACCATAGCCTRTATTTATTTCCTACTAGAATAACTGAAAATTACTCTGAGGTTCAGTCATAGATTATTGCCTGTGGTCAGAGAAATGCCTTTGTTTTAGAGACACTCAGAGACAAAGTGCTAAGGTTAATGTGCCAGGTCTAAACCAGTAGATTATACCCATATGAAACGTTGCCATCCCTAAAGGAGGATTAAATAAATCAACACAAGCAATGTTCTTGACTACTATAAACAATCAGGAAGTGCATAGATTGAGATTACAAAAGTCAWCTCWCTGCAGGRGAACGATTGCCTARTGTCCTGCTGGGAGTGGGAATGTTTCTTATACATGTCATTATTTTTACAAAGGTAAGATACAAAGTTGCATTATGAATAAAACACCCACCTTCTCAATTTCTTTTCATTCTAATGGTGGTGTACCTGTTGAAAATATTTCACAGTTTCTTCTAAAATGTGCCATTGTCTTTTTATGAATTTACTGTGCTATTTGTGACTCTCTCCAATGAAGTATGATTTTGCATCCTCTGTCGCAAAACACTTTAAGGCAAACAAGTAAAACTTCAAAGACCAAAAGAGGAAAAGAATGATGAGACTTCCACTCTCAGATGTGAATATGAAAGGAGCATTTTTCCTGTTCTCATGTCTAGCAAGATGAGGAACAAGATTATCTAGGTACTTTGCAGTAAGGCACCATCTATGTCATGGCATTAGCAATGTTATCTAATACTCAGACTCATTAAAATCTAGATTATTTTAGCCCACAAATGGACCCTAAACCATTTTGCAACAGAATAAAAGAACTCAAAGTTGCAGGAGCTCAGTTGTTCTCATAACTCCTCTCATACAGAAAATCATTGAAATCCTTAAATGGACAGCATAATAGCAGCTCCAAGGTCTGGAAAAGAAAAACAGCTGGTGCCACCTCCATTGGAGGCAGAGGTATGGGTACTGGCAAGGTAAAAAAATTGTAAGTGAAAAGTTGTCACTGCAGCTTCCTTCCTGTAAGTATAATTGTTCATGCTCATATTGTGACAAAACAGAACTCTCTGTGCTTGAATATTTAATAAGAGAACKGCCCGTGGAGGAAGCTATACATGGAAACTTTGGACTTGTCTGATGTAGTCATTTGTTTCTTGGAACCACAGAGGTGGCCTCAAACATAGGATCATCAAATGTCAAGTGAGCTGTACATCTTTGCAAATTTCAATTGYAGTTGCCTGGTAATAAGTGTAGTTTCCAGCAGAGAAGAGCAAAGTTCTACCATACATTTCAAGAGCAATATTTTAAACAATACATTTTTCAGTCAAATTTGTACTCTAATCTTTGCCATGAACAAATGTCTAACACTGCATSATAAATCTAGTGATGTAAGCCTAGGAGGCTTTCTTCTTTTTTGTAGCAACTTGTATTATTAACTAAAGAAGATTATACATAGTAGAAAGAGGGGACTATTTCTCATACTCCTTTTGAAAAGGCTAATACATCATCCCATAGGAATGGCAGTCATATAAATCTTTYAAAAAGTACCTTTATAATTTTAGTCTGATATTTAAAAGTTAACAAGCATTTGAAATCCTTCTGCCAACAGTAGAAGCTGTGGATGGATAGCATCTCTGTATGAACTCAGGCTGTGAGGCTACAGGTAGTGAAGGTGAAGTTTTCGCTCTTTGTTTTTTCTGATGTAACTGAGGTATAGTCTGATATGGCAAAAATATTCACCTCATTAATAATGTCTCCTGTAAGATCATTTAAAACAAGTCAACATATTGAATAACATTTACAAAAAAAAAACTTTGGTCCTAAGTAGATTGACAGCTGTGCTTGATATAACTTAGGACATGCCTTAGGATGGGGCTCAGCTCTCTCAGTTTTATCAATGGTCCTAATCATTAGAAAAGCTATTCAGCTGTTACATTTAGACTGCTAAATAAATTAATATTCAGGGAGAAGAAAAAGCTCACAGATTTGTAGCAAAGCTTGCAAATATGGTTTTTAAGGCAGGTAAAATGGACTCTTTTGTTTGCTTCATAGTTTAACAGCATTTTAATCAATTTAAAATATCAGGGAGCAAGGYTGTCTTTATTTTTTTATTTTAAAATGGCTGGATCTGGCACTGATAATCCTGTTGTGACAATGTAAAGACAGAGCAGCAATATCACATGCTAGGTACAGAACACTTAAAGCAGCAAGTGGCCATCTGAAATTGCTAACAATCCAAATATCTTTTGTATAACATTTGTGTAACGTTTATATAGTTAATAAAGAGRAACATTGAATCAAGCTGCACTCTAATGAGTCAATATTATAAATAGTTCTTCACATCTTAATTTCTCTCCTTCTAGCCCTTGTTTCTGCTATTCTTACTGAGTTAATTTTAAAATCCTGTCAAAGACTTCTGACTGAGTCACTGAAGTGGGTCAGGTAATGAACTGATCAGACTGCTTTTTTTTTCTGAGTGCTCACATATGAAACAAGATTACTTCATTAGTTCCTGGAATGTTGTGAATACATATGATAATTTGCCACACACTTAAGCWCTGAGCTYTTTTATGTGATACAGAAATTTTTATGATGATGCATGGCTGTATAATGGAGGATGATGAAGGTTTTCATTTTGCATCAGGCTCCGATGTTGTAGGTGAAGAATGAATAGGAAAAATTGTCTTCCTTTTTTGCTTGTTACTTTAAAACACTACAATCTCAGCTGAAGTCCAAGATCCAGAGACTTTGTTTCTCTGGTGTATTCCTTCACAGACTATCAGTTGTCATGTCTTATGATTTCTCATATCATCATGCCATTTCTTGGGAAGATGAGTGATCAAATCCCTTGATTCAGTTTATGGATAAATAAGGATGTTCTTTATATTTATTTTGAAAGAGGAATGCCAATATCTCTGTTTCTAGTCACTGGTAATTTCGGTATATTTTGGAATCGGTTTTGAACGAGACTTTTATAGAACTAAAAAAATTTTCTGATCTTAACTAGAGCAAGTAATAAGATAGTRTCTAGCTGAAATAGTCTCTCAAATATGTTTAAACATACTAATTTAATTACTTATTGCAAAGTTTTCACTTAGAGCAAATGGAAAAAATGTAGAGCCATCTCACTTTCAGAAGACTGGAGTYAGGACTCTGTCTTCAGATCCATGTGGTCCAGGATTTCCAGGAAAGTTCCTGCTATTCTATCAAGGGTCYTCAGGAATAGAAATTTCTGTACTGCAATCTGTGTAATTTTGTCCCTGATCAACAAAGGAGCACACCTCATCTGGYAGCACAGATGTGCTGGGAAGTGGTGCCAGAGCAGTGGTGTGAGATCTGCYGTGTGCTCTTCAGTGATGTCTGGGGCTGACTCAGCCAGGGAGGATAATGCTGTTCAGTCCATGCCACAGTACACCCTGGAGGCAGCTGAAGGTGAGCTGAGCAAGAAAAAAAGAAAGCACCAGTCCTGAGTTTCCTGGAGCAGGTACTCTAGGGAGGCTGATTGTGCTTTAAAGAACATTGTAAAAAAAGTTTTTGGACAGAGATCTTAAGTTCGAGCCACAAATTTTAGTCCCTTCTTGACTGTTACACACTGCAAGAGATAATTACCTCAGCCTCTGAGGTGTCTGAAGCAGAATTTGTCTGKGCAGTGTAGCAGTACTCCCTGGCCATATTTTCTGCTTCTGTTCCCTCCCCAATCTACTCCATAGGGTCCCAACTCTACAAAAATTCTGAGTTGCTCCATTTAATRTTGTCTCAGAGTACCTTTTACTACTCTGGCAGCAATCAGGATCAGATCCAATACCAGTAAATACTGCAGGTTTGCACAATAGGTATTCCTCTCCTAAAATACATTAACTGCCAATGTTTAATTCAAAATCGTTCAAATTCAGGTTATGTTGAATGAGATCATTTGTCATTTGATCCATTTTCTCCATTCTCAGCAWACACAGCTTTATTACCAGTCTGAGCAAACCAAAGAACCTTTGCATCATCATAATCATAAAACACTTTCTTTTGTCATTAATTAGACACAACTGGGCAGGAAATAACACAGAGGCCATAAAAACCAGTGATGTATACTAAGCTCAAGGCAATAGATTTTTCCTTTGATTTCCAGAAACTTTTGACAGAGCTGGAATAAGCTGTACTMTTCTTTTTTCTACAACAAATACTTCTTTTTATACCTCTTTTCCTTACCTTTCTTTCAGCTTTCTCTWGTCCATGAAGTGAGACACCCTGCCGTGACAAGGAAGACAAGCAATTGCAAACAGTAATYTATTTTAAAGGCACTTCCCATATATACCAGAAGTCTCAGTGACACTGTGAAGAGTGTATAGAATGTGCCCTTTGTTTCAGATCTTTCCTTTTACAAGTTATATTCAAGGGTACTGTGGAGGTTCATTTMTGGGAAAACCTGCATAACTTGATGGATTCAGCTCCATGTTGAATCTAACATAGATTAATGTGGTTTTTTGATTGCAATGGCTGGGTGACTCAGGGACAGGAGCTGGGGCACAAGTGAGGGGCAAGAAGTAAAATCCTTAGTAGGGCTGTTCTACACTATTCAGAGATACACACTCCCATGTACAAAGTGGGCTTGTCAGGTGTATTTGACTTCCCCCTGCACCTGGACAGCCCACAACAATGSCAGAAGTGCTTTGTTCTTGCTAAGGGAAGTGATGGTGGGATTTCTTGTGATGGCCAGGCTGCCAAATTTGGGGGCATGATTAGTGATAGACRTGTGTATGTGTGTGATACCAGGAATTACACCAGAACATAAAATGTCAATTCAATTGCCATAGGTCTATGAAGTACATGAAGTCTATGAATACAGTCAGTAAAAGGGAAAAGCCCTTCACAGTATAGGAGAGAATTCACATCACATTCAGCTATATTGTGTGCATGCACACAAAAATAATWATTATTACACCTGTGCTTATAAATGTCTCACAGATGCAAAGCCACCATTATCTTCTCTAAAGGAAAAAAAAAATTATAACTCTTTTTAACATTTCTCATGTGAGGAAAATAGTACAACTAAAGATCATGAAAGTGTATGGTACAAGCCTAGATCATAATTATGAASTACTTTAAATTATGAGCTTTAAAGAACTAGATGGGAGGACATGGAGTGGCTGCTATATTGAACTTCTTTGCCCAGACCTCAGTGCTGGTTGGAGCAAAGTAGTTAAGACAAAGGCAGTTGTAGGTATATTCACGGGGTGTCTGTGAATATAAAAGAGATAATCTTTTATAGAACTGGAGAAAAACTTCTGCTCTATGTCCTCTAGTCCAATGTATCAGTCCAGGATTTTTTTTCTTTTTTTTTTTACCATCAGGTTCAGAGCCAATAGAATTGAGTACAATATTATTTACAGTTATTTTGGATACTTTGAAATGGACACATGTAACAACAGGAGCCTGTTGACAGATAAAATATGAGTAGCAAAACCAGCTAAATTTAGAAATCAGCATTTCACAGTAATACATAATGGATCATTTCACACAGGTTGTTACTGACAGTGATTCTTTGTCTACTGGTTGTTTTTGTATGTGATCACTCCTTGGTGTCACAGAACATTGTTCCTGGTCAGACAAAAAAGTGGAAATGGCGTGCATGCATGAAAGGGACTTTTGTGTTTTGGCCATTCTTATCATATTAGTGTCAAAATGGAAAACTTAAATAGATTGACATCTTTCTTTTAATTTCAAACATTACAAAACAGTTTTCAAACTTATTTTCAATATAATAATATTTCAAAGTAAATTTTCCAGTGGTTATTCTGCCCTGAGTGAAAACAGTAATCAGTCTTAGGATGTGAAACAAAACTGAAAAATTATATATCCCTAATAATTTCTGTTATTTTACTGGTACATATTTTCTCCACCAGTTTTTCTAGTGATAGAATAGAATATAATGAGAATGTTTGCATGTTTTATTTCTAAAAAAATTATTTTATTATTAGATTCGATAATACATGAAGTACAGTGCCAGCTGACAACAGTGAAACAGAGAAATGGCAATGGTGCAGTCTTCATTGGGAGACTCTTTACTGCACTGGACCACACATTTGTCTCCTGGAATGTGTCACAGTTCAAAGCATCTCCAGTTCCCCAACAAATMATTTTAKTTGATACACCTCTTCTCCTAAATTTTAATTACCACCTGATTAAGCATTGTGGGTGTGATTTCATAAATAAAATAAAGAAAAATACAGATTGCAGAGAGGCAATAAGGGATCCACAARCATTGTGCTAATTATTGAATGACATTTCATAATTATGGTTAGTGTGTATTTCCATTTCTCTCTAAGGCAAGGAAATTAATTAATTTTGTGCAACTTAATACATTGAAAGTTATGTCAAACATTTAGAACTTAAAACATAAGAAGGAAGAAAAAAAAAAAGAGGAAACAACTTTCAAAAACCATCTTAAGCTTCAGATCAGGAAGTCATAAATCTCCCTGCACTAATGATAATCCAAAAATGTTTAGCTAAGATAATAAAAATGTCTTGCTTGCTACCATAACTTATTTTCATGACCTACAATAACTGTTATGAATGTTTCCCATCAGTACACATATATCTTTTATCAGTTTAGAATATATGAACAATGCTTGCCAAACAAAGCCATTAAAAAAACTGTAATAATAAAAAACAACTTCTATCAACATTTAAGCTTATTAAAAACAATGTAAGAAAAGCAGAAGAAATTTAAATGTAAAGCAAGTGAACATATACACTGACAAATAAAATTAAGGATTTGAGAAGATCATCTGGTTTAGCATATTCAATAACTAGTTTTTTTTAACATTATTTTTGGAAATCAAATTGAAAAACTTGTTTTTAAAAATTGAATCMTTTAGCAGCAGGATATTTTCTCTCTCAAAATCAAGTTAAAAAAAGAAGTTTGSCTTTTCTCCTTAAAAAAAGAATGTATTTTGTTTCTAATTGGCTGCAAACTGTGGGAAGTAAACAAAGACCTTATATAACATAAATAGTACTAATAGAATTATGTRGTGTACAGAAAAGGTTAATTGAATTTTGTGGTTTCCTTCTCTGTATAGAACTGACTGGGAAGAATTTTTAAAGCACAGCTGGTGTGTTTCTTCCATTATTAGCACTTGATCTACACTCAGTTTGTGGTGATAAATGAGTAYTTTTACTTTCATGTGGTGTTATGCCACTTCTCATTTCTGTAATGAACATATCAATTGATAACACAGACTGAAGAGGGCACTTAACAACCCTGGTCAGATTATGGTATTCATGCTCATGGTCAGAATGGTATTCTGCTGATATGAAGACATGCAAATGGAAATAGGAATAAGATCTGTGATATAATCTTTGTGAAAATAATAAATAAATAAATAAATAAATAAATAAATAAATCTATAAACCTCAGCTGCATTTGAACTGTGTTTGTTTTAAGAAAGGGATGGAATGCTGGAAAATTCAATGTAAGAAGAATAACAAAAGGGATATTTTTTGATTAGGAAAGCTTGAACCAGGAACAAGAGCTATTTCTTTCTGGGAAGGGTTTTATAACAATATTATCAGTTACACTGAAGTCTTTCAGAGATACAATGGCTGATTGGCTTACTTGCACACAACCAGTGTTAGGTTGGATTTATAAAAAGGATTTCCAAAAGGATTGATACATCAGTCCCAGACCAGGCTCTGCAGAAATATTATGGAGCTTTGTTTGTCTGAATCTGCAAGAACAGGTATAATAAACATCTGTTGGATATGAGAAAGGAATATTTGTCCTTTCAAAGAGATAAAATTTGTGTGCATACRCACATAAATTAAAAAGTGATTCTCCAAATTAAGCTTGTCATAATATCTTATAAGCCCCAGACATTAAGACCTAAAACTGTCAGCTTCTTTTCTCCCTCATTAATCTCAAAATATAACTCAGCTTCCTGCACAAAATTACATGCTATAGATTCAAGTAATGATTTCTGTCTGGTTAAAGAGAACAATAAAATATATTTCATGCTTGTCAAACATAGTTTCAAAACAAAGCAGATACATTTTAAAACTGAATTCGGACTTATTTTATGACTGATCAAATCTGATGTTTATCTTCAACAACACAGAYTAATTCAGAATATATTAAAAATTAATTATGGTCATTTGTTCCTTGGAGTTATTTACTGTCATTTAAAAGAGATATTGAAAGCATATATTATTTTCTAATAATTTATCCACAGAAAAAAACAAGCCTTAAAAAATTAGATAAAAGATCTGCATCACATCAGTTAGCTTGTGACCATGATGACCATGTCAGTGTGGAGAAGAATAAATGACTGACATTCTCAATGCTGGAGAATACTAGAGGCACCCTGTAGAGATTTGTGTTAGGACCTGTGGTATGATGAACAAATCATATTTTTGAAAAAGATACTGACTACAGAGGCCACAATGTTTGCAGACAACACAAAAATAATCAGGACTGTGAGAAAACAAGGTTTTGAGAAATGTTGCAAAATGTTCTCATAGCACAGTATAGAAAAAAGGAAAAAAGAAAAATGGCAAAAATGGGAGACTTGAAATTTTGTGTGTGGAAAGAAAAATATGTGGAGGAAAAGAACTGCATGTACATGTGATGTATTTTAAAATTACAATTACTATGCAGATAGCAGAATATGAAGTCTTTATAGGAGCATTGAAAACACCTGCTCAAGTCTCAATGGCAATAYAGAAAGGAAATAAAATGTAAAATATATTAAGAAAATAATTGAGAATAATCCCTTCTACTGTTAGCTTATGGATGAAATGTTGTTTACCTAGAGCCTCTGTGCTTCCAGCTTTTCTTATCTTATCTGCAAAACAGCCTGTAACTAAAAAATGGGTAGAGGCTACAGGGGTGACCAGAGATATATAGCAGTTTATGTATTCAGAAAAACCAAGTTAATACACTTCAGCTTGGAAAGGAGAAGATACTAAAAAGATGGCTAGCAGAAAAATTCTCTGAGACTATTTATAGTTTCTTATGATGAAAGAATTGAGGGTACATAGTGAAATTACCACACAAATTATAATTAAATTAAGTAACTCATCACCACACCATGTTGCAGGGGCCAGACTATAARTAGACTCAGAAAGTAATTTTTAAAACAAAGTAATGGAAAAAACATCCACTAGAGTGGATGTTTACAWTGATGGCTTTTGAAGTGCCTAAACTGTAGATTGCTGAAAGCTGGAATGACACACAAGGGGAAGTGCCAAAGTATCAATTGTCCTGTTTTGTTCTTTTTTTGTTAAGTATCCACAAATGATCACTGCCAGACAGGATGTAAAGTCACTTCCAGACTTACATAAAAGGGRTCTTTGATTTCATCAGGAAACCAGYTTTCAAATTCTTATCTTAACAGTGTTGCAGAGAAGATATGTCAGGTCATAGTCTGAAAAGTTATGCTTGAACAAAACTAAAACATTAACTAATTAATACCTTAAATATATTAACAAGCAATAATAATACATCATTTAATAATCAAGTTTATTACATTTGTTATAAGTATATGGCCAATGTTTTCCATATTTGAAACCATGTCATCCACCAGACTGCAGAATTCCTAAGCCTGAAATTCGTGAAAGGGCCACAGTTTATTGTTTCCTCTAAGTTGTTTTTCCTCCAGTGTAAATGATAATTTTTGCTAGTTTCTTCCTCTCTCACCTTCAGGGAATTTTTTTCATTAAAGTAGTGGTTTAAAAAACACATAATGCCTGATAYACCTTCAAATGCAAATACAGTTCTGGCTACAAAGCATAAATGTATATGCCAGGTTTCAATATAATCGAAAAAGAAGATGTTATTTTAACTGAGAGCAGAAAGAATCTGTGAATTACCTGCAGGAGTCACATTTTACAGAAGTCAAATATTATGGAAATATTTCAGTTCCTTTATCTCATCTGTTAGAAAATCCTTAGAGAAGGTTTATTTGTCTACCAAAAGCAGCCTAACAAATTTATATCTTCAGCAGGCAAGACACAGAATCTTTTACATCAAAGAAGAAATGTTCAGTTCTTGATATGTCACCTATTTCACACCAAAATCACTCCTTACTGAAGTTTACTTCACAGTTTCTGAAGGTGTCTTGTCAGTGKCCAATTTATCATTTGGCAGTGACATCTGCTGTTTCTCCAGTATGATTTCATGTCCAAGCAATCAACACCTGGGAATGCATCTCGAGAAGCAGGTTTCTTGCAAACTGAAGGACCTACCCTTGTGCCTGCAGTGGGCAAGAGGTTKTTCAGAAGCTGATGAGTCCTTCCTGGTGAAAAGCCAGTAAAAGCACAAGAAAAACCTGCTGTTACGTTGGCAAGCTCTTGTAGCATAAAAATTTGGGCTATAGTCTTTTGACTGCATACTCCATTTAGAGCTGCCATTTCTGAGAGTGCTCTGAGAGTGTTCTGAGAGAGCCCAGGTAGGTGAGTGTGGCCACACTACATCCAGGGCATCATGAGTGGTAGTCAGCCAGTCTGCACCACACGTAGGATGGCGCTCATCTGTAATGGGGACATTACTGCAAAGCTTTCACATATCCCATAATCAAGGCAAATTGAAACCAAAACTGTCATCTTGAGTTAGGTTGCAGAACTRCTAAATATAGCTGCAACAAAAACAAGCCACCCCATGGTTTCTTCCCCCATTTCACAAGACCTTGGGAAGAAGGAGAGGCACAATCCYACTTTCCCCTGGTTATGAGCCTTTTAAAACATTTATTTATGATTTGGTCCTTAGAAAGGGATTTAGAAATCAGATATATGTTTTAATTGTTAACAGGTAAAGCAGTCAGATTTATTTTGGCCCTGAATCCTGACAGAAACAAAAGAATATGTTAAATCCTTCCTTTCTTATCCAGACCTCCTGTGTCTGTYTCTCCAGGCACTCCTGCAATATGGGTGTCTGGAAATAAAACATGAGAACCACCATAGCATGGTGTGGGGAGTGTGGACAGAAAAACTGCCAGCACAATACACATGAAAGGTAGTTTCATTAAATAAAATTGGCAAATTCTGAGAGTATCTGAAATAGAAKTAAAAAGGAAATACATTTGCTATAAATTTGACCATCCTCCTCTCAATGAAACTACTTTTCTGGTAGAAAAAAAAAATTATTAAAACTTTAAAAAAAATACAGGAACTGCTAACATAATAAGCTGCAATTTATATGAAAAGGATCCTTTTTGCTTCTCAGGGCATTACAGTTCCTCATCCATTTCTCTAGACTACATTTGTTAACTCTGAAATATCTCAAAGGACTTGGAGAATTTTAAAAGCATTGAAAAGTCTGCAAGAAAAAAAAGTAAAGCAACATTTTTATTTCTTTCCCACCTGCTTTCAGAAGGTGTGTGCAGTCACACTGCACAGCTTTTATGCACTGTAAAGCTTACATAATTTAGATTTCATGCYCTACACATTTCAAATTGGTTTGACCCCTTCCTCTCCCGCATATGCAAGCACACAAATGAGTTTTACTGTATTTTTCAAATCAGTGTACCCTCTAATTTACTCAGGGTTGTCTTTTAGAGTGGTTAAAATATTTTAATTAACATTTCAGTCAGGAACCTTCCTTAAAATTTTGTGGTGAAGAACCAAGCATAAAAGTGACTCTGTGTGYATATTGCATATTTTGTTGCAATCTTCTCACTGCTGGACATAAACTGACTGCCGAGAAATTTTTTCACACCTCAGTGACTGAATGGCAAAAACCTATGTATTTAATTATTAGACTCTACTTTATTGGATGACTTAAAACAACAACTTCATAAAAAAGAGGCATCAAGGAGTTTGAARGCTTTTTCTGCCTTTCCAGACAATTTCTTCATTCAACTCCCATTTCCTATGCAGAAGGAGAATTCTCAGCTGATTGCACAAGCTGAGGATTGCTCTGTCTTCCTTATTACTATTCAGACATAAGAGAAAGACAAGAATAGAGCAGAAAGCAGACATACTTCACAAACTCCTGACTAATCCAAGATTTATGCAGCTACACTGAAGTTGAGAAATCCCAAGGCTATTTCATWCTGTTTTGAACCAACATGGCATATATGTTCCTATAAACATAAAGAAAGATGTAATCTCTTTCTACTTATCCTATCATTTGCTCTTTGAGACACTTTTTGAAAATAACTTGGACCAATAATTGTAAAAGTAGCCTTGATTTTTCCTCACCACAAAATAGAATATTTTCCATTCATTTGGATTAAAATTACTTTAAATAAGATGGACATAGCTAAGAAGTGGAAATTGCTCAATGGCAGCCCATATCTGAATAGAATCATAGAATCACATAATCATAGAATGGTTTGGTTTGAAATGGACATTAAAAATTATCTAGCTTGAACCACAATATAATTATCAATTACAAGCAGTAGTTATATTGAGTATAAACAGTAGAAAAGGTAAGGAATAATATGATACCGAATTTAGATATGTAGGTGTCCTTTATTATTGTGAGAGGACTGGTTTTGCTGAGGAGACAAATATTTGAGTATTTTGTCAGTGCTTGTGGTTGAGAAAGGGATGTACCAAAAAGTGTCACATTATTTCTAATATCATATTAGTTTTCAGTATAAAACTGAAAGAAAAAGAAAGTTAGAAAAATTCAAATTGGAAGGAATCCTTGTTGGTCCAACTCCCTTGCCAAAGCATTCCCCARGTTAGTTTCAACTTCAAAGTTTTACCACATTTCTCAGTGTTATATCCTGTCAAATTCTGAATATATTTCCCAGGACAGATATTCTAAAACCTCTTTGGGCACAATTAATGAGAACTTTGAGTCAGTCAATGCAAATGCAGAAAAATTGGTCAATACAAATAAAGTAAAAATGGAAAGGAAACAAAATAAAACTGCTCTGGAGATGAAACCGTTGCAGCTTTCAGACTGGACTCGGTGTTGCTTTTGAAAGTATAGATCACAGTCTGACTCAAAAAACAGGTTTCCTCTGAATTAATTTTTGGTTAGTTACTCAGTTTTAGATTTGGACAGGAGATTACTCAGCAGCAATTTTCTGGAGCCATTTATTTACATWATCACAGAAGGGTTGAGGTTGGAAGGGGTCTCTGGACATGATCCAGTTCAATCACTCTGATCAGGAATGGAAACCTGCTGTCATGGCTAGCTGACAGAAAGGAATCAATTTTATACTTCCTCTGTATTGAAATCTATTTCAGAGAAAAGAAATTCAATCTGTTTTCTACTRTCAATGAAAATCTTATATCTAGGTACATCTTCCAGAAAAATCACTGGAAAAACTTTCCTTATATTTGAAGAGAATGCATTCATATTCAGGGTAAGATAAGATTTTTTTTAAAAATGGAATTTGAGCTTAGATCCCTAGAAAAAGACAGTGGTACTTTTTTTAGATTTTTGTTCACAATTTTTTTGCAGACTGAAGCAGATAGATATATGTGGTTATAAATGTTTCAGTTTGAAAACWGAAAATGTTCTCATAATTTTTGCAAGAGTTTCCATACCACCTTGTAAATGAAATAGGATGGTCAGGAAACCTAACTGGTTTTCAAATGGGGTTCTATGCAATTACTAAAATTACTTATGGTCTTTGCATTACAGTTGTATATTCTATATTCCTGCTATGTTGTGAAGGATTAGGTTTAAGTTAAAAAAAATCAGGATAAAACATTACTCATATAATGAAAAAAAAATTTGACATTGTTTAAAAGAAAACCTCATGTTGTTTCATTTCATTCTTAATGAGTTTATTCCTGGAAAATTATTTCTAATGCGAACTGAGACATTATACGAAAAAGAGGCGTCCCATAGGTACAAAAATGACCAAAAAGCATCCTAATAAAAATTACCTGGATTTGATTTGATTATTATTTTATTTGTGACTTTTGTCTTAACTGAAAGACTATTCTGAAGTTYCACAAAAACTTTTCTAAACACTTCTGCTGCTGGACACACAGTCAGAACTTCCCCAGAATTTAGCAGGTGTATTTCAAATTCCCTGTTTATAGATTATTAGGAGCAGAGCAGACGTGGCCTGTAAGGTCAGAGCTAGAGGGACAGTTGCTGGGAGTGAAGTAAGTAACCTGCATTAAGGATGAAGGAAGTAACTTACAGCAACAAACAGCACACAGAAGTGCACACAGGTATTGTTAATAGGAAATGTTACACGCGCTGAAGTATCTGCGTGAGATCAACTTTGTTGCAAAAACACTTTTTGCAAATAATCCTTCTATTAATTTCAGAATAAAAATGAAAATATTGAAAAAAATTCTGAGGTGCTCCTAAATACTTTCCATCAAAGTATTTACTAAAGGAAATGTGAGGCAATACACTACAAGAAATATGCTGTCACTTGATTGCCAATACCTTTCTTTGTGCTTAGTAAGAATAATAATGCAATCTTTATATTTGGGAGTTTCTCTTCTACTTTGATGTAAAAAAATTTTTTCTCAAACCCACCTTTGTGGGTTTTGAGGATTCTCCCTTAAGATGAAAACTGCCAGTTTATGTGGAGACATTATTCAGGGCAGTGAAGACTCAGTCATTATGATTTTGTGCCTGTAGCATTCTCTTCTCATTCCTTGTATTTCTAAAGGCTGGTATTGGCCAGATCCCCACTGTCTGCATTTGGCAGAGCTCTCTGTAGCTTACTTAGGGCTCAGCTTACAGCTTTTGCTGTGAAGAACAGCAATTTTGTCTGCCCTGTATCTGCTG
This sequence comes from Alauda arvensis, assembly GCA_902810485.1. Taxonomy (NCBI): domain Eukaryota; kingdom Metazoa; phylum Chordata; class Aves; order Passeriformes; family Alaudidae; genus Alauda; species Alauda arvensis. The sequence goes on from CADDXX010000646.1 coordinate 413,533, forward strand.
CCTGCTTGCTTTTGTCTGTGAAGATAACCTTCTGCTAACATTTCAGCAGGGAGGTCTGAAAGGCACCTTTTCAAGAAGGTTGTGCCTGCTAATGAAAGAAATTAATATGAAGTCTCTACATTATTTCTTGTTTTCCTGAACCACCTGCCATGAATGCACTGTAAGAAATTAAAAGTATTTAATTACCCAAACTATATAATTGCAATATAATGAACTTCAGCATTTATAGGGCAGATTAATGTAGTGTGTAATTTTACTAACAGAAGAACATTTTAAAGTTTTAAATAATGGCTTAGAGGGAAAAGAAAAAGACATTAAAATAATTTAAATAGTCTAGCGTGAATTAAAATKATATTATATCTTCTATTAAAAAAGAATTGTACAAAGCCTTGTTGTTCCCTCAGTTTCAAAAGGAAGTTTGACCTATGGAGGGGTAATTCAGGAATGTCTCCTTCTTACTAGTTCTAGAGATTTGTTCTGGGATATGATACTGCTGAGTTAACAGTGGGATGACTCCTGAGTTCACAGGAAAGAAGGAACTAGGGGTGTATTCCCATGGATCTCAGAACTGTGTGATAAGGGAGCCAGAGTTGGGTAGACATCAGTCTGCAGTAAAATAGATAAGCACTAATATTTGCATTCATGGTGATGGGAATTAAGTGAACACATTTTAGCAAGTGCCAGACAAGAGAAGAAGAATAATTCCATTTTCACTGCCTTTTAAAAAGTGCTGACTGCTGATCATATCCCACCTTGCTGAAATACACAACCATTGCTCGGATTTTAATTTTCCACAAACATAAGTTTGTTGAGTTGAGTTATTTTCCTTTTATTAAGCACTGTTTTTCATTATGTGCTTCTTTGTTACCACCCCTATTCAGAAGCAACTGATTAAAAATACTTGTTATTTAGTCATACAAATGTTTTAAATAAGTAATGTAAAAATCAATAAAGTCAATTAAGTTGGAAGATTAATATTCATTATGCAAAATAAAAAAAAAAACAAAGAAAATTGAACAGAAAAAAAAAGTCTACTAAAGCCAAATCCCTTACATTTCATTGGGTGTCACATCTTGATAAAAACTCAACAAAATTAGAGAGTGCAACCTTCATCCACCTTTGTCTAGAGAGAATGCAATTGTTCAATACTCTGGGTACTCTGTGTATATGATTGCAGAGGAGATGAGGCACACAGTAGGTGTGGGACTGCAAGTGTTGGCTGTTGCTGAGAGACACATCATGGAGACATGTGACAGGAGATCACATTGGGGAAGTTCTCTGTACATTGCATAGTACAGATAGGGAAAATGTTGAGGCTTAGGATGAACAGATGAAACCAGCCAAGCTTTAAAGTCTTTACAACAGCAAAGCAAGTGTATAGATAGGGGTGCATCAGTAGTAATTAAATTTCCTAAGAAGTGTTAGTGGACGTAGCAGAATGGCACTACACATATCTATGTTAATGCCATTGTTCAGTGAAAGGTCAGAGGCCTCTCATCTGTATGTATTATGGTCAGTATCTCTTTCTGAGACCCTTTTTTCAAGGATGTCTCAAACAACTCAGAGATTAAGTATATTCTGTGGGTTTTATAGCTTTGATTTGTGCTAATCTGCCATGACTCTGTGTGACTTGAATGGCATTTTATCTATTAAGAGAAAAAGATGCAGATAGATACTGTTGGGTGATGTCAAAAAAACCCAGTAACTGAGAGGGCACTAAGTAACCTGAGGGAGTATCTCTTCCCATGTGCCAATTCAAGCAATGATCTTGATGGGTTATTATACAGTCAGTCAAGCTTTTAACATACATACTAATGAAACTAACTGGAAAGGATAAGATTAGCTTAGCATAACATTCAGCTAGATTCCCTCGTTTTAATATCTTCTCCTACTAACCAACCAGCAAAAAGTTCACTCGCCATAGAAGCTGTCAAACCCACATGATGAAGCTTTCTTGAGATGTCTCTGGTGCAGGCCCCTACATACAAGTGTACAACGTGCACTCTGGACATGTTTCTACATGGAGACATCACTCAGCCACAGCTCCTCTGCACAAACAGAGGAAAACAAATCCACAGACCTGGCAAAACAATTCTTGGGAAGAAGACAGCTGTTCAGCTGGTCTGCCCAGGCTGCATGGCGCAGTGCTCCTGCCCACCAGCAGATGCCTCTGTGAAGAAAGAGACCTCCTTCACCACTAGTCATGTGAGGAAGTTACATAGGCAGACATTCACAGAAAAAAAATTAATGGAGAAAAGAAAAAAAAGCCCAAGAGCAGTCATAATTTGATGCTAACTTTTTAGAGCTTTACATTAAATGTTGTTAAATACTCCATCTTTTGATATTTCAAAGTGGCGATGTATTATGTGACTTATTTTACTTATTGAGTCAGAAAACTTTTGCCATTAAACTGGCATAGAACAGTGCATTAGGAGTAGAATATTCAGCTTTAGAGTCTAATGTATCATTGGCACAGCAAGGTGGCTGAATAAGTATCAGTGTATGCTTGGGTGTGTCCAAAATCTTGAACATTATTCTGTTGAAATGAACTTTGATGGAAATGGCTTTGAATTCTTGGAAAATCATTTGATCCAGAAGCATGAAAGCTAAACAAACTCTAACTGAAATCAGTGCAAACATTGTGCATTTAAGATAAATTGCAAGGAGGTCTGTCACCAAGCAGCCACAGAGCACTGCGGAGCAGCTGTTCTGAGTAAACTACAGATGCAACTGAAGAGGACTACATTTGCCTTTTGCAGGCCAGAACATTGCTGAGATCGTTCCTTGGAACCTTTCTTCAACCTGCAGTGGCTCTTTCAACTACTACATTATTCTGGTATCATATCTGAGAAAAAAAAATCATACAAAAATACTGAAGATCTGAGGTGTCTAGATTTATTATTTTGTAGTCTCAGATGCTTGTTTAATCAAATTGCCTTCTCCTGGAAAAAAGTTGGTTCCCTCAAACTTTTTAAATTTCTTTTTCCCTCAGATGTAGCTTAGCTTGAAACACAGTTATCTTTCCCATTCCATGGGATGCATGGCAAGGTTCCCCTGTCAGCACTCAATTCCTTTTAGTTTCTCTTTGACCATTTTGACCTCACTGGTTTCTAAGCATATGAAAAAGTTACTGTAACAGTAACTGATTGAAAAGCAAAGGAGAGGGGAGAGCAGACTTACATGCAGAGTATCAATTTTGGCCTCTGGCAAATGTGACCTTAAATAGATTTTTTTTTAAATTGTTTGGAAAATCAGGTTCTGTTGAATAAAGAAAAAATGCAAAATGGTAAAAAGTGCTTAACAAAAATATAAAAATAAGAAAGGACAAAGTGAAAGCATACTACTTTTACTGCTTTTCAGTGTATTTTGATTTTTCACTTCTTAACTGGTCATTTCATGAGAATGCTTTTATTAAATTTTTCAAAACTGAAGTTTTAAGGGTAAAAGTAGGATTTTTTTCAAATATTGTAAGGTAATATTTCTTCCTTATGGAACAAAAAAATTCTTGTTGATTTCTATAAAACATGATAACATTTTGGGTTAGCCCAGACCAGAGACTTCATTTTATTTGTTAAACTGTTAAATCCAAATCCTATAGTTTTATATGTGTAAATAAAACTCTTGTCTCTTGCTGTCTTCTTGAGGTATACTGATCAATAAAAGCATTTATTAACTGTCTCGTTGCCAATTTTCTAAGGCAAGAGGACTGAAATAAATTAAATAAATAATCTTCAGTGAAATAAATAACATCATATTGTATTCATTCATTTTATTCTAGACATTGTAGGGATTCTGTAAATGATGAGTGGCTTCTATGGAGAAAAAAAGTTTTAACTAGTTTTTTTAACTAGTTTTTCTCTCATTTTCTGCTAGATTTTTAATAAAAAATAGCAGTCAATAGCAATATCTTCAAAAGCACATAAAACAGCTATTTTATAATGGTAGAAACTGTTCCAAATTATTTTCAGGCATACTTCAAAAAATTGAAATGTAGTTGTTTAGGCTATAGTCAAATTTTGTCTCACCACAGCAAAGACCTTATAGCATATATTTTGGCACTCTACAATTAAAACTTTTCTAAGTCAATTACTTATCTTTTTCAATTTAGTTATAAACAAATTTGGCAGAAATAAATGTCCACAATTTCCAAATTACGTTCCTTAGAAATACACAGTGAAAAATAAACCATGTCAAAAAAATCACAAGTCTGTAGAGTTAAAATTTCATCATTGTCTTCCAGTTTGTAACTAGACACAGCCGTGAAGAAAGGGAGTGAGAACAGAGGTGAAACTTAGATCAACCTTCCTCCTGACACCCATGCAAAATTTTGACAGAAAGTTAGAGTGGTCATATCTTTCTCCAGAGTACCCAAGTACAGAGAGGCATGATGAAGGAAAAACAAGTGGTTTTTCATCACAGATTATATGATGGCAAAACAAAAAAAGCCATACCTCTTTCTGCAGCTGGCAAGGGAAAGACAAATGTAGAAACTACAGGCATAATATCCTCTAACTAAATGTTTTGAACTATTGATTATAAGGGGGAGTTGCAGGTGTTCAGCTGACTTTTGAACTACAGTAATGCTCTTTTAAGTCTGTTTTTCACTCCTACAAGTGTTTTTTCCAACAAGGTCTTGATAAAGATTTCATGTCAACACTGTTGTGTAACACACATACTCCCCAGTCATAGCGCTATGAAAGGAAAAGGTTCACAAAATTTTCTCCCTTAACACAAGGGAGAAAGCTGTGACAGAAACAAAATCACCATTTTTCCTGATCATACATACCATGACTTTCATGGAATCATCTAAGCTCTGATCTTCTGCTATAAAGCAGGCATAACCTTCACCAGTAACTCAAAATGTACTGTTAATGCACTTGCTGTGAGTTACTAAAACCCTGTGGCAATGAAAGGGGTAGATTTAATAGGAGTGAATGGAAAGAGAAATAAGTCATTAAGGGAAGGCTGCCTTTCCCCTAATGCTGCCCAAGGTGGCACAGTCTGCCAATGGCCTGGTACAGCACAGCTGGACAGGCTCCATCAGGCATCCCTGAAGGGGCAGCAGTGATCTCACACCTGCCTACCAAAGCACGTAGAGCTGTCTAATGGTGTTGAGAGAGAGCATTAGACCTTACATTCACATTAATTCTATTGCACCACTATAAGGTACTTTCAAATGAGTGCAATTAGAACATAAGGGGAGAAATCTATCTAAAGCATAGCATTAAATTTTAATAGGGAGTTATACTTGTCTGCATTTTATAGTGAAAAGCTATTACTGGAAAAGGACTGGTCACATTTAGTTTCCTTTAGGCCTTTGAACAAAATATGGGTCTATATCTATATCTATATCTATGAATTAACTAACTTAGAAGCAACAGTGTGTTGTCAAGACCCTTAACATTTTTGTTTAGGAGCCTGAAACTGCATGCCTCAATAACAAGTATCTTCTTTATTACACTAAAGACAGCCAGAGAAATTAAAAAAAAGTGAAACATGTTTGCACCCCTGATTGTCCACAGTCATTGTAAAAAGAAGAACTTTTTTGGGGGGAGGGGGAGGGGTACCTGTCTGTGGTTAATCATATTAATTTCTGTCAGCTTCACTTGGCACATGGAATAATTCTCACACTGAACCTGCTAGATCTACTTGGATTTAATTGTCAGGAAGCAATTGGTAAGGGAAAGCTACTGCAGATAATTTCTTTACCTCCTTTAATGCTTTGAAAGTAAACTAAACTGCCCTTGAAAACAGACAACCCACAGAGAGCTTTCTTGTGGAATTAAAGCCAGTCAGTTGATGCTCCCTCTGCACTGTCTGTTACCCAGATGGGATCTGATCCTGTGTTCAGGTCCACAGCCATCTTTAATTTGTTCTCCTTAACCAAAATTTCATATAGAAATGTAGACACATTGCAGACTCCAGAGCATCTCCTAGAGAAAGGGTTCACACTCTAACATGGCATTTTGTCACAATCCTAAATCTGACTTCATACAATCTGAATAAATCTTGAATGGGCCAAGACAAGTTGAAAGTCAAACCCTTTGATTCACCCAATACAATTATCTGGGGTTTTTTTCCCTTTAAGTTTCAAATCTACAACAACAATGAGAAATAAAGTATTCAGATCACACATACTGCCTCTACCCAACCTCCCAAAACTCCTTTCTTTTCACTTCAGTTCAGTATCAACGTATATATAGTCAGAAGATCCCAAAGGTTGCAGTGTCTTCAGCAGAAATGAAGAAAGAAAACCAAATCAGGATGAGGTTGGTAAATGTGAAGCAAAGACCAAGCCTCTGCCAGTCAGGTAAAGTGCACAAATTCTTCAAGGTTTCTCCTACTTTCTACTCAGACACTTCAATGAGCTCTTACAGCCTCTTCTCACAATAACCAGAAGGAAGTTCATGTTCCAAACATGGCTGTTCAGAAAGCTTTGGGGTCACTGTTACTTGATCTATTGTTCTCCACTTTCCAGCAGGTAACACATACTATTCTCTGTATATTTGTTCTTGCCTAGGTATCACCCTCCATTCCCATTTCCCATTTATTAAAAATACTTGAAGGAGATCACTTGGAAGCCCAGTATATTATGCCAATTAAAAAAAAAAGGATGCCTAGAGGAGACTGAAAATCTGGGATCTCTGTCACAGTTCCACCCTTTCCCAGATATGTGTGTACATACAGCATTCAAATATTGAGACTAACACGGTAAACACACATACTCTTAGATGAATCACAAGTGGAGTATCATTTGTCATCTGAAAAAGCCATTTACTGATCTGTTTCCCATGATAGCTTTTCTACCATTATCATACTGTGTGCTATCTTACTACAAATCAAGAACTACCCCATTTGAATGAGAATAGAGATGATTTCAAAGACAACAGGAGCTGATATAGATATGAATATAGATATAGATATATAGATATYAGATRAAAAATTAATGAGARCATTTTCTTTCYAAGCCATGGAGTTTCYGTTTYATTTGGCCACACWYACATYTTGATGCAGYGTTGTTGGTCCTATGAACAGTCAGGCACTTCAGTCCTATGAACAGTCAGCACATCTTCAGATTGTGGTTATGCTAGGCAAGAACTAAAACTATGCTGAATTTCAAGTTAGTGTCCAAAATTAATTCCATTTAATTTTGGTATTTTTCACACTTTACTGCTTAGTGCAGTTTCTCTTGCACTATCCAACTTGCTGGTCAGAGTTAAGAGACATCTATATGAATCTGGTAGAGGAAAAATTTAAAAAATCACCTGGTTTCATTGCTAGAAGTGTTCTGTACACTGTGTGCCAGGGAGCTGGCATTCACTCTACTTCAGATTTTGCATTCCTGCTGATCCCAGTCATTGAAACCATCAGCTAGTCACAGTTTCATACTCAGAGAAACCTATATAGCCCGTGAGTTCACAACTCCAGCTCTGACTAAACCTGAAGGCTTTTTCCTTCATGACACTTCAAAATTTTAATATGCTTTTGCTTTTAACCTGCTAAAGGTAGTTTCTGAAGTAATTTTCTTGTCCTGACAGCACTCAACAGCTTCAGTCTTCCTGTGTTGTCTAACAGGAGTCTCATGGTCTACTTCCCCACTGGGCTTCACATTGACCATTACTGCTTCAGTTTTCTGTCTCTTGCATTTGCTGCACTGTCTCCTCAGCACCATCTAGGCAAGGATTTATTTTTTAAAGCTGCTTGTCTATCAAGCCATAGTTTTTCTTTTCTACCAGAAATCCACTGAGACAAGACTGGGATTTATCTGCATGGAGCTTTTCATAGCTAATTGTAATTAAAAAGTTGTACATAACAGGGATGTCAGTAGCAGTTGGTTATGAATTTTTAATTCGTCCATGACAGAGAAAAAAATCTGAGGGACAAACGCATAAATTGCTATCAGGTAGGTCTAAAACAAAATGCAGCTCTGTAATTCCAAGACCTGCTTCTTTGTGTAAGTCAGACAATAACACACAGCACAAGCCATGAACAATAGACACTTCTGCTGACAGATGCCTAAAATGAGCCTCATTGCTTGTCTCTCTTGTTTTTATAGTGTTTGGAATGTAAAATGAAGGTCTTTGTTAACAAAAATTATTAAAACAGATTAAGCTGGGGAATGACAATCTCTCTTCTCTGGTGTTTAACAGTCGCAGGTGTGTGACCACAGATTAGCCTTCCCAACACAAACATGCTCCTTCAGATGACTGCAAATCTTGAAAGTTACTTCCTGCTTGTCCCAGCCTCTAGGTTTTTTCAATGAAACACAGATAGCTCATACTGACATACCTGCCAGCTGAGCTCCTCATCCAAGCCCCTGGTACCCCACCACAGCTGCAGTGAAGAGCCTGAGAGATTATGATCCATGGAGTCAGGAACAGATAAGGGAGAGTGAGAAAGGGAGTCATAAAGCAAAAGAGACAGAGATCAAAATTATGAATAACACCCAGGTCATGAAGAGAAGGGAGACACAGAGTAGGGAGAATGGCAGCAGCACTCTTTGAAATGTATTCTCTTTAGGAGAGGTAGAAGTGCCCCTTACCTCCAATAGTGATAAATTGCAAAGATGGCTGCAGTGGAAAGGATATGTATGTATAGACAAGAACAAAATTCACATTGCCTATATATGCAGCACATTGTGGGTTATAGAAAAGAATATAAGATTAAAAACACAATGCAGTTAGTGTCACTATAGGCCAGCTAAACAGTTTTTCACCAGAAAAAAAAAAAACATCCATTCAGGCAGTTGTATGTTTTATCAAGGCATAATGCCAACACCTGGAAATCAAAATAAGAATGAAGATAAGGAACTAGGAAATTCTCTGAGCTACTGCTTTTAAGCCTTCCCTGTGACATTTAGCGTGCAGCCATGCTTTGTTCTCTCCCAAACCTCAAATTCCATCTTTTTCATGAACAAATATGAAATTAAAGGGAAATGGAGGTGGGAATAATCCCTTTCTGCTTCAAGTTAGGTAATATCTTCACATTCTGGTAATCCTTCATCCAGTCTACCCAATTCTCATGCATAAGCAACAATACACATAACACCAAAGTTCCATCTGTTAGCACGGCTGTTTCCAGCTGCCAATTATTTTACTCAAGATAAATTGTGGCTGTCACATGTTCTTAAATGAAAAAAATTAGATGAGAAAAGAATATTTTGTTTTATTCATCTCTGTTTTGTCTTTATCTGTTGAAATACAACAGTTTCTGTTTTCTCAGCCTGCAGCAATTAGAGTCAGTATCTGAAATGCTGGAGATGGTTTCCCTCAAATCTTTTATTGCATTCTGTGTTATTTTTCTATCAACAGCCACTTTTCTTGCACAATACTTTTGATAAATATGGAATAATCTTGGGATTTTGGAGGAAACAATTCTGCACCTATCATGTACATTTTCGCTTATAGACCAATTTGGGAAAGAAGAATGAAACATTTATTTTGAAGAAAAACTATTATCCTATTGCTAGCGAAACATCTAATCTGAAATACATTGACTTGTTTTTATAGTAACACAAAACAAATATAAAATTTTAAATTGCTGCTCTAAATGGCTCATATAGACATAGTCTGCCTTTTTAATTATAAAATCATTAACACTTTATCTCAAACTATTTTATACTGTTTTTAGGTAACATACTAAAGAAAAATAAAGAAAACATTTTTCTTGTAGAAAAGTTAACTTTTCATTAACTTTCAAAGAAAATCCAGATGTATGTGGTAAACTTATTCTCTCATAAAAAGACAGAGTATTTTTTAAATCTTAGGCATCTTCCTCAAATTTTAACAATTTCAGATAGAGAGGTGATCTTGTAATTTTCCATGTTGTCTGCATGTATTGTACAGATGTTTTCCTTTTTTATTTTAATATAGTCTCATTCTTACTGCCTTCATACATTTTCTGCCTTTGTCCCCTGTTATCCAAAACCAGATGGCCATCTCAGATTTCAGACAGAAATTGATTATTCTGTGGTAGTAGTTATTTCCACTTAATTTCCCTTTTTTTCTGCTCATATCAAAAGATGACCCTAAAACAGGAAACCTTGATTTATTTTCACCTCTTTCTGAGCAAACTGGTAAATTAAAATGAATTATAATTTAAGTCTCCACATTCTGCTTCTCTCAGCTAAAATAAGCTAACATATTTTATTTTTAATTCAAATAAGATGTTTAACCTACTACCAATATAGTACTCTGATAAACATAAATAAATAGCCAAGTTTATTATAAGATTCAGTTTGTTTTTAGAAAGGAAATGCTTGTCTGTTATTATTAGCATCAGCAGAACAGCACAAGCTTACTCCATTCTGTCAACATGTGAGTAGAGCATTTGGGTGGGAAAAAACGCTCTGGACATGTTATGTTTATTGTCCTCCAACTCTTGATCTTTTGGTGAAGCTGCCATTCAAGCTGTAGTTGTATCATGGCTATAAAAATGCTGTGAGCTTTATGGATAATTTAGATCAAAAGTTAAAAGTCCAATCTCAATAGAGCTTACCTAGGTCTAGCTGTCACAATTGTGATGGAACTGTAAATCCCAACAGTGATCCTTACCAACTCAATAAACCATTTTCAAAAACTGGAAGAAGTAAAGAAAGAGTTATTTATTGTTTTAAAGATCAGTAAGAATTAAAACAAACAAACAAACAAACAAACAAACAAAAAAAAAACCCAAAGCAGTAATTAATGACACAAAGTAAGAAGTGAAAAGATGACGTTACCTCATCACTCTGCAGTACCAAGACACTAAAACTTGCAGAATACTTGACAACAATGAAAGTATCCTCAGTCTGGACAACTCTTTCACTGCAAAACTATCGAGCCCTCACATCAAGAATACAATTTACCCCATAACATCCTTGAATTTGGAGAAAATACATATCATATGCTGATTACTGATGTATAACAATATATAGCAATGTATAGCAATGTAGCATGCTACAAATCAAAAGCTACTTGACAGACTTTATGACTGAGGATTCCTTGTCTTCTCTCTCAAGACGTAAGTGATACAAAAGCTGTGTGCTACAGTTTGCATTGTTTAAAGTATCTTGGAAGTATTTTGTCTTTAAGGCTTAAGAAAAACTCTAAATGTKGTCCAGACACACTCTTAGAAAGGASAAAACAAAATTTTAAAAACACCTTAATTTCTTTCTTTAAAACTCATGGCAGCTGAGTAAGTCTCTTGAGACACAGTTCTTGATTTCAGGGCAATTATTGTTGTTTCCTATTAGCAAAAGGAAACTACAAAAGCATTCAGGAATATTCATAGTACAAGGAGATCCCTTGGGTCAACACCTAGCTGTGCACTTGGTGTGAACAACAGGGATTTGATTTTTATGACCCCTGAGGATCAAGACCTGAAAAGGAGAGACAGCATTCACCCAGCTGCATGGGACAAAATCATCTTTGCCAACCTGCTGGCCAGCCTGGTGAGGTGAGCTTTAATCTCGGAATAATGCAGAAGGAAAACCATAACCCACAGACAGGTGAAAAAGCAGTGGATCTGTTTGACAAGCAACCATTTTTCATGTGCCTCCAAACAGGTAATCAGTCATGAAATTTATGGTAATTATTTCTCTTTCTGTGAGCAAGTCACAGTGATGACTCTGCAGGGTGCCCAATGGAAGTCTAGGATTTCCTGGTTCAGCTTTAACAGAGATATGTACACAGATCCCCAGAGTTTTGTTACAATACAATACACAGCAGAAATAATTTTCAAGTTCAGTCCACAAATTGCTTTTCTGTTCAGACACAGCAGACTTTCAGTGAACAGCCACCAATTCCTTCATAGGTTGCTCGAGTTTTCTCAGCATTTCTTGCAGTTAGTCAAAGTTCTGACACTTTTGATCTGATCACATCTGATATCAGAAACTCCAAAACTTCTAAGGACTGCTTTGTTGGTGATCTGATGTTCAGATATTGCAACTCTTACAACTCCTGCTAGCAATATCAAATCAAGCACCAAAAAAAAGAGAATTGCAAGACGGTCAGTGAGGAGGGAACTTTCCAGACTCAACAAAGACATGTGGATTGAGAGTTTGTCCCCTTTCTCTTGTAAAAGGTAACATACACACACTTGAAAGCAACAAAACTGTCTGGCTTAGGCATCTCTGCAGCTTTCTGCACTAGTTCTGTTTAAACCTGAGTTGGACAAAGCACATACACCATCATTTAATATCAGTTTATCCTGGTTCCTTGGTCCTTTCCAACTATATGACCATTCCCTAATATCTTTTTTGCAAACTGTCATTAAATGTGTACTTTACAGTACACCCTTTCCAATTTAAAATATTTTGATAATCTCTCTCAAAAGAGAATGTAAACTTACCTGTAGGTGTGATTTTGCTGCAGCTTGTTTACAATCTGTGAAAACACCTTTAGTTTCGTGGTATCTCAGGCAATTTTTAAAATTGCTAAAGGAAATTACCCCTCCACTAATTTTACTTCCATTACATTAAGAAATTTCAAAGCCTCAACAAAAAAATACAGCTATTCTGGAGAACTGAGTAAGAGCATATGTAACAATTCCTAAACACAAGATAAATCTTTGAAGGAGAGAAGGTCTTCAGTAGAGAAAATGTTAGATCATTTCTGTGTTCAGAAAAAAGAACATATTTAATCCCAATACTCAGAAAACACCCAGGATACCCAAAGGCAAACTAATTTATGCTCTCAGTTACTACCATGCCAAGCACAGCCAGTGTTTTATGTTACTGTTAGGAGGAATACTGTTACATGGAACTGCATGACATTTCCAGAGTAAAAGCAAACACAATATATTCTATACAAACAGGTCCTGCAGATTGATACTGAATTTCACTCTCAGGAACACAAGTCAGATCATATGAGCTCTGCCTATATATATTTTTTTTTTCACAGTACATAAAAATAAAATATGTTGATCAATCTGGAACACTGCAGTAAGTGCAAACCAGGAACAGTTTAACTATGCACAAAGACTAATTAAAAGCATCTTGCTCAGGCAAAGAGTAACTGACTCAATGCAAATCGTCACGAAACAGTTGGCTGACTTTGAGTCCAAATTTTCCACCCTCTTTCTCCTCAGCAGAGGGAGAACTGGGACAGTTTAAAAAACCCAAGCACATCTTGGAACTAGAAGACAGAAAAACTGAATGACTACCATTTACACTTAAATACCATAGATTTTGCTTGAAATTTCTGTAATATAATACCATTTCCTTTAAAATGTTATATATCACTGACAATAATTGGGGTTTTTTTCACACATATATGCGTTCAGCAATATACAATTAAGCAATTACATCTCTTCCTTCTAGAATATGTTTGACCACTTGCTTAATCTCTTAGATTCACTGTGCCAAACTCAGAAAAAACATCACTCAGTCGTGTATGGAGGAAGACAACGGAAGAAACATAAAGGTTTAGATACAGTTCCAAAAAGTCCATGTTGCAGTTCTACAAATTCCATGTTACATCTTTCTTACCACTGACTAGACATGCCATATGAAAACCCGTAGTCACAGAAATTATTGCATATATTTCTCATGCTACTGCTTATAAACACCTCTATGCATTTAACTTTTGTAAATCTAAGGAATAAATAAAATGAAGAACTAATCTAGGGGGGTAGCCTAAGGCTGTGAGTTAAAGGTGGTCCAAGAGGGGAAATTTTTGTTTAGGGTATGATCATCTTCTGTATTCATAATTTTAAAATATTTTTAATATAGGTCACATTTTAAGATGCTGTCCTGTAGGCAAAAGTTGCACAGCTTTGGGGACTTTAACTTTTGTTTTTTCAGTAAATGTCTCTGTGTCATGCCATTCTTCACCCTGCCTCACAGAATGACAAGCTGCTCTCTGGAAAGCAGTCAATGTGCAGTGCATAAGACTGATGTCTGACTGCTTTCTTGCAGACTTTCAACAGGGATTGAGAAAAAAAAAAAAAGAAAAGCCCTGCAAGGATAAGAGAAAAATAAATTTATAATGTGATTAGGGTGACAGAACACTGCCTAAGGGAACCATGGTTCCTGGGCAAGTCACTGTAGCTAAAGGTTTTGAATGTGCACTCTTTCTTTTTAAAATGCTTGGCTTGCAATATCTGTCTAAACTACCCCCTGACACTGTTTGAATC
>CADDXX010000647.1:0-24274 GCA_902810485.1 Alauda arvensis
TCTGCCATGAAGAAGTCTAGTTCTTCTTGTAGTTCTTGTCTCTTCTCTGGAGAAGAGAAGGCTTTGGGGAGATCTCACTGCAGCCTTTCCATACGTGAAGGGGGTTAAGAGATGGAATAAGACTTTTTACAAGGGCATGTAGTGACAAGACAAGAGTTTTGAACTAAATATGGTAGATTTTGATTGAACATAAGGAAGAAATTCCTGGCTGTGAGGTGGTGAGGCTCTGGCACAGGGTGCCCAGAGAAGCTGTGGCTGCCCCTGGATCCCTGGAAGTGTCCAAAGCCAGGTTGGACAGGGCTTGGAGCAGCCTGGGACAGTGGAAGGTGTCCCTGCCCATGGCAGGGGTAGGACTGGATGACCTTTAAGGTCCCTTCCAAAGCCAATCATGCTCTGATTCCATGGTTTTGTGTCCAGGACAATGCAGCCAGTGGACAATGAGGTGTTACACAACCYCTGCTAACACAAAGCTCTGCAGTGGGTGAGGTGAATCACATTCCTACCAACCCTGGCTCTCTGTGGAGCCCCAGTCCCCAGCCCAGGATTGGCCCCTGGCACAAAAGATGCCCAGTTCAAACGGGGTGAATCCAACTCTCAAAAGGCTCAGTGAGATGAATCCCACCCTGGTGACTCAGACAGAAGGAATTGCAGCAATACAGGCATGTGTGATGAAGTATTTCCTTTCATTTCTCTTCCAGTCTGACTCCTGGTCATTTCACTGGATGCTTCTTGGTTCCTGTGTTATGAATAACAGTGAGTAACCACTTCCCACTCACCTTCTCCGTTCTTCCCCACTGCTCACAGTCCTAAAATGTGATTTTAGGAAAGAAACTAGAATGATTCCATACAAAAGACAAGAGTACACTGCAGATGTAAGCAGCTCCACGCTGTTACTCTCTGTTTTTTTTCACTATTCCCTTCCAGTAATTCCTMACATTCAGCTCCCCTGGGCTCTGGTGCCAAGATCTCTTTTCTGAGTGGGAATAGCTGCCCCAGAGACCATCCCTGTGTGTCAATATTTGCAGCTGCATTTCCCACGTGTGCATTACTTTGCATTTGCTAACACTCACTTTCACCTGTCTCTTTGCTGCCCGGTGTTGAGCTGATCCTACAACTCCTGATGGGGATGTTAGCTTCAATTACCATGAATAATTCTGTGTCATCAGCAAATTTCATCCCTCCTTTRTTGTCAGTCTTTCCCAAATCATTTTCAAGCGCGTTCAGGAGCACAGCTCCCAGTGGAAAACCCTGCAGGACTCTCCTGGCAATGTTTTCCATCATCAAAACCAATCAATTCTTTGCTTCTCGCCTTTTAATAAATTAGTAATCTACAAGAATAACTCATCCCACAACTTCATTTTTTGAAAGACCATGCTGACAGCTCCCCCATTTCCACTGCTCCAGCTGGGCGATTTCATCACACGTTCCCAAACTCCTTCAGAACAGTTTGATTTGTGGGGATTAATTCCTCTAAAAGAAAGTGTTGCCTTTTCCCCCGGCGTGTTGCATTTAGCCCTGGGACTGTGGATGCTGTTCCTCCTTGAGTGAGTTTAATTCAGATGTCAGCACTCATTTCCCAGGTCCTCRTGGCTCCCTTCTCAAGAATTCCCAGCAAAATTGCTGGTTTGTATTCCCCTGCAGCTAAGTCTGATTGAAGTGACAAGCTTCACACCGTGATTAATAATACAGTGGTTTTGTGTCTCCATTCCCTCCTGAATCATGTTTCCTTTCTTTTCATTGACTTCTTTATCATTTATTTTACCAACCCTTCCGCCAGGGATCATTCCTGTGATTGACTCTCTCCCTCCTCTTCCCCAAGATAAATGTTGGTGTAGGAACCATCTGAAACTACTCCACGTTTAACAGGATTGGGAGAATCCATCAAACCCTTTCTGCTGCACACAGTGACCATCTCTTCTCTGCACATCTCCTTCACTCCAAAATCCCAGAGTCCCTGGCAGATCCTTGCACCAATAAATTGGAGTGAGGCTTTATTGATATTTCATTCCTTTAGCAAAACGTTTCTTCAGATCTTGTTGCCATCATTTATTGATGCTTTCTGTTAAACTTCCAGATATTGAGTTTCTTCCATGCCTCATTTCTCATTTAGATCTTTTTAAGCATTTTGTCTTGCTTCAATCACTTTTAGTCTTTTACTAGCCACTTATTTATCTACATTTAGGGGTTTTTTCAAAAAATCTTTTTAATACATGAGATATATTTATCCTCTGAGCATCCAGTTTGTTGCCTGTAAATTATTTACTCTATATAAGTATACTCTATCTATAAATTATCTACTCATATATAAGAACTTTGCAATTTTTGCCATTTCTTGTAGTTTCTTTTTGAAAGTTTTCCCCTTTTTGATTAAGTTCAATCCTTTTGGGGGCATAAAGTTTCATGGGTGGACTTTTTTATCTTTTCCTCCCTTTCAAATGTTTGAGTTTATGTGTTCACTATCACACTACAGTGTAGGTTCCCTTTGGAAGCTGCTGGAATTCCCAGGCTTGAGGAACAAGAAAATAAAACCTGGTGATTCCTCCTGTATCAGGCCATTCTTTGCATAGTTTTTTTGGTTTTTAACCATTTTTATACCTCTGGTAGAGAGCATAAAAAGCTGGTCTGAGAGGGTGAGAGTATCCTGAGGATGACCCATCATTTATTCATAAACTGATTATAATCACAGTTAGTTCCAGAGTTAGATTTTGTTGAACCAGATCTCATCTAGTCCAACTTTTCACCTCTCTAAGGATATTCTGAAGCTCTTCCAATGATCAGCCATGCCCATGGTGAAGAATTGCACCTTAAAATCAGACAGAATTTCTTTTTTTGCTCTTTTTATTAACTTTCCTCTTGCTATCTCACTGCTCACCTTTGTCTTGACGGAGCAAAATCCATCTCCTGCTGCAGCCTCACAGTCTGCCCATCCAGCCCCCATCTCTCCAATCTCTACAAACATGTGGGACCATGTCAGAAGTCCTGCTTAAGTCCAGGTATGAGACATCAGCTGCTCTTTCATGTCAGCTCATCCCAGGATTCAAAGAAGTTCTCCAAACCCAGCCTGTTCTCAGTGAATCATGTTCATAATCCCCCATTTTTATTTTTTCTTTTCAACTCCCATGCCTGTGAACAGCTCACAGGGGGACTTGTCCCATTATTTTCCACAGGTCTGAAGAAAAGTCACCCATTTTTAAGCTCCTTGGATCCTTTTAGCTGCCTCTTTGACTCTGAATGTGATGTTTGCCTTTTTCCATCAGGAAACTCCCGGAGTTGCCACGGTCATCCAGACATTGACCCTCAATCTCCTTGTCCYCTGCTGCCTTGTGGACTTGTAACTGCCTACAAATGTTCCTGAGTTAATCCTCCTCTGCTCTGAGTAGCATCTTTCTTCTCCTGCCGCAAGATCAGGGAATTCTGGAGAGGAAGCCTCCAGTAAATGCTGAAGCTAAGAAAGCCCTTGGTTAATTCCTTATATTTCCTACACAGTTTTGCTGCAGCAGAGAAAGCAGCTGCCTGTGTGACCTTTTCCTGGAGCACTTTCAATCACAGACAAGCTTTGAGGGGTGGCTTTTGTGTGCAATGTCGTCATTGTCATCAGAACAGAGCCGTGATGACATCAGCTGCTTGTTTTGGAGCCCAAAGCTGTTTTTCTCCACATGTTGCACAAGGCTCGGTCAATGCCCACCCCTTCCCACGGAGGCTGGATTTCAGCAGAGCTGTGACAAGAGAGCCCTGCTGTTGGAGCCCTGGTCACTGAGAATGTTAGACTCCCTGTGATGACAGGCACTGACCCTCAGGAGAACACTGCATTTGACCCGAGGCTGTGGAAAAGGCTTCCAAAAATGAGTGATGGAACTGGGACTATGGGTGCGTAGTTTGAATAGAAGTGTGTGATATCACAGGGTGGAAAACTTGGAGTTTGAGGTTTTAGAATATAGTAATAGATATAAAGCAAGGTGGAGGTTTTAGAGTGGTGGGTTGTCCTTCTTCTTTCATCTTCCTCTTCGTGGTTTAGGTGGTAATTGGATAAATTTTGTAATTGGATAGTAAAATCTGCATTGCGGACCATGGGTGGGTGGTTATTGGGTCAAAAGTAAAAACAATTTAAGTGTCATTTCTTAATTGGAGAGTTTATCCTTAAAAGGCCTTGTAGAGACTGATCAATGGCCATTTTACCTTGTTACCATGAAGTGCTGTAGAACTCACAGTCTGTAACATAGATAAGAATTAATAAACATTCAGYCCAAACCAGAAACTGCATCTCCAAGCAATTAATCCYGRCTCTGGCAGSAGGAAGAAGAGAAGATAAGAACAAGATACCCTGCCAACTGGTCTGATACTGCTGAGTAGGGGGCAGGAGGAAGAGCATCCTCTTCATCACTGCTGCAGGATAAGGAGTTAAGGATTAAAATCCAAATGTACAACAAGCCCACGCTGCCTGCAAAGCTGGGCTGCAGCAGAGGAGGAAGGAGTGCTGCTGCAGTCCATCCTGTTTGATGTATTTGTAGGATCAGGTCCTGCCTGTGGTGTAGCTCAGTCCTTGGTCCTGATTAGTCCTGTACCCCAAAGCAGAGTCCAGCTCTGAGTTTGCCCAGGGTGAGCTGGAGGAGTTTGGGCTGACACCTCCTTGCTCAGAGAACCTGGAGCTCCTGGGCTCCACCACTAATTAGAACACAGGCACCATTTTAATTTAATACAAATTTTAATCTTTCCCACACTGCCAAGCTCTTTCCTTTCCCCCTATCCCACTGTTCCTCCCTTAAATCCAACCCTCTGCTGTTGTGGCTCTGGTGTGAGCTCACACTGAAGGCTGCCTTTGGTTTCCCTGCCTTTCCCACATGCCAGCCTCCCTCCCCTCCCTCTGCTGCCCGTAACTGACGTTGTGCCCCTCGGCTGACACAGMTGGGATTTCACATTTAAACAATGTTCCACCTTGTACCATTTCCCCCCCGATAAGCAGGCTCAGTCCCGGGGTGACTCAGCCCCTTGGCACGCAGGTGATTTCTCCAGCTCCCTCTCATGGCATTCCTCCCCTGGGCCTGCCCGTGATGAGAGATTCCCACATTCTGGATGTCTGTGTGTGCCTGAGGTGGCAGGGTCACCTGTCTGCAGTGCACAGAGATGGGATGYACAGATTTAATAGGAATCTTCATGGCAGCTCTGTCTTGGAAACCTCGGATTGTCCTCATTAGGAGAAAAAGTGAGGATTCCAGGGATGGGGCAGCCACAGCTTCTYTGGGSAAWCAGKTCCAGTATTTCACCACTCTCACAGGGAAGAATTTATTCCTAATATCCCACCTAAATCTCTCCTCTTCCTGTTTAAAACCGTTCCCCCTTGTCTATCACTGCATGCCCTCATAAACCACATCCCAAAGTGCCACATCTTGTTTTTTGAGCAAAGATTCTGCCACATCCCTTGTCACAACACTCAATTTCCCAGTGAAGAAGCTTTTCATAGTATCCACCCTGAACCTTCCCTGGTGCAACCTGAGGATGTTTTATCCTCCCTGCCCCGTGACTCCACACCCATTTTTGCTGCTGGATTTYGAAGCTTTTCCTCTGGGACTGCTTTTGAGCTGCCTCATCTCTCAAGGGAGTGGTTGAGCTGGATCAGAACAGCACTGTGAGGCCAGTCCRACCCTGCCAGCACAGACAGACATCACCACAGAGAGAAATGGGGCTTTTTAAAATTATTTTCCTCCCCAAACACATGTTCCTCTTGTTGCCATCACTGGAACCAGCTCGTTGGRGAGCCAGGTGAAGCGTCCCAAAACGAGCAATAATTCACCCCTCGGATCTGCTGGGTTTGTGCCAGGATTACGAAGGCAGAATCCAAAGGCAGTCACAAATCCACAGAGGAATGGTGAGCTGATAAAGGGAAGGAGGGAGGAGGATCACATTCCTCCCAGCCCAGCAGGCTGACAGTGCAAAAGGAGTAAGAACATTTAGTGCTCAGCCTGGCAAAGGGTGTGAGCTTTATCAGCTGGACAGGGGCTTTGTGCCCCTCTGAGCACCTCTGTGAGCCAGCTCACACCTCTGAGGTGTGATCCCCTTCCCTGGTTTGCTGCTGATGGAGTTTCCCCATCCCTAAAAACCCATTGGATGGGCTAAATTAACCCTTTTTTCTTCCAAAAGCAATACTTTGGGGTTCACTCACAAGTGACAGGAGATTTCATTGTCTGTTTTCCTTCACCTTTTTTTATTCTGCCACCGCAACGTCCAAAAATGTATCTTGTCCTCCTTTTCTCCCCCCGTTTTTATTTCTGAGCTTTGAGTTCTGACAGATTCCTTTTTTCCAGTTGCCCAAGCGAGGCTTAGAGGGGTTAAAAATGTGCTTATTGTAGGTTTTTCTCAAAGCTGGCAGGTCAAGATGGTCCAGTCTAATCATAGGGAAACATCCTCCTCCAGACTGAGTTGTGCTGGCAAGGGCACCACAGGTCTGCCTGTTAACTGCCCAGACAAACACTGTCAAACAGGAAAAAAAYATGAAAAGGAATAAATAAATAAGTCAGAGATGTTGAAAAAAAAACCACTTTTTTTACTCATTTTTAAACTGAAATGTTGAAGTGCTAAATTGCAAACCTGGCTGTGATTTAAGTTGACCTTTCTTTAGAGCTTGCAGGGATAAGCAGAAAAAGCCACCTGATTTGTAATGTTTCATTTTAAGACAAACCCAGAGTGATGACTCAACCTGATACGATTTCTGCCTGTTTTTTCTATTTTTGTGAAGGAAAAAAAAAAAAGGAAAAAAAATTCATTTTGGTTCAACCAATATCCATATTTTGATTTTTGACTGACTGTATTTTCTGAGCCAGAAGATCTCCCAGATGAAGATGTAACACTCGTTCTGACTTTMTGAAGCAGCTGATAACCACCAGATCCTTTCTCTGTTCTTATGGAGGTCACCTACATTTGGATAGGTATTTCTGGCAAGTAGACATGAAAACAGGAGGCTTTAATTTCCTGTAYCCAGAGCAAAATCAGAAATCCCTCCTGAGTTCCTGGAACATCCCCCTCTGCTCAGTCTGCTGTAAAYGACCCTCCTTGGACCTTGAAGATGACCACGAGCCTTGGACCCAACTGAAGAGCAGAYATCCTCCTTTCTTTCAGATTTATTTCCCATCTGGCTCTACTTATTTATTTCTAACCAGCAAATCTCCTGAGCTGACTCCCTTGGTGCCCTGAAGATGCACTGGGAGTTGTGCAAGSGCTTTCAAAGCTGTTTTCCGTGTCTGCTCTGCATTCCAAGAGGGAAGCTGGACCCATTCTCACATCCCAACTCAGCTGCAAAGGTGAAGTGATTTTTAGGCAGTGCTTCAGAGCCAAAACCAGGCTCACCAAAAGAAGCTTGTGCCTGGTCTGTTTGCCTCCACACACATTTTTAAGCAGCCAGAGCTCCGGGATCAAAGTCAGGAATCTGTTTAGATTTTACATTGCAAATCTGTCTGGAGAGCAGGAATGCCATGGTGGAGTCACCAACCCATGTTCCCAATCCCTGAATGATGATAAATCATGGTCAAGTCTCCATCAGTGCCTTTTCAAAACAGAATAATCTGAATGRATACTTTAAAATATTTATCCTTTGTGGAGGAAAAGCTTAGTCTGCAGCACTACAGGGGGAACATACAATCAGATATTTGGGAAAAAATTATTAGATCATCTTTAAGGTCTACAAGATGATTTTTAGGGTCCYTTCCAACCCAMAACATTCTCTGGCTCTATGAAAAGATGGTGCCTGCTCTCACTTTCCCTCCCTAGACTGGTGCAGAGGAGAGGCACAGAGACACGGTGCTATTTGCCTGGAGGAAGCACAACACCAGTGACTATTTGCCTTWCCCTTTCTGCAAACAAAAAACGTAGATTCTTGTTCTGAAGCTGATTCTCYGCCGCTTTTTGCTCACAGTGCAGACCCAGCCCCTGCATCAGCACAGAGACAACGAGGTGGGACGTGCTTCAGGATGGCCACAAAGAAATGCCAAGGCCCTTGGGATCAGCTTTCTCCATCCCRAGGCTCACAGTCTGTTCCAGCAAACAGCCAGGTCTCTGCAGAGCTTGCCAACAATGCCTGGCACAGGAATGTGGTGCTGATCACACCCTCAGAGCTTCCTGCAGCCCCTGGCACGAAGTCAACTTCCCTGTGCCAGGGCAGCACAGCAGCTCCTTCAGCCAGGCTTGAATTTTTGCCCTCAGATCCTCAGTTTCCTTCACTTAGGACTGATTTTGGAAGGGAAATCAAAGACTCTCTTATTCCAAGCCCCCTGCAATGGGCAGGGATACCCTGGCAGTTTTGCTGTGCTTCTCCAACTCCAGTTCAGCAAACTGGGAAGGATTCTGGACACCTGAAGACTAAATGTCACCACTTCAAATTTACAAAATTTTCAGAGAAAGAAGGGCCTTGCCCCAAACCCACCACAGCAGGAGAGCTGAGCTTATYGAGCTCCTCAGCTCCACACCAACCAACAATAATTCCTTGCAAGGCTTCCCACCATCACCTTTTGGCCTGGAGAAATCTTTGTGGATCCCTCTGGATGTTTCCCTGAACCCYTAGTGCAGAGTGTGTGATCATGGGRATGTGTGGAGTACATTGTGCYTTGATTCCTCTGAATTTTGAGCTCCCTTGGCTTTATTTGCYGTGCTGCTGTGATTATTATTTCATCAGCCTACCCCAAAACTCCTCTTTTGACCCCCACCTTTCAGCCACATTGGCTGTGCAAAGTTGGTTCTGGCATTGTGTCCTTGCTCCTGAATCTCTCAAAAGGTTCTCCTTGCAAAGAGGGCTTTGTGCAATTGTTTCTTTCTCATGAAGTGAATTTTCTTTGATTTCTTGAACAGGAATTTGTGGAAGTAGGCCCAATGGCAGTGGTCAGGGTGTCCCTTTAATTTTCACATGTTCTTTTTCTGGGAAAGACAATWTTTCAATTTATTCAAAAAGAAAACTCCAGTGACAACCTCTTAGTTWGAAACTCCTTTCAAGTAGCTCCACTAAAACAAAGGTTTCACTTAACAATGCATTTCCTTATGTTCTTTGACTCTCAAGAGCACGGGAGCATATAATCAAAATCCTGGCTAAACAGAAGTTTATTTTAAATGGAAATATCTATAGAAATTGTCAAGAAGGATGTTCCGTCAAACGTCACCGCTCCTGCCAAAAATACATCTCAGCTGGCATTGTATCATGGCCYCAAACCCATGGAAAGCTCCTTGGGAATAAACAGTGCATTCCACTGCAATTCCAGGCTGCAGGACAGATGGTGACACAGGACCTGCTGCCCATGGCTGAAGGAAAAAATCGAAGGCACCAAGAACTCCAGATCATTGACGCGCTGAAACTYATTACAAGATAAAATATCTCAATTCCAGTGTTATTTCAGAACCATTCCTGGGCACTCTCYCCCACTGCAGGTTCAGGAGGCTGCCTGCTGTAACATTTTTTTCTTGACTTCTGTAGGCACAGCAAGACCTTTGGAGGGTGAATGCTCAGGGAGGTGTCTCCAGTCAGGGTCAGAAAATCCCTGCAGTCCCACTGCACACACAGTGCCTCCTCAGCTCTAACCTGGGCAACTCTTCCTAGCCAGGAATATGGGATTTACAACCCAGATTCTTTGGTTTATCATTCCCAAGGTCGGTTGGATGAGTTTTGGCAGGTTTGAAATTTTGGGGGTGGTAGTGTTGCTCKCAAGCTGTTCAGAATCCAAAATGCAGTGTTCTGTTTGGCTGTGCAAACCAAACACGGTGTCATTTAGGTGCTCAGATGGACTGGAATATGAACCTTGAGCTGAAGGGAGCCTAGAAAAAAAGATGGAAAGGGACTTTTACAAAAGTGTGGTGCAACAGGACAAGGGGGAATGGCTTAAAACTGAAAGAGAGTGGGTTCAGTTTATAAATTAAGAAAAAAAACCTTTTACTGTGAGGGTGGTGAGACACTAGAACAGGCTGTCCAGGGAAATTTTGGATGCCCCATCCCTGGAAGTGTCCAAGGCCAGGTTGGATGGGGCTTGGAGCAACCTGATCCAGTGGAAGGTGTCCCTGCTCTCGGCAGGGAGTGGAACTGGATGATCTTTCCAAYTCAAGCCATTCTGTGATTTTCTGATTCTATTAAAATAAGTACGCAGTGCAAGTGCACAGTTACGTAGATACACGTGACAAAACGTGGAATTTTTTTGCCCCCATGACTGGAATTTTCTTTCTGTGAATAAACAGACATCACATCAATAACAGGTGTCACACCCCCACTGCACCAAACACACACTGACTGGGTTTGGAAGCACATTGCAGCTCTGATCTAATCAGCRGTGACCAACTTCCTGACCCAACAGCCTTTTCCTTTAGGATCCACTGTGACACAACTGTAACTGTGAGGCATTAACTTCCCTCAGCAGGAGGGCTTGAAAATTAATCTTATTTGCCCTAGTTCATCTCCATCACTCAAGATGACTTTCAGTGCCACAATTGCCCTGGGAAGATCAAGATTTCCTTGTCTGGTGTCCATTAATTTCGGTGATGTTTCTAATTTAAGCCTCGAGAGAGAGTCCTCGATGACAGTGAGCTACCCAACCACAAGGGGATGATTTAAGGGCAGATGCAACGATCTCGTTCTCAGAAGTTTCCTCTCTGTCTGCCTGCCTGCCTGGTTCAAGATATCCTACAGGATGCCARTAGATAAGTGCTTCCTGTGACTGGAATCAAAATGGGCCCTAAAATTCTGCCCATGACACAATAWTTTTTTKGGGGTGRCAGAGGACAGGTTTAGATTGGATGTTAAGAAGGAATTCTTCCCTGTGAGGGTGGGGAGGCCCTGGCACAGGGTGCCCAGAGAAGCTGGGGCTGCCCCTGGATCCCTGAAAATGTCCAAGGCCAGGCTGGACAAGGCTTGGAGCAGCCTGGGATGGTGGAAGGTGTCCCTGCCCATGGCACAGGGTTGGAACTGGGTGATGTTTAGGCTCCCTTCTAACCCAAACCACTCTGTGATTCATTCTGTGATTCCATCCTTTTGAGSTGGGTGTTTAAACTCCCACGGAAGCCAACAGAGACTGAGGGCTCAAATTCAGCTGAGCTCATCCAGAATATCACAGAGTATCCTGAAAGGGAAGGGATCCCCCAGGATCATCCAACTCCTGGCCCTGCACCCCAGGAACGCCACCCTGTGCCTGAGAGTCCTCTCTGTGGGATATAGGAAGTTTACAGATGCATCAGACACCTCACAGAGACAACCCAGATGATCCAATGAACCCCTGARCAGGCAGCTGAATCCCACCCACTGCGCGTGGCATGGACAGGAGACCAAAGTAAAGCTCAGCTTGAGGAACAAGCGACGTGGAAGGTGGAGGAGGATACCTGCACTCAGGGAGAGCTCCTTCACAAAGGGAGCAGAGACAGGTCAGGAATRCCAGACATTATATGGGATTAGTTTCCATAGCCAGAGACGGTTCCCAAAACAAAACCGGTCTGGATCCCATGGCTCTGTGGGGGCTGGTTCAGAGCAGCAGCCAGTGGCACGGCCAGCTGTGTGCTGCCACTGTCCCCACCCCTCAAACCCCATCTCCTGCCTCCRCAGGGGCAGCTCCCAAGCCCCAGGGACCGGGAACCCCCCGGTGCTGTTTTGCTGCTGCTTGTTAGGCACCAGCAGACCCCTGGTTCCAGCAACGGTGGGAACTAAATATAAACTGGCTCGGGCTCGCTGATTTCATTATCGAGCCCAGAGGAGGAAACACCTGGAGCCAGGGGAGGAGGGGCTGAGCACAGCCAGCTCTGGAGCTGACAGGGAATAGCGGCCCCAGAGGCACCGGCGTTCCCATCGCAGCCTCCCAACAAATAACACACACCGCTTTCCACTCCCTTCGGGGTTCCTGTCCAACCTCGGGCTGGAATTACAGCGCCAGGCTCCTCACGGGGCTCTGCAGATCCATCTCTCATCATTGGGGAGGATGAGCAGGGAACGTTCTGCCCACCTGCCAGCCTTCACCTCCTGCTGGCCGGGTGGGGACAGCGATGTCCTGCGCAGGTTGGATCCTGCTGTCCCCACCACCTCCTGACTCCTGGCATTGGCCTTTCCTCCCTTCCCRGCCTCCATCCCCGGCCTCGAACTCATCAAAAGGGCTCTGTGTTGTGCCTCCCGCTCCCCCTGAGCTCGGCACTACAAATTAGCCTTTCATTCCTGCTGCCGTCCCCTCGGCACGGCGCTGAAGTCCCTGTCCCCCACTGCTCTGTCCAAGTTCAGAGCTGAAAACAAAACAAAAAAAAAAATATATTCTGTTTTTTTCCCCCCACGGAACACAGCCCACCTGCTCTGAATTTGGCCCCCATCCCGTTTTCTGCCCTTCCTCGGTGGTGTTGCCCGTTCTTTACGGGAAAACATGCAGGATGGAAGGGATCGGGGGCGGCGGGGAGGATCACCCAGGAGCCAGCACCCATCCAGACAGCTGCCCCGGCTCCACCAGCCAGCAATAAAGATTTTGTTTTCCTCTCTCCCTTCACATGCTAATCACCCAGCAGTGATTAGAGCCGCGGCCTGACTCCAAGGSAAAGAAACAGAGGCGAGGGGACGACAGGAATTTTTTCAGCGCTGAATAGAAAAGGGGGGGAAATTGGGGAAAAAAAAAAAAAAAAAAAAAAAAAAAAAAAAAAAAAAAAGCAGAAATCAAGAAATGGGACTTGAAGAAGCTTCATTCTTTATGGTTGGTCGCGTCCATCCCTTTCAGCATTCAATCCCAAAGYGAGCAGGCAAGGGGCCTATTAAAGATCCCTATTTTGTTATTAGTATTCCTCCCTCCCAGCCGGAGGAGGAGGTGGCGAGGGGGGCAAAGGGAGATGGGAGCAGGTCTGGGGAGGGCGCTGGGAAATTCCTGGCATTTTTCTGCCTTTGTGTCTGGGGGCTGAACTGAAAGGGAGGGATGCCGGGCTGCATTAAGCCTCCTGCCCCCTCCAGCAGAGAAGGGATTGCGCTCCCAGAACTGAGAGCCTCTTTATCCCCTTCCTTAGAAGGCTTCCAAGAAAAAAAAAAAAAACCTACAAATTCGTTGGGGTTTTGAGGGAGAAATCGCTCTCAAGGTAACTCTGGGTTTTCCCTGCCATCTCACTGGGTATCCCTGACTCTTTTTGATCCCCGTAGGAAAGCAGGTCTTCTCTGCACATCCCTGGGGGCTCAAGCCCTTCATTTTTTTGTCTGGTTTCCCTTCATAATTGTTCTTTGGGGCTCCCCTGGCTCTTCTTTGACACGATTCTTCTTTTCACTGTCAGATCCCAGCCGGTCACATTCCCCAGGGAACAACAGCCACCACCCTGGAGCTCRGCAAAGCCTGGTCTGAGCCACCACCGGGTCCCCAAAATAGCCGGGGGTGGATAAATGGGGGGAGAACGGGAATGGAGAAATATTCCCAGAGAGCAGAATGAGAACTGCAGCAACTCCAGCGATCTCAACTCCAGCACGGGGATGGTGGCCCAGAGCACGGTGTTCACCAGCCACCAGTGGGCTTGTCCTCCAWTAAGTTTTTTTCAGCTTTTTTCGTGTTTCTGGTCTCCACAGCAAGAGCCACACCTGAGCYCTTCCAGGCTCTTGCAGGGCTGAGGGATGCTGCCCAGCTGCTGGAGTCAGGGGAAGGAGCCAACGCTCCTGCCTCCTCGCCCTCGCCCTCCCTGGGGRTGCTGTGACCCAGGGGCTGCTCTCCTGCTCGGCTTTCCCCGCTGCAGACAATGGGGACCCGGTCTATTCTTACCCCGGAGCCATTCAGGGCTCAGGATTGTTCCCGGTGCTTTTCCCTTTTCCTGCACYGTTGTATCCCCCCGAGGTGGGGGAGCAGCACTGTACCCACCTCACATGGGCTCAGGGCTCAGGAGATTCACTCCACACCACGAAGTGTGGGGTTTTTAACCAATATTCTTCTCATACAAACCCTAAACTCCTATTTGACCTTTTTGACTTTGGCTGAGTGCAGTGATGGCATTTCACTCTTTGCAGGGACCCAAGGATGACACCCTGGGAATGACTAATTTGGGGCCTCTGTTTTTTTATTTCCAATCTTTTTCACTTTTCAACATCAAATGAAGGCTGTCCCTTTTCCTGCKCACTTCCTGCAGACTAGGAAGAATACCCTGCAGCAGGTTTTCCTGGTGAGTTTTCAGTAACATAAATCTCTGCTGGTTTCACCTCCTCTGCCAAATCACCCCTGAACAGAAGTGAGCAGGACAGGACCAGCATCACAACTCTTCTGGGAAAATCAGCCACGCATTCCTGTCCTTTGTTCCCCGGCTTTAAACATTTAATTAATCCACTGCAGCCTCTGAATGAGRACAGTAGGAGGGTCTCTCCAGGCACTGGATCAGTCCCATCAGATTGGATTCTGCCCTCGTGACAACTCAGCCATGTTTTTGACAGGGTCCAGCCAGAAAGTCCCCAGTGGCAGGATGGCCTCACYCCTGAGGTTCAGACTGCTGCCTTTTGGTGGCTGTCAGGAGGAATTCCCACAAGAGGCTTTCCTGTAGTCCACATCATCCCATGAGAAAATGAATGTGCCTAATAGGATGAGGTTCAAGCATTTGGTCATAGAACCAGAAAGTAATTTGAGTTGGAAGAGACCTTTAAAAGTCCTCTGCAATGGGCAGGGACACCTTCCACTAGACCAGGTTCCTCCAAGCCTGACCTTGAATGTTTCCAGGGAGGGGCATCCCCTACCTCTCTGGGCAACCCATGCCAGTATTTTTTCACCCTTTTTGTAAAAAATTTCCTCCTTAGAGCCAATCTGAATTGATCCTTTTTGTTTAAAACCATCACCCCYTGTCTTATCAACACAGGCCCTGCTAAAAAGGTTGTCTCCATCATTTTTTTGGTATTGAAAGGACACAACAAGGTCTCCCCAGAGACTTCTCACTGAGTCCCCAGAGCTCTGCCTGGATTGATTTTCCCTGGAGGAACCATCTCACCTTATCCCACCCAGCCCACCTGCMKGACACATCTCCAAYCCTTCTCTCCTCCATCCATCAGGAGGAGAAAACGTGCAGGATTCTGCATCATGGGGAGCTATCAACWGCATCCAGAYCTGTTTCCTGGAAAGAATTACGAGGAGCTGACACACATCCACTCATCATCTGAGGGCTAAAAATAGGGAGTGTGCACCAGGAATCACCGAGCCCCACCTCGGCACGCCCRTGGAGCGCGGGTGGGATCTGTTTGCAGCTGCACAATGGGAGATGGGGAATGCTAAATATAGGGAGAGCTGTTCTTTGGCACACAGGGAGGTGTGGTGGGACATGTGCCGTGCCAGGAGAGCGGCTTTTGGCCAGTAAATAAGAGATGACAACAGCCAAGGAGGAAGAACTCCATTTATTCCTGATTACGTGCTGTCTTGTGCCTCTGTGTCCTGCCAGGAGTGACCTCAGGGACACAGGGAGCTCTTCTCCAGCTCCTCTCCTTCCCTACTCCCCTTTCTGCTTGGATTCCTGTGTTTACCACTCTCAGAACATGCACAAGCACCCTGCAGTGAGGATCTCTCTCATTCATTGACAAATAAATGTCTCATCTCAAACCCACACTGCAGAGGAAACTCTCCCTGACTAATGCACCAGAGGAGGTTTCAGGCTYCCATTTTCTTCCTCACTATT
Organism: Alauda arvensis; assembly: GCA_902810485.1. Classification (NCBI taxonomy): domain Eukaryota; kingdom Metazoa; phylum Chordata; class Aves; order Passeriformes; family Alaudidae; genus Alauda; species Alauda arvensis. The sequence continues at coordinate 15,595 of CADDXX010000647.1, forward strand.
TCCTGTGATTATCCTGTGCTTTTTAATGAAGAATGGGTGGCCCAGCCCTGCCTGGTGCCGTAGGAAAGCAGATGAGGAAAACTCGGTGATGTCACATAAAAATAGGAAAAGGGAGCTCCCAGCTTGGGCTGGTCACTGCAGTTTGGCTCTCTGGTTCTCACTCATCTGAGGTTCAGTCCTCAAAAAGCACAACTGAGTTGGGAACCCGCTCACTCAGTTTTGAGGGTGAGGCCAAGCCTACCATATTTGGGTTTGTTGTCTGTAGAAAATGGCCATAATATTTCCTGTTTTCCATGTTTGCCCTCCTATGTGCAGGACTAAATGCTGTTCTGTAATGCCATCACATGCAGACACGTGAAAGAGAAAAGAAAACAGGTTGAAGAGGACAAACAGACTCGGTTTTTTGTGTTTTTGGAGAAACCGGGGGTTTTTGTAATTCACTGTGTGAGCCACAGTGTTACAACATCGACCTGATCTTTAATCCAGCATCTTGAAAAGCAGCATTAGGAGTCAACATCTGGGTTTGTCATCTGTGAATTCAGCAGCTTTGAAGGAGGTGAGGCTCTTCCTGCAGGGGACATTCTCATGGGACAGCAGTTGTGTTCACAGTCCTCGTTTCAGAGAGGATTTTCCACCTTATGAAGCAAGAAGTTTGCACTGATCCAGAGGAAGCCTTAACRTTAACTGACCACGTTCCTTAAGTCTGGATAGGAATTAATTTTCTTCTCAAGAACTTGGACACAAAAGGGCTGGGAGCCCTTCCAAGGTTACCTGACYCTTCCCAGGGCTGCAGCTCCCTTTTCACCCTGCTGAGCCCATCCTGCTCCTTCCTGGGTGCTCCAGGGTGCCATCAGCGTGGCTGCTGCACATGGACGGGCAACCCTGCCTTCCCTGGTCCTCTCAATGCTTGAGCCCCCTGCCCAGGGGCTTAGAAATACAGAGATATTACAGATTTCACATTTTCCTTGTTGGCTCAGGATCCTAAATGTTTCCAAGTATGAAGGGAGTTAGTGCTGCCTYCTGTGTCGTGAGGGGGTGACTGTGCCTCACCTCACATTTCCCAGAGAAGAGTGAACATCCATGTTAATCTCTTTCTGTTCATCCCACTCAGGGCAACCGAGGAAAACTCCATCCTCTCCAGTGTCTGGAGAGCCCCTAAATGGAGAGACACACTTGGAAAAGTCCAGCTGCTGGTGACCCAGGAGCCATGGGAACTTTACAGGGGACTTGGAGCATTTACTCATTGGGTGTGGATTGAGACTAAGCCTTCCCTCTGATTCAGACTAAGAAACATTRAATATAGACCAAGAATATAGATTGAGATCAATAATACAGATTCCAGTTCCACCTTGCTCTTGGCAGGTTTKGGATCCAGCCCTGGTCCTGGAGTAGGTCCATCACACCTTCCTCATCCCCTGCTGCCTGATTTGCCAAACCCATCAGCCTGATCCATCCCCAGAGCCATGGCACCTCTCCAGCACGGTCACTGCTGGTGGTGTGTGGAGGTCTGGCTGTTTGGGGAAGGTGGGGAAGGAATTGCAGGYTTTCTCTGAGTGGATTTGCCATTTGCTTGCAGGAAAACCAATCAGGTTCAATCTGCAGAGAGAGGTCAAAGCCTTGTGTGATCCTCCTTTTGCATCTTTTGCAGATGTTCTCCTCAGTTCTCCCTCACACACAGGATGCAGAGACATAATGACAACTTCCTTCAGTCCCAGAAATTCAGCAAAGGTCTCCTCTCAAAAGGAGCCTTCCCACCATGTTTCTTACAGGACCGGGTCCAGCCCAGCCCCYTGTCCTTCCCAGAATTTCCTTTTATTGTTAATCTCAGCAGAGTGAAACACAGACCACATCTGGAGTGTTCTCCTGGACACTCAACTTTCCCACCAGCCACCCTGGAGAGGGGACACCAGGCCACAAACCACAGATTGCTGGGGGTTTATTTATTAATTTTCTTCTTTTTTTTCTCTCCATTCTGGCTTTTAACTCTTCTCTTTTTATTACCTTGGCAGAGCAGGGTTGTGCATCTGACTGGTGCAAGTGTTGGAGTGCCCTTGCAGATCTTCCCCAGGATACTCAACCTGAGAGCCAAAACTGACATTTTYAGGACACAGCAACTCCCCTGCTGTCACCTCCTCCATCTGTGAGCTGCATCCCTCCTCTTGCAGGTAGCAGAGAGCTGAGGCACGAAGCAGGGCTGTATCTGATGTGAAATACCAAGGAGGAGGGGTTGTGAACGCTGCTAATTGTCCTTCACGAAATGTCAGCTCCCCAGGTTGCTCATTAACATCCTTAACACAGCCAAGAGGATGTGGCCCTATGCTGTGCTGGGACAGGAATGCTCTCCATGCCTGTCTGCACAGCTCTGAGCAAAAAGGCAGCTCTTGAATCCATTTGAGCTCTCTTAGATCAATCTGAACCACAAGAGTGAACAGTGATGTTCCTGATATTCCTCAGCTCTAACAAACCCCATCTCATTGCCAGCATCCCAGGCTAAAAGGAGAATTTCTTTTCACTGGTAGAGGCTGCAGGCATTCTGCCTCCAGGCTGGCCTGATCTCAAGGAGGTGAAATGTTTGCACAAGGTCTCCTGGCAACAATTTCCCAGTGCCTGGGCAAGAGGTTTGGCTTAAGCTGAACCAACAGCGACTCCACATTTGGGGTGATTTGGGTTAATAGCTCCTGCCTAACTTATCCTACACCTGCAGAAGTTAAAGCCAGCACAGATCACCAGAACCCAACTGCAGCAGGGAAACCACCACAAACCTTCCCCAGGGCAAGCACCAGCAGAGAGATGATGACAGGATCTCACACCTTCGGAGTCTTTCCTCTCCCAGCTGCCTGGAAAGCTCTGAGCTGTCTTTTCTTTTCAAACACCACAAAAAAATTGCCATGCTGGGGGTGCTGCTGGTGTGGGCACCTGCACAGAACTTCAGGAATGGTGAGGAGTTGGCTGGATGGAGATTTCTCCTGCTGCCTCACCATGTTTCCCCTCTTCCCCTGGCTATTTACTGCTATTCCTTTGCAACTGGAGGGGGAGAGAGCTTCAGCTGTCCTCTCCTGAAGAGTACTCTGGTTTTGATGCAAGCCGGAATTCTCCTGTCTGCAGGGAAATTCAGCTACATCCTTGTCAAACCTGCACCCAATGTCCTTCTGTAATTCCCATTACTGGTGATGAGAGTGACACATTTCCACTAACTGGGTGAATGTCCCTTAAGTGAGTCCTCACTGAAACATGGGAGCAGGGAAATGAAAGGGAGGCAGTGTTTCAATTAGCTCCCAGTTTGTTTTCAGCCTTGTATTTAAATAGGAGAGCTCCACATAAAGTGTTTGAAAACCCCTCACTGTTAAGGAAGAAAAAGRGAAAATGTGTTTATCCCTACAAAGCTTTAGTTCATGGAAATAATAACATTTATTATTTCTGCTGCATGTTCTTTCTGTAAATGCCAAAACCTCTCATAGACCCAGCCCGTGACCATCTTGTTAATCTTGTTGAGATGCAGGATGTAAACTGGGGCTTGTGTTGGGAAACTGAGGAACTGGAAGGGAAAAATCACATTTTAAAAACCAMACCAACATGAGCATTAGAAATGAGACTCAGGAGTGGGGTTCTCCTCATCTGACTGCAAGGAGTGACTCACCTGGCCTAGCTTGGGTTCCCACTGCAGAAGTGAATTCCCCTTTCCAAAAGCACCCTCATTTACCACAAACACCGGAATAAGGATTGGGGGCACTGGGGTGACACAGGATTCACACCAACTCTGCCATGCTGATATCCCAGGGAGGGGTTTTGGGGGATGGAAGRAAGCCTTCTGAGGTGCTTCATGTCTCAGCCACCCATGGCTTGCWSCAGGCATAAAGGAAACTGCTCCCAAGGCAGCAGGGAGCACCAGCCCCATGGTGGACATTGGAGTGGGGAAGAGGAAATAACATTTTTTGTAGTGATGGAGGAAGGTCAACCACTACTCTGGGACATGAGGCTTTCATTTGCCTCCTTCTTGCCTCTTTAATTTTTATCCATGTCTAAAAAAGCACAAGGAAAAGCAGGAGGACAGCAAGTGAAACACAGCCCAGGACAGGGACACAATCAAACAGGGGTTTGCCCAAGGTTTCCTGACCCAACCCAACCCTCTCCCTCACTCCCAGCCCTCACTGTCCCCCAGACACCCTAACAAAGCCCCAGCACATCCTAAATGCTCCATGGAGGAGATCCTAAAAGACAAAGCACAACCTCCATCCAATCCCCTTCCCCAGTGCAGGCTCCAAAAAATCCCCCCTCATCTCTAATAACTCAGGGAGCTTTGTTATGACAGGGCAAGGCACTTAATGGAGAGTGAAATTGAAGAAGAATGTGTGGAAGTTGCAGCTTTTATCTCTAAAACAAATAGTGAATTCCTCGGGGCTGCTGCAGCCCCAAACAATGATCCCTGCTGCWGGACCTTTGCAGGTTGCCCTGGCAACTTCCAGGTTTTTTTTGGGGGGGCAGATCTTTGTCAGAGGGAAGAGGTGGTGGCAAAGCCACTCCCAGGAGATGTGGAGTTGGTGTTGGGAGAGCAATGCGTGCCCAAGATAGATATTTAGGCAGAAGATATTTGGGTTGTAGTGGTGTGCTGCACCCAAGGGTCATCTTGGGAAATCCCCACTGAATCCAGACTGGGACTTCAAGGAGTTTCCCTGCTCCATCTGGAAGGAATTACTGCTGATCCCTTGTCCAGAAAAATTATGCAATTAATCCCAAATTTCTTTTAGAGGTCTTCCACTGGCCCTTCACAGCCCACAGACCTCTGCAGGAGTCTGTGGGGAGGATGAACACCAGGGATTTTGGAGTCATCCACTCACAGTGCCCTTGGAAAAAGAGTTGTCTGTGTAGCTCTCTACACCTTCCTGAGGAGGGGAAGTGGGGAGGGAGGTGCTGAGCSATTATCCAGTGACAGGACATGCTGGGATTGTTCAAAACTGYGTCAGGAGAGGYTCAGACTGGACATGAGGAAGCATTTCTTTACCAAGAGGGTTGTTAAATTCTGCAGCAGGCTCCCTGGCAGGAATGTTGGCAGCTGGCTGAAAATGAGGTTCCTCACTTTTTCTCTTGGAAAGTAAAACCCAAGAGAAGCAGAAATTTCACCTGTTTGAGTGGTCAAGTGCAGAGAGAAGTGGAAGAACAGAAGTCTTCAAAATGAAGCCACAGCTGAGATCAGGAGATTATTTCAGAGCTGGGGGCTGAACCTGGATTTTGTAAGTCTTTGCCTAACACCAGTAGGATTTTTGCCTCTTCACTCACAGAAGTTCAGCTGGCATTGTGAGCAGTATCCYGGGCTGTTCTTGGCTTCCTCAAGACAATTCCTGCTCCCGAGGCAAGCTGCATCTTGTTTCCTTCTTCTGGGTCAGGTCCAGGCTAAGGAACAGACTCCCCTGTGACACTTCTGACCCCCCATCTTCTGAAGTACAAATACAAACATCAGACCTCGGGTATTTTTGTCTCTTGATGAAAGGAGGGTGGTTTGGCTTTGGTGTTTYTATTTTTGCTTTCCTTCCTGAACATCATGTGATCTTCAACCCACCAGTCCCCAGGCTCACACKGTTAAGTCAGAGGTATCAGCCCTTCATCTTCCCCACCTCAAGCCCAAATTTGAATTCCAAACATTATTACTTCGTGCCCAGTCGCACAAGGAGATGGGTGACGACATCCAGGAAAATCGGATTACTGGCAAGTGAAATGATCCCAAGCTGGATCCCAGCCCGAGGATTTTCRAGCTGCTCAGGCTTCCCTCAGTTCGTTTTCTGTGAGAAGAGGTAAATATTGCCAGGCTGCCTGGAGACGTCAGTCAAATGTTGTGACGAACCTGAGCGCAGCCAAGAGGGAATTACAAGGTGCAGAGAAGATAAAACTGTCTTGGGGAATTTATCCCAGCACTGTGAGGCACAAGAGCAACTCCTACTTTATGGTTTTTTTTCTCCTTTGCCCAATTTGCCTCTAAATTGCAGAGGAAAGAGGGTGTCTGCACCCTTTGGGGAATCACAGAAACATTTTGAGATTTCCCCARCAAGGAAATCCTGTGTCATGTGGAGTCCTCCTCCTCCCCCTGAGAGGGTTTCAGCCCAGCTGACTTGCATACCTTGAAACCACTGACTCCCTGTGCTGCTCTTTCACAGCCTTACATAAATATTTGGCTGGAACACACAGACCCAGGTAAATGTGAGCTTGTGTGCAGCCACATCGATGTCAGGAKTGAAAAACACACTTGACTCACTTAAGCCCAGGAGATTTTAAATAATCATAATGTCAATAATGAATTTTAAAGGAAATTCTTATTTTTGGCTCCCGCTTCTCAGGCAGATTGTGGCAGGCCATTCTCCAAAGGGTTTCCCTTCACCTCTGAGACATTCATGTTTGGAGYTGAAAGCAAAAGCCTCTACATAATTTCCTGGCCCTGAGATTTTGGTATTTAGGAAAGCCTCCAGAGCTGGGTTTTAAAGCTCCAAGTTAGCAATGCTGCATGTCTTGGGATGTCAAAGACTGTTTCCATCTTTCTGGGAAATACTGATGCCTTTTTGACACCCCTGAGAAACTGAAACCCCAATTTCCCAAATTAGGGTTTTTTCCTGACCTTTCCCCCAGCTGGTGGTTGGGATGTGCTTTATCAGACACCCAGCTTTTGAAGCAGTCACACTAAATATCCCTTTCTTTTTGCCATCAGCTGCTCACTATTCACAGCCTTGCTCTGACTCCCTCAGTAATTCTCCCTTGTGCAGCAGAGGCAGATTCGGAGTGGGCGCAGGTGGGAAGGCTCCTGTGCCCTGCAAAGCAGCAGGAATAGTGGGAGACCTTCCTGCTGCCCTCCTGGAAAAGGGAGGCTTAGCTCCATGTTTCTGGATGAATCCCTTTTCCCAAGAAGTGGAGGCCATGCTGTTGTTTCAGCCACCAGCCAGCAGCCAAGGTCTGAGGAGACAGAAGAGCCTTACGCCCAAACAAGTCTGTTGAGAACTCACAAAACTCCCTGTGGAAGTGCCAGGGTGCCTTTTGTGGTAATGAAGAGAAAACCTACATCCCAAATCAGCAGTCTAGAAGGATTCAGGTGCTCAGGCTCCCTCCTGTTTGCCCAAGGCCAAAGGACCAGCACAGCCCAGATCTGCTGATGGGACCAACTGGACAGAATTCTCCTCAGTCTCACTAGCTACAAACATCACACAATAAACCCAAATCCAGCCTGACTTTTAAATGGATTTCAGACTGTTTTCAGACTGTTCTGTTTTYCTTAGGTTGCTGCCATGGGAGCTCTGCTCTTATCTGTTATCCCCACAGCCCTCAGTTAGACAGGAGACCCAACACACCTTGGAGAAACCCCAATCTCCCAGGCAATGAGCCACTGGATGTTTTTGTGGTGCTTTATGGGCACTGGTGGCATAAAYTGAGAGTTTGAGGAGCTCAGCATCCCCTCCCTCCTCTCTATCCCGGGGTCTCTGTTCTACTGAAGCAGCCCAGGTTTTCCCCTGGGCTGTCTTGGCTTGGCAGTTAACACCAAAAACTGGGAGAATSTGTGTGTGTGTGAATGGGATCTCTTATTAAAAACACTTCTCAGGGAGAGAAGGAACTGCCTCTCTGATACTGGCAGGATTAATAATGTGTACCAACACATTCATTCATYTATTGCAGCTCGAGTTTCACAGCTTTTGGGTGCTGTGCAGTGCACAGTTGTAGCAAGAAGAGGTGAGGCTGGGCTGAGGCACCTGGAAAGTCTCTCTGCACTGACCCAGAAGTTAAATCAGGACAAGAAACCTTYTCTGGGGACTACATGCAATGCAGGGAGGGCTGAGCCAGCAAACTCAAGCATGTCCTGGTCTTCTGAAGGTGGTCTTGGAACAAGAATAAAGTCAACCCTTAGATGAAGGCATCAAGAAAATCATATTTGAAAAGTCCTTTTTGGAGTGAARGTTACCTTTATCACCTCTGGGTCCAGGCTGGGAAGGTTCCTGGTTTAGCCAGACCCAGCAGAGCCAAAATGAGGATTCAGTGCAAAGCCCTGAGCTTATTTTCAGTCTCCTCCCAGCTGCAGTGAGCACTCCTTGCCTGAACACCACAAAACAACTTTCAGTGCCTCAGCATGAAACAATGCCAAGATTTGATCATAATTTTGTCCTTTGTGCTTTTGGGTGCATGGCTTCCTTTGAGACACTCTCAAACAGGTGCAAATCTCTCCCAGAGAACATCCTGTGAAAATGTGCATTCTCTGGGGGGAAGAGGAGGGGTCAGTGTGTGTGTGGTGTATGTGCAGAAGGTGATCCCAAATTAATCCCACCTCCAGATGAAAACTCCAAACAAACCCTGCTGAGAATCCCAAAATAAACCCAATCTGGATGAAAATCCTCATGTAAGCCACACCTGGATGTGAATCTGAAATCAAACTCTAAATTCCCATCCAAATGAAAATCCCAAATCCAGCTCCAAATGCGCATCCTGATAAAACCCACACATTTTTGCCATGCAGGTAGGAATCCCAAAAAGATCCCCAAGTCTGCATCCAAACAGAAATCCTAAATCCTTGTTCATGTGGGTGGGAATCCAAAACCAATTTACAAACCACCATCCAGATCAAAACTCCCAAACCTCTCCATGAAGTTGAGAAGCCCAAAAATCCCCCAGACCCCCATCCCAACGAACTCCCACATCGCCTCCACAGGTATGTCCC
>CADDXX010000647.1:24936-51320 GCA_902810485.1 Alauda arvensis
CCATCCCCAATCCCATCCCCATCCCCATCCATCCCCAATTCCACTCCATCCCCATCCCACGGCGCTCCCTCCCGCGGCTCCGGGGGCGGAGGCGGGGGCGGTCCGGGGCCGTTCCGCGCCTCCCCCGGCAGCGGCAGAAGGGGGGGCCGGTGGCCGGGGCCGGGGCCGGGGCCGGGGCCGGGGGAGGGAGGGCATCGCCCGCCCGCCCCGCCGGGAGAGAGCGCCGGGAGCCGCGCCGGGAGCACCATGCGGGCTGCGGGGCTGCTGCTGCTGCTGCTGCTGCTCGGTGAGTGCCGCCCCTCCGCTTTCCCCGCCGCTCCAAGCATCCCTCGCCTTCTCGCCTTTCCCGGTACTGCCGGCGAGTTCGGCGGAAAAGCAGCCGGGGGGGACTCCGGGCTCATTCCCGCAGCCTGAACGCGGCWCTGCCGCGGTTCTTTGGGAATCCCGGGCACATCCAGCCCTCCGCGGCGAGGGAGCCGCAGTGCCGCTTCCTTCTGCGGAGGGATGAGCCCGACCCTGCCGCTCTGCCCTCCCGCATCCCGAGCCCCCGCTGGGGCAGCTTTGGGAGAGCGATGTGCGGAGCGCCGAGCTGCTCRCACCGATTTTGGGGTCCCGTGGAGCCGGGGCGGGGAGTTTGGGTTCGGCGAGGTTGGGGCTGTTCCAGCAGCGGTCCAGGTGCAGAGATGGCGCGGGGGGAAGAGCGGGGAATCCTGCTGGAGACAGCAAATCCCCGCTGGAAGTTGGTGGTGGAGTTGGGAAAAGGTTGGACTGGAGAGTCTTGGGGAGGTTTGGGAGTGGAAACAGCTCCTGGGGTGCTGCGGTGGGGTYGGGGTTCGGGGTGATGGAGCTGTGGTTCTCTCGTGGGGCGTTTTGTTGGAGAGGTGGCCGCAAACCACGCGGAAAAAGTAGCAGGGAAAGGAAATGCACTGATGCTTTCCAGAGTGAGTGAAAGTAGGGGGGAGTGGGGCATTTCTTCCTCGTAATCAGGGAAGGCGAGGGACGTGCGAAACAAAAATGAAATAAAAATAAAATAAAATCGCATAACATAAAGTAAAATAAAATAATAAAATCCTGCTCCAACTCGTGGCTCCCAGAAGAGCCTCTGCAGAGCTGAATGTGCTTTTATTCAAGGTAACAAAAGCTGGGGGATGCTCCGGAGGTAAAAGCACAAGAGGAGGCAGGGCCCTGGGGATTTAACTCTGGGGTGGATTCCCACAGGTCTGGCTGAAATCTCTGCCTACTCTTTTTTTTTTTTTTTTTTTTTTTCCCTTTTCCTCTTGAGACTCACGGGGTTTGATGGGCGAGCAGGTGTAAATTCCTCTCTGTCCCTGATGCCAGCGTGGGCTTTAAAAGAGATTTCCCTCCCCATGAAAAGTCAGGATGCCCTRAGCATCATTAGTGCTGGCATAAAGCAGGAGCTGTTACTGCAATTTTTCTTGTGCTGGCCAGAATTTAGCTGAGTTCAGCTGACTTTGCCTCCTCAGAAGGTTTTGTTCTGTTTTCCARAATGAGGTGATAAATACACTGGGGCTGGGAAAAACTGGCTCTTAGTGGGAGGATGATGTGGGGACCTGCTTCTATAACACTGAAGTGATCCTATTGCATCTTTCTCAACAATTAATTGATTAAATCCTTCAAAACAGAGTTTTCTGCCATCCGTTGCTGCTCTTAAATTTTGAAGTAAGCTCCTCAGAGATGCTTTTATGTTGCTCCCGGGGTATTGGAACCTGGATTTCCTCCCTTTGGGGCCAAGATAGGCATCCCTGTTTGCTGAGTGTTTGGGCTCAGAGTCCCAGCAGTGCTTAACTCCAAGACCGGTATCTGCTGTSATCATCTGAGTTCCCCAAAGCCTAAAATTCATCTTTTTATTCCCTTCCTCCTCAGATGGGAAGAAGCTGGGTTTGTAAGTGAGGCTGGGTATCTTAGGAAATAAYGATTGGGATGGAGCCTGCATGGTTTGCTGTGTTGGAATTGGGTGTGAAATGAGAGTTAGGGATTTCAGGGCTGGTTTTTGGAAGGTGGCAACTTCTGTGTGGGTGGCAGGGCAGAACCAGCCCGAGGTCGCTGAAGTTTTTAAAAGCAGCTCTCAATTTCCTCAGGAATACTGACTTCCAGGCTTGTACATCCCAATCCCCTGATTCTGCAGAGATTCCCCTTTATATCCYTGCTTAAATCAGAAGAAAATCAGCCTCGGATAAGGCACAKCCAGTGTGTACAAGAGATGCAGCRAATACAGCATTAAGCAAAAAACATCTTTAAATTCCTCCTGGGAGTGGCTCAGTGTTACCCATCACTTCATGGGACATTTTATTTTATTTATTCTTTCTCCACATTGCATCTCGTATTCCCACAGGCGGTCCGACAGCAAAATTGCATCAGGAAGAGACAAACAATACTTTTTTTTATTCTCAGGGGATTCAAAAGAGCCACAGCTCAAACCTGTCCCRGGGGCAAAAAAGGGCAGGGAGGGCTTTTTACCGGAGATCAAGCACCGGGCTCAAAGCAAACCACAGATTGATGGGTTTGAAACCCTTGTTACCAAAACACCGCTTTTCATCCCCAAAGCTGAATTCCCAGGCTCCCTTTGCGGGACTGAGAGTTCCCTGGTACTGGGAGTTCGTGTTTGTCGAAGAGCTGTCAGAGGTGTGCATTTAAAAAAAAATAATCATTTTGTCCATTGAATGCTAATCCTGACTCGGGCAGGAGGAGGCAACTGGGGCCATGTCCCCAGGAGGAGAAAAAAAGGTGTTTAACCAGAGGGTTTTAGAATCAGCATCAAAGCAGAGACTCTTCCAAGATATTTTGTCTCGGAGGAACTTTGATAAGGTTTTTGCAACCTCTTTCCCATTTCAGCAGCGCGGATCCTTGGATTCCCCGCACGGGCACAGTAACACGACCCCGGGGGCTGTTCGGGAGGCTTAATTAAAGGATTGTTTGTAAATCACTGGGAGATTCCTGGATGAAAGGAGCTGGAACCGTGCAATATACTGATTTAATTCCAGGGAGTTGCTCTAAAGCCTGGTGACGAGGGTGATCATTCATGCTGGTGGTGACAGGAGACCGGCTGGGAATATCTGCTCTCAGCATTTACAGGGTGGCTGGGGTAGCACTTGGGGTATTATTTTCCCTGTAAACCACGTATTTTGCCTCCCCACCTGCACTTCAGAAAGGTCTAAACCCACCAGCATGACTTCTGGGGTGTTTTTGAGGACTGAGGGAGGAATTTTCAGCCAAGTGAGGGGAGGATCCCTCTGCCTGTGCTGTGCCCACATTATCCTGGGGGTTTTATCCCTCTGTGAGAGCAGGGAGGAGCTACTGGGGTTTARCTACCCTAAATTTTGCCCCTTTATCTGTGATGCTGCTCTGGGTGTCCCCAGGGACCCAGCACAGCCCCCAGAGCCCCCTGAAGCTCTGCAGGGCTGGGGAGGATGGGGTGAGTGGGGTTTTAGGGTGATGCTCTTTGGGGCTGGGCTGCTGCTGTAACATCAGCCTGAGCTGCTCTGTGCCACAGGGGCTCAAACCCCGAGCTCAGGTGCCTTCAGCAGCTTCACCTCCAGGTGGTCCCAGGCAGGATGATGCCTGTAGCAAACCCACCTGTGGGACGTGCAGGAATTCCTCCCTCCCCACTGCTGAGTGACACAAACAGAGCTCAGTGTGAGCCTGAGTGTGCACCTGCCCTCCAGTGCTGTCCCCAGCCTGACACCACTCCTGAGAGCCAAGAACCACCCTCAGCTCTGCCCAGAGCTCAACACAGAGGGTTTGAACCCTGCAGGAATCCGGGTCGGGTCCATTCCCCATGTGCAGGCATGTGAAATCTCTCCAGCCCTCTGCAGAGCTTTCACACACTCCTGCCWGCTTCCTGCTCCTGAGCCTGTTTACGTGCTCAGCTCCTTCCACAACTGGCCCATCTCCACCTAAGGATGTTGTTTCTGAATTCTTGCAATGCCTGCCCTTTCCTTCACGGAGAGATCTTGAGCAAACCTTGTTTTGTTGGTTTTTTTTTTTTCCTCCACTCTCTAAGCAACTCACGCAGTCATCTGGCATTTGTTGTTCTCCAGTACCTGTGCTCTGTCCACTGCCACCTCCAGGGCTCTGCCAAACATTTCACCTTGCAGAGAGCAGTTCCTTTGCATTTGGAATTGCCAAACAAATCCATAAAGTCTGTGAGACCCTGATTTTCCACGGGGGTCTTTTAGCTCCTTTGGGGATGTGCCATCCGTCTCCCTCAAAAAACTTCTCTGTCTGCCATTGGGGCTTAATAAAAAAAATTCCTTTTTTTTTTTCCCTGAACTGCTTGGTGGGATGTGCCACCCATTTCCCCCAAAAACTTCTGTCTGCCACTGGAGCTTAATTTAAAAAAATTCCGTATTTTTTTTCCTGAATTGCCTGGTGGGATGTGCCACCCATCTCCCCCAAAAACTTCTCTGTCTGCCATTGGAGCTTAATTTAAAAAAAAATCAGTATTTTTTTCCCTGAACTGCTTGGTGGGATGGTGTAGTGAGGGTGCTTCCTGCAATGTTTCATTATTTGGGAGGTTTGGGGGCAGTTTGTCTGAGCTTCATTGAGGTTTAAGTGCCCTAATCATGTATTTGTTGCAGTGCTGGGTTGAAGCCTTGCAGTGTTCTGCTCTGGGGACCCTTGAGGAATGCACAGATGCACTGCAAACAGGCAGGGGGGATGTGCTCTGCCCATATCRCAGCTCCAGAGGTGCTCAGCCATTGGGGCTGTCCAAAAACATGCTGATTTTTTATTCTAAAAAAGCCCTGTCTGGGAAGGTACACTGAGCTGGGGAGAAACACATAATCTTCCTTGTCACTGCACAAAAATCATAGAAGACTTTTTTTCAGCTATAAATTGAGGAGGTGAAATGCTGTTTGAAGAACTGGCTGTGGTGGAGTTCCTCTCTGTTTTTCAAGTGTTTGGTGGCAGGACTGARCAGGGAGTGGTCAGGGATGGGGGGGATTCTCTCAGCTGGGGCTGCTGTGGCACAAACGACAYTGATAAGTGTTCAAAAGTGTAGATGTGGTGCTTAAGGACATGGTTTAGTGCTGGACCTGGCATGTTGGCTTAATGGCTGGGTTTAATGTTCCCAGAGGTCATTTCCTACTAATGATTCCATGGTTCCATGGGCAGGGACACTTTCCACTGTCCCAGGTTGCTCCAAGCCCCATCCAGCCTGGCCTTGGGCACTGCCAGGGATGCAGGGACAGCCACAGCTTCTCTGGGAATTCTGTGCCAGGGCCTCCCCGCCCTCTCAGTAAACCTGAGGTTCTTTCAAAGGTGGCTAAACCTCTTTCAAGTTACCTGCTGGCTTTGAATTGCAAATAATGCTGGRAATCGTGATTATTGGTATCTTGGAAAATGCCAGCAGTAACTTCCATGCCTTTGGGGAGTGCAGAGCTCTGTGGTGGCTCATTTGGGGTGACTTCTTGAGGGTTACAATGCCCACATGCACTTGGTCTGAGCTGTTGTGTGTCTTAGAGCCATTGKAATCCATTGGGAACCAGAAAATGCCAGGAAACCCTAAAGAGAAAAAATAAACCCTCTCTCCTTTGAGAGGTGAAGCGAAGCTGCTCCAGCYCCAAAAGCACCAATATCCTTCACCACTCATCTGCCTGCTGAGTGCCAGGTCTTGCTGGTGGCATTTTTCACCCCACCAGATGTGCCTGTTGAGCAAACCTTGGCCTCCCTGCAGCTCTGTGTGTTGCAGGCACCTTTCCTGCCCCGTCCATAACCTGAGTCTCACCGCTCGCTTGGCCGCGGGCCAGGCGCTCTCCACAGGCACTGGTGACACTTTGGTGACAAAGCACTGCAAGGACACAAGGAGAATTCAAACAGCTTGTTAAAATCGACTCAGTGTGATGTCTCAGCACCCAGCAGAGAGCGGGAGGGGGAAGGAACTGGAGTGAGCCTTTATTTTGGGCAGTGGGAACTCCGGCGCTGCTGGAGCCTCTTCTTCTGGATGTGCATCCAAAATGAACAGCAGAGGGAAGGGAACTGGCCAGGCTGAGATCTGGCTTTCAGCAAGGCTCCACTTGTGAATAACACCCAAGGCTCTGTGTCTTGGGGCTGGCTGGCAGCAGGAAGGGGATGGGTTCCAGTTTGGACAAACTGGGATGGCCGGACTTGAGGAGGGAGGGAGAGTTGGAAGTCACAGTGTGGCTCTTCTGCTTTTCCCTCCCACTGAGGGACCCAGGGCCCATGTAGGTTCAGATATTTAACTAAGGTTGAAGCTGAGTTATCCTTGAATCCAGCTGTGTCTCCTGAAGGCCGTTCAGGTGTGTCTTGGGATGATTTGTCCACTAGAGTTTCCATAAATGCTCCCCAGCACGGTCCAATGTTGCACCAGAAATATCCAGGACCTGCCCTTGGAAACACTTATGTTGTGTAACATTGTCTGTATGCACTCAAAAATGTAAAAAAAAAAAAAAAAATTGGTTTTGGGATTTGGATGAGCTTCTTGCAGCTGGGTCAGGAGTGCACCCTAAAGGCTGCAGAATGAACAGACAAATCAGAAGAACGTGGTCCTTGGGTTTAAAAACCTCATCTGTGCTTGCTGTCAGGCGCAGGACAGATCCTTAGGAACAGGCAGAGATGGGATCTGTGTTCCAAACTCCTCCAAAACCAAAAAGATAATTTTTTTCTTTCTGACTCAATCCCATTTTAGATATTGCTTTGAGGTCTGGTTCATATCCTTATCATCCTGAATAAAAATTGGATTAATCCAATGACTTTYTCTCCGTTTCACAGGCTCTGCGTGCAGGGAGCTTTGGTCTCAGGCCACGTGGCTGATGAGGGTGGTGAGAGGGGAAGGAAGGTCAATTTGCAGTGGAAGAAAAAGGCCTCAGTTATTAATGGCAAAGGCTGAAATTTTCTCTCTCAGCCTTAATTGATTTTGGCAAATTTAACTGGAGGAGGAGGCAGAAATTGGCTTAGAAATTAAGCTCTAATACTTAAATATATATTAGATCTATTGTGGAGAAATGAGGAGACAGCCTTGTTAGACATTTATTCTAAGTGGCTTCTGCTGGGTACAGGCAAAGAGAAAAATACCCAATTTCTAACTTGGACAAAGGGGATTTGAAAGGCTCTTCAGAAAGACTTGGAGAAACTCTGTTTGAGAAAATCCTTCTTTGAAACCTAATAGCAAAGACCACTTTTTTTTTTTTTTTTCCCTCCCTCCTCCCTGGAGTCTAAAGGCAAGATAAGGCATTCCACCACGTAGGCAAATGGTGGGAAAAAAAAAAAAAAAGGGAAAAGAGTTTAAATGATACTGCTGCAGGCTGTGGAAAGTGGAGAGCTCTCAGGGTGACCATTATGTGCTGCTTATCAAAATACTGTGAGCCCTGACTGTGAGAAAAAGCAGAGGAGTTAAAGAGATGCTCTGTGCCAGCATGGAACTGGTCAGCAGTGGTTATACTGGAACAGCATCAAGTAACCAGAGTCCTTGAGATATACTTATATATCTATATCTTTACCTATATCCACATTAAATAAGAATCAAGTTGTCCTCATTGGACATTCCTAATTTACCCAGCAGCAGAAGAAATGTTTAAAGCCACAGGTGAGGGAAGCAAGTTTTGTACCACGTGCTGAGTCAGTTCAAGGCAGGTTGTAATTGCAGAGCTCCAAATCAGCATTCTCATCATGCACATTTTTTTTACAGCCATCACTCTCTGCTGGCAACCTGGTTCGGTTTTTGGAGCCTGAAGGAATAAAAACAACAAATAAACAAACAAGGGTTTGTTCCTGTGGGTTTCTCTTGGCAAAGTGGGGAAAGTAGCAACACGCAGTAAAAACASAAAACAGCCTCCCCCTGGTTTATTTTCTTTTTTGTTGGTCTTTTTTTTTTTTCCCTTCTAATAATATTGGTCTCATTTTCAGATGGATCAGCACCCTGATCTGGTCTGACACAGTGCTAGGAAATGTTTGTGCTCTCCACTGCCTCATTCTAAGGGAACATAAATTTGTACCAAATCACAGCATTGCCATAAACGCCCCAAAATCCYGTGTGGTGACAAAAAGCTGGGATGAACCAGCAATTCTGGGGCTCCCAGAAACCCTGATCCAACTGAGATCCAAACCAGGACAAAATATCAGCAAAACTGAGCGGGGCATCGTGTCAGCTGTGAAGACAGAGAGCAAAATTCACAGCCTTGAGCCCAAATTTCAGGAGTTAATCTCCCATCATCTCCACTTTTCCAAGCCTCATTCCCATACCAAAAAGCCAAGGAGAGATGCTGATCTCTTTGACATAAAGAATGATTTTTCCTGTCCTGCACAGAACGTGGAATGCTGTGGAAAAAGAAAGTTTGGAGATTAATGCGACACCCTATTACAGACAATTATTTTGTTTCCTTAACATTTTTCCCAGATGGCTAAAAAAAGCCCTCAAGGCWCCCATTCCATGAGATTTTGTGGGCTTCTAAGACAGTTCCTGCCCAYGAAGGGCACCAATAAATCCCCATTAACTGCATTCAACAGGAGAATGATCTYTTTTTTTTCTCATTAAAGCCTCACAAAGGCTTCAAAACCTCACTTTATGGCAGGGTGCTTTGATTTAAATGGATGTGGCTCAAATTAGGAATTTTAATCACGACTTAAAATACAGAAGGGGAAAGTCATAATTTGGATGATTTGATTTTTATCATGTTTTTTCATTTACAATTCACAGCTATATCCCTCAAGCAGGGCTGATTCTCCTCATTGTAAAACTTGGGGATTTRCAGCCCACTCTTGCCTTTCAGCTGTGTTTTCTAACCAGGCTGGCACGCTCTGAACATATTTGTTGAAGGAATTTTACAGCCTGAGACCTCTCTATTTTGATTTCCAATTTATGCATCCCTGGAGYCGCCCTTGGTAATGATGAATAAAACGAATTCAGGGTTTATTGGTGGAAATCCCTCCTTGCTTGTAGAGGAAATTTCTGTTAAACTGACAAATGCAAAAGAGCATTCACAATTCCTTTAAGATACATCAAAYAACCGAGGACTGGGTACCTTATGCAAGAAACCTTTCAACAAAACTTTKCAGTTTAGTGCTGAAACAATTCCCTGAGCAAATCTCCAGCACCAATCTGTGATGGAGTCAGTGACTGAAATGAATCGTGCTGTGTCCCTCGAGGGTTTCAGATAAACAGGAGTTGTTCCCTTAAAATTCACTTTTGCTGTTTAAAGTGGGAGAGGGAACAATTTTATTTTTCAGCTGCCAGTTGTTCTCACAGCTTGGAATTAACTGTTGGTGGGGCAGCTCAGTGTGTCCCTCCTTGATCTGCAGAGGGAATTTCAATTTCTTTTTTGGTGCTAGATGATAAAATCTGGTCTCCCAGAAATCAGGAAGAGATTTTTCCTTGCTGGATTGTGGCCCTTTTCCCCTCATCCAGCCTGTTCTGCTGTGTCCCCTTGCTGATCCAACATGAGAGCATTTTCCCCAGCAAGCTTGGCAAGCAGAACTTTGCTGTTTAGGGCAACAGTCACAGAGAAAAAGAAGGAAAATTAAATAACCCTGAGGTGATTGTGATTGGCACTCCTGCCATCACTGCTTTGCACAAAGCCATTCCAGTGRGAGGACACATCTGCTTCTGCTGCAGCACATCAGTTTAGGCTGAAAAAGCTCTCTGATAAGCTGCAGTTTGAGCCAGCTCAAGGTGGAGGAGGTTCCTGCAACCCTCACTCTGCRTCTCCTCAGTCCAAATCCCTCTCAGGCTCTTGGGAGGAGCAGCATCCCACCATGGCCATGCTTCTTCCATGGTGAGTGGTTATCAAAATCTGGCCTGTAATTCACCATCTCACCCCCAAACAGAACTTTCTGGGGAGTTTTCCAGCCAGGAGAAGGTCAGTAGTGGACGGGGTGGTGTTGAGCAATTCCTGATGAGGACAAGGATGGGCAATACAACCCCCACTGTTGATTGCCCAGTGAAGGACAAAATCTGTCACCCACCACTGTCCACACTCCCCATTCCAGGTTTCTCCAAATCACAGCTTCACCCCTTGCTGGGGGTGATTTAGGGGTGAAATCACTTTGGGGGGTGAAAAAAGCTTTCATTCTGGCAAAGGAAGTGGCTCAAGCAGGGTGGAGTGGTGGGAGGGTGGTGAAAAGCAGAAATGTGAGGCTGGGTTGGTGGCAAGAGAAGTAGGGGATGCCATGATCAGTGTGTGCATTTATGAATGCCCTTTACAGAGGGTTGTTGGGAAGGGAAATGCAGGAGTCCAAACTGATGGGTTGGGAAAGGAAAAAGATGATTTTCTGCTTTAAAATAATCCACCTGTTTGTGTTCCTATTACTGCATCTGGCCACGGGCAGCTGAGAGCTGCACCAGGTAAAATTTGGGGCATTTAAAGGAGTTTGGGGTGTCACAGGAAAACCCCAAGGGAGCAATGCTCTTCCTCCCTGATCAGAAATGAAAACTACAGCATTTTGTCAGCATCCTTGATGGAAGCAAAGTGACCTGGCCCCACCAGCAGCTCCTGCTCCTTCAGGAGCCTCTGCACTTAATCCCTGGCCATTGCAGAGGCTTTCAGCATGGCAGGACATGCCAKGGACAAGTGTGTGGGCCTCTGGATGGGTGCAGAGCCCCGGCAGGATGGTCACTGGTGAGAAATTCTTGGGGACACTGTGGAGAGTGGKTTWTTTTGGGTTATTTTGGGCCAGACCCAAAGCCAAGCTCTGGACTGGTCCCACTGTGAGTTGCTCTCCGTAACTCCACACAGAAAAATCCCACTGCCAATCCTGATAAAATACTGCAAGGGGGAAAAAAATTAAATAGATAAAAGAAACCAGGAAACCACCAACAGAAACTGCATGTGCCTTGGGGGTTTGTTTGATGGGAAGCACGGTGGGGACAGCCACGACAAAGGAATGCCCGCTATTTTGGGGCAGTGTTTGTGTTTGAGCAGGAGGAGGAGGAGGAGGAGGAGGGTTGCAGCTCCAAGCTTTGTCTGCCGTGAGAGCCTTTTGCGTGTCTGGCAGGACGGCTCCGATCTGATTAGGGAGGAGGCTTGATTAGGAGGGGGCAGTCAGGGGGAGCAGCAGCAGCGATGTGGGGATGGATGGATGGATGGATGGATGGCTGGATGGATGGATGGATGGATGGATGGATGGATGGATGGATGGATGGATGGATGGATGGGTGGGTGGATGGATGGATGCAAAGCTGCTCTCCCTGGGAGCTGGGGGATGCCCCCGAGCCCAGCTGGCCTTTTAGAGAGGGTTCCCTTCTAATCCAGCTCAGAAGCGGTTTTGGGGCAGGGGTTTATCTGTGTCCTGGCTGGTCAGAGTGAGGTGCTGGAAGAGGAGCGTTGATAAAGCGGGTGGGTGAGGAGCAGCGGCACAAGGAAGGCACTGCAGGGGAGCTGCCTTTGAAGCTGGGTTTTGGAGAGTGCTTTTGGGATCCCACTGTATTTATTCATTTATTTACTTATTTAGTCCTGTCCTGAGGGCTGGCACTCATCACGAGGCAAGGGGAAGGGTAAAAAAAATGCAGCCCATGAGCTGTTCCTGCAAGGATTTCAACTCGATTGGAGCACTCACCCCACACAGGGACAGGAGAGAGAAAGATTTTGCAGAAAGATTTTGTCTCTGCTCAARTCTGACAAGATCAGATGCTCACAGCCTATGTCAGCAGAAATTAGAAGCATTCCTGCCTCTGGAATTTATTTCTTAGAGGAATTTTTTTAGAAAGGAAATAGAGGAAATATTTATTAGGATTTATTTCTGTGACCCTCAGATCTCTCAGCCCCTGTTTTAAGCACCAAGACTATTCTTTGCTGAGATTCAAAGTTGTGCCTGTGGGCAGATTTCACATTTTTCTCCTCRCAAAAGGCAAGAAATGGCTTCTAACAGGAACCTGGTGCCACCTGCATCTCCCAGGACTCCTCAAAGCCAAAGAACTGCAAATTTTCCCAGTCTGTCCAAGCTGTGGCTGTTGCCATGAAACTGCCAAGAGTGGGGAAAGGAGGAACCCTGTGCTTGTATTAGGAATTAGGATTAGAAATAAGGAATTTGTTCTGTAGTAATAAGGATCAGCTTTTGGATCTGCTTGGATTTGGATCTGAGCCATCTTCCCAGGGGTGAGGGCCTGGCATCCAAACATCCTGATGCTGCAACTCATCTCCATCACAGGTTTGGGCTGCCCTCCAAGCAGCAGGGGTGTTTGCAAGAAGGGGATTTGCTCCACATCTYGCTTTCCTCCATCACTGTTTCTGGTCCTGTTTGGGAGAGCTGATTTGAATCCTGCAGCAGCACTTGGCCATCTGCTGCATCATCCTTAGCCCCAAAATGCAGTGCCTGGACCCCAGCACGTGTTCTGTTTATTTATTTGGCTGCTCTGCTGTGCAGAAACTTCCTGGGCAAGGGACCTGGTGCTGTTGGTTTGCATCATTTGAGCATTTCAGCCTCTCATCAGTGACAGATCAATCACACTGGGTGCTGGGAGGGACTGGTGGTGCAGAAGCAGAGCAATTCCAGGCCAGGCTGAGTGGAGCTCTGGTCCAGTGGGAGGTGTCCCTGCCCGTGGCAGGAGGGCTGGAATGAAATGGTCTTGAAGGTCCCTTCCAACCCAAMCCATTCTGTGATGATTCTGTGCCAGCCACCAGGGGTAGGAGCGTGCCTGCACCCCTCAGCAGTGTCTGCAGGACATGGGCTTGCAAGTTATTAATTATTTAAAGCAAGCAGTTGCCAAGAATTTAAAGCAAACAACAATCAATTACTGAGGATCGTCAATGAGCACTGCCAGAAGTTGTCGTTTGCTTTTGATGGCTCAGCTCTTTCTTGCCTCCATGGTCAGCAGGCTCAGGGCTTGATTTCTGAGTGGTGTCCCAGCAGCATTTCATCCAGTTATGATTTCCAGAGATGTCAGGATGGAGATGGGGCTCAGGGCRGTGAGAGGGAGTATTTGCACAGCTGACTGTGCTTCTCCAAATGAGCATTTGAAATCTGTGTGCGGGTTTTTCAGCTGTCTCCTCTGCCTAGCTGTAATCAGGGATGCTGTTCTCAGGTAGTTTTGGCAGCAAAGCCATGCTCTGATTTGGCCAGGGATTGCAAACATGCCAGGAATGTTCATATTGCTGCAGCCTTCACCAGAGCAGGGGCTCCATCCCCACTGCCCAGCTCCAGGATTACATCCAGCAGCACCCCCTGAGTCCCAGTTCAGYRYCCTCTCTCTCCTCTGCTCTGCTTYYKGTGGCTTTCTGTGGGTCCCAGCACRTCCCTGCCCTCTCCTCCCATCTCCAGCCCCACCATGACTCCAGYTCAGTTTCCTAAAGGAAATGCCCAAGCTGACACGGCAGAGTTTCCCAGAGCAGGACCTGGTGTCTGTCACCCCAGGAGCAGAGGAATTGGGATATTTTCATCCAGCCCAGCCCCACAGCTCCCTCCTGTACCCAGAGCTGCCACTCACCTCCGTGGATCCCCTCCAAGGTGGGAATTTGCAGACCTGATGGCCTCTCCTAGGAGAAAGAGGAGGATGATCAGCAGCAGGGAGGGGATGCAGCTCCTTCTTCCTTCCTGCTTCCTTTGCTCCCTTCCCTTGCCCTGCCATGGCCTTCCCTGCAGCACAGCCTCCAGGCACTGCCCTGCAGASAAGGATTTGATGCCAGGGAGATGTTTTTGATGGCGGGGAGATGTCAGCAAAGCCCTGAGCTCAAAAGGTGACATAGACAGGGTCTGTTCCATCCAGACCACCCTGGGTGTAAGCTGTGCTTTCCTCTAGATACCATTTAGGTTTTTCCTCCCTGAAAAAAACCTCACTACCTATCCAGGGAGTTTTTGGGGAGCTGAGTGTGACCCTTGTTGTGTGCTGTATTTTTTTTCATATTTTACATTTTTATTTTTTTTTTGCTGGAGTTTCTCAGCAGGCAACCATGGCATTGAAACCCACTGAGCGCAAAGCGCTGCGTCCCCAACCCAGTGACATCCCACAACTTCCCATGCTCTTCTGCTCAGCTGTAGCCACGCAGGAATCTCACTCCTTGCTGGGCTGCTGGGTGGACAACATTGTTCCCCTATTGAGTCATTAACAATGAGGTCATTGGGCTGGAAAGACAATGTCATTCAGCAGCCAAGAACCCAGCTGGCTGATCCCGCTTGTGTCTCATCTCCTATGACAAAGCCACTTTTAATTGACTAATTAAAGCTTTTGCAGGCTCCATCTTGGAAGGGATGACCAAAATAGGCATTGTTCTTTGTCAGCATTAAGTCAGGCCAGTTGGCTGATGAAGAAGCAAGACCTTTCTTCCTTCTCCACTTTGCCACTTGCTGTGCAGGCCTTAATTCCTGGTCCTGGCAATGGGAAAACCTCCTCAGAGATATCCCATCATGTGTAGCAGAGCAAGCTGTTTGAAGGAGGCCCCAAGGACCTCAGGAAAGYTCACCCAAAGCCCACTCAAGCCACTTTGGGACAGCCTCTCTTTGTTACCATCACACCTTTTGTCGGACACTTGATATTTTGGGTTCCCAGCTCCTGCAAGGGTTTGATGTTGCACCTAAACCTATGGCATTGGGGTGCTCCCATACTCTGTAGGCCTTGCAAGGACAATTTGATGCACTGGCTGTGGCCAAGGGCATTTTTCTCGCCAATTCTGGCCCATCTTYCCCTTTATGTACTTTTTGGGTGGTGTGGTGCAGGTTGAAAGCAGGGACATGTCCAAGCAAGAGATGTGTCCACAGTAAATCCCTGCTTTCCCCATCTGAGTGCTCCTGCACTGCCAGGACCCTCACCACTCTCTAAATGAAGATGTTTTGAGCCCTGAGACCTGTGGGCACTCCTGCTCTTTGCTCTCATTGCCACTCTGAGTAAAATCATCCCAAAACCAGTAAATAAATGTGCCCTGAGGGCACTCCACRGGACAAACAATGTTTAGTGCAGCTACCTTGCCATTTCCATGAAACCCTCAGGGTTTTTTTTTTCTGCCTGCAGGGTGATTGTCTCAAATGAGATTTATCTCCTCTTTGCTGCCCAGGCCCAGCTGAGCTGGGTGTGTGTTTACCAGGGCCAGCCCTAAAGCACAGCAGCCGCTTCTTTTGAAGAACACACAAAGCAAGGAAGAGGAGCAATTGTTTGGGAGGAAGTTGGACCATAATGTAATAGACTCCCGTGGGATTTACTATTAGTAATTATTTGTATTGCTCTGGCACCTGACCAAGGTTGGGGCCCYGGTTGGAAAGGTGCTGGATCAGCCTGGAAATGGAGACAGCTCCTCTGTCCAAAATCTGCCCACTCTTGCAGGTAGAGATGGGGAAACYGAGGCAGRGAGAGGCTGGGAAGTGTAATGRGGGTTGTTTTAGAGAGCAAGGAGGTGAGCCAGCACACAGTGCTTACAGGTGCATCCTTCCTCTCTGGGGGTAAATCCTACAACATGGAAYTGYAAATTGTWTGGGTGGGAAGGGACTTTAAAGMCCATCTCGTTCCWCSCCTCTGCCATGGGCASGGATACCTCCCTCTGGACCAGGTAGCTCAAATCCCATCCAACCTGGCCTTGGACRCTTCCTCTACTTGTGCYCTTCCAGTTTCACCTAAAAGGCCACTGGGTAACAAATATGCTCTGCTGGAGGGTCCTGCCCTGGGACAGCACTGGAAAAGGTAGTTTATCACTGTTTGTGCCTTTAATAAGTTATTTCTGTGATCATGTGTATTATT
This sequence comes from Alauda arvensis, assembly GCA_902810485.1. Lineage (NCBI taxonomy): Eukaryota > Metazoa > Chordata > Aves > Passeriformes > Alaudidae > Alauda > Alauda arvensis. Next base: position 40,571 of record CADDXX010000647.1, read on the forward strand.
TTAAGGAGGGGAGGAGCAGGAGCTATCAAAGAACACAAGTGCTTCAAATAGAAACYGAGTCCCACTGCTCCTGAAAAAAMAYAAAACAAACAAACAAACAACAAAACAAAAAGCTAAAATGGATTTCTTTTTTCTGTAAAACGGACCTTTTCAGGAGAGTTAAATAAYGAGGCAATTACAAATTTGCCAACAATAGAAGCTGATCAGATTACGGGGGCCTGCAAAGCCAGATCGTCACCGGAGCCATTTGGTGGGAAAAGAAACTCAGTGCCAGACAGTCTTTAAATAGTTTTGAATAAGAGGGAGGGCTGGCTGTGTCCTTCCCTTCCGAGGCTCTCCCCACCTAAAGAATAGCCCCGAGCCTCCTGCCAAGTGCAGCGTGTCCAGTCCATGCCCCAAGGCTCCACTCCAGGCCCAGCTATATATAAATATATGTGGCTGTTCATGCATTTACATGTGTATATATAGAGAAAGAGCTTCCCAATTATCTGGGGAGACCCCACCCTGAGGGAGGTGTGGGTGTGGAACGGGAGGGGAAAAAAAAGCAAAAAAAAAAAGGTGGGACCCAAAATAGCCCCGACGCACAAAGGATCCCAAGGAAGTGTGGAGCTCTCCTCACGGCATTGACAGGAAATCTCCAGGCTGCTGGCTCSGTAACCCCGGCTAGGCAAGGTCATGGGGGACTGATTGTGGTGGAGGGATGGATCCTGATATCCATCTTCTGCAAAAATCACGGGAGGAGGGGTGTGAGGGGGAAGCTTTCGTGCCAGTGATGGTTTGTAGGTGTCCCAGGTGTGCCTGCAGAGGAATCTGTCTCCAGAGTAGCCTGGAAGAGGAGCAAAGCAGATAAAACTGGGGAGTGATATTTAACAAGGAACCACCCAAAAATTTTACTTAGAGAGGCTGGGRTGCTTGCAGGGGGTCACCAGTGCCTCTTGGAGGTGGCTTCTCTGTCACTTGTGTCTTTCACATCACCTCAGAGTGTCAATAAACCAAAGCTCTCAGAATCACAGAGTAKTTCCAGCGGGAAGGGACACACAAGGATTACCCAGTTCAAGATATTTCGGGTCATCCTCTGTGGGCTCACCTTGGCCTGGTACTGGGTGGTGTGTGAGATGGGCTGGGGGAGGCAGCGGTGACTTGTGACCCCGAAAAGGTTAAAAGTGAATTTGCTGGATGGGGGGCGTAAATTTGGGCTGATTTGTGACTCATCAGAGGCGCTGGGCGCACAAAGGAGGGTGAGGCTCCGGGCCTTATCGTGYCCCCACCATCTCTTTTCCGCTGCTGGTCCTGTTCTGTCCTGGGATAGGCAATGTCCAAATCCTGCCCCGAGGGACTGGCAGCCTCCCCACACCRCCACCAGTGGTGACAGGAGCAGGCTGAGGCCGCTGCCCGAGGGCGATTCCTGCTGTAAATCTTCGGGGGAGGTGGGGAGGAAAGGGAGGTGCAAGAAGCAGGGGACACCGTGTTGCGGTGCCACAGCAACGCCCTGTGCCAGCACAAACTGACCTCCCACTCACCCCTCTCCATTTTCTGCCTTGTACCAGGGCAGCCTGTCACCAGGCCCAGGTCTCCTTATTCTTTTGGGTTTAGGGTTTCTCGTCCTGTTTTCTGCCCCCTTAGGGCTGTGGCTTGGACCTCCTGCGTGCTGGGCCTGCAGCTTCAGCCTCCAGCTGGGCATGGCASCCTTTGGTTTTGATGGCACAAGTTTGGGCTTTAGATCCCTGCTGCTAATACCAGCTTTATGAATGCCTCTCTGAGGTCTGGCTTTGTCAGGCTGTGAGGTCCCAGAGAAGCCAGTAGTCTGTCCTTGGCCTTGGGGTTGACCCCTTTCCTTTACAAAGAGTCCCCACCACAAGAAAGGGAATATTTCCTCCCTTCCTCTTCCTCACTGCAGAAATTAAGAGTGATACAAAAAGTGAGGAGAGTTCTGGCTGCTCAGCCAACCCAGAGGAGCTCTGCTCCACCAGAGCCTTGTGGCCCTCATTGCCCGTGGATAAAGCCTGGACACGCCGYTGATGCACGGCACCCAAACTTGAGTGACATTGGATGTGACAACTCTTCCCCAGAGCTGGCCAGCTGGCAGGGGTTCAGCTGGCAGCATGAGAGCTCAGGGCCAGCTCCATCCCTGCCTTGCTCAGCATGAACCCAAACGTGGACCCAGCCAGCTGGAGAGGAGAGMAAGGAGAGGAATTTCATCCCCCACCCCCCGTGCCACTCGACAACTTGTGGGGTGCTCTCTCCACTGCCTTCTTGTGGTCCTGCCTTTCTCCGTGGCAGAAACTGAGAAAAACCGAGCTCCAGGGAGACCTGACTGTGGCCTTCCTGTAGTTTAGGGGGTTTATAAGAAAGATGGGGACAAACTTTTTAACAGGATCTGCTGCAATAGGACGAGGGATGATGGTTTTAAAGCAAACAAGGTTCAATTTAGATTAGATACGAGGCAGAGATTTTTGATGACAAGGGTGCTGAGATGCTGGCACATTTTATCTTGTGAAGTTGTGGATGCCCCATCCATGGAAATGTTCAAGTTGGTTGGGACTATGAGCAACCTGATCTAGTTGAAGATGTCCCTGCTCATTGCAGAGGGGGTTGGACAAGATTTCAAACATCTGCTCCAACCCAAAACAATCTATGATTCCATGATGTGACATCAAATCTGACATCAAGCAGAGCTTTCCATGCCCAGGAATTAGGAAAGGCCARCCTCAGCTGGGGAGGAAGGTGTGCCCCATCCCTGATGTTTGGTCAGCGCAAACATTTAGGAATTTGTTTTGTGGGGACCATCACCAAATTCCTCCTGAATTAACTGAATGCACTTATTCCTAAAGTGCATCAGCTCCCCCTCATCGGGGTTAAGAGCTGAGGAGATTTTGATTTAAATCAACTTACTCCATTTGGGCTAAATTAAGTAAAGGGCTGATTTAAAGCTGAACAAGAGTGGCCTCCTGGTGGGTTGTGTGCACTTTGACTAATCCACTCTGAAATCAAACCTCCTTTTAATTTTAGATGAATCCTTTCTGAGTACCCCAGYGTAGACAAGCCATCAGGCTGTGTAAAGATCAGCTCCTGTCTCACGGGCTCATGTCCTCMCTCCTTCCCAAGCTGTCTGGAGTGAAGTCCTCCAGGAAAAGCCAGCAAGGGATGATTCATCTTTCTGGGGTGGAAAGCACAGGGAGGAACTTTTTTCTCTGTCTCAATGAATAAATCTGTGTCTCCAGACACCYTCACTGGTGAGCAGGGCTGGAGGAAGGAGTTCAGGTCCCCAGGAGGAKCTGCTGGGATGTGACAGCTCAGCCCTCAAGAGCAAAGCTGATGCTTTGGCCCAGCAGTTCACAGTGTTGGCTTCTCCAAAGGTTTCCTTCCCACCACCCTGCTGACAGCTCCACAGCTCATTAGTGCTGGAATCAACTCCTGGCCCAGCCCCTAGGAGAGGTGGTGAAGCTCCTCCAACCCTTCTTCCACCCCGGAGAGAGGTGGCAAAGCTGGCTGGTGCTYAAGGTGAAATTAGCAATCTGGCAGCCCCAGTCTTTAGGTTCTTCTCATGGACCTGAGACTCCCGTCCAAATTCAGAAAATTCTAGACCTTTAACCTATTTGCCTTTCCTTAAAAAAAGTAAAAAGGCTTTTTTGGTGCTCGTGTTCACAGACAAAATCCTGAAAGACCATCTTAAAGASYTACAACAYTGAAGAAAAACCCCAGATAKTCAGTGTATAACAAAGTTCTGTATCCTTACAGCTTTCCTGCAGTTTTCAGTGCTGTGTTGACTCACCACCACTGCTSTGGGACAGAAGCACCTGCCCTTTTCCTTGATCCACAGAGATTTTCTGGCCCATAACTCGCTGCAAACCTTGAGTTTCTTCCAAAGTCCTGTGTGACTTTTGCAGAAATAGAGGGGTCTCAGGGCTAAATGCGCCAGACACCGAGTCCTTCAGCGATGGGTGATTGATGCTGTCCCGATGCAGGCCACAAATCCTCCTCCAAAGCAGCAAGGCCATCATGGGATAGCTCCACTCCAGTGGTATAAAGGATTCAGGAGAGCAGAGGAGCTTGGCCGTGCTGTGTTTTGGAGGGCCTGCTCAGGCTGTGACCTGAGGTGTTTTTGGCTCATGCTCCTCGTGTTTCTGCTCCAGCAGCCCCGGTGCTGTTCCCTACACAACGAGGTGTTCCTGGCTGCAGAGACCCCCGCTCATTCTGCAGCCTGGGAAGGGGSCAGGGCTGGAGCCAGGCCCCTTAAAAATCCCATCGTGGATGGGAWGGAAATATCCTCTTTCCCCTGATGGAAAGAGGATTGTTTCCAGGCTGAGTGGGGAAAAGTGCCTGTGGGTCGTGTGGATAGAGGTGGGCACGTGTGGTTTGTGTTTGTTTGGCTCCTTGGCAACCTCCTGTGAAGGATTTCGGAGATTTCATTTTCCACAGTGGTCTTCCTGTCTCCTTCTGATGTTTTTCTCATCTTTCCCTTCACTTTTTAGATAGCCACAGATTTTTCCATGAGAAGAGTCGTGGAGACACAATCCTAAATAGGATGTCCTATGTTTATCCATAAGAGAGGCTGGACTTCCCACCACTGGCATTCCTCACCTCTGGCCAGGGGATGTGGAACAGCCTGGGATGGACCAGCTGGGTCCACTTGAGTGAACAATGACACTGATCACAAATCTCTGGCAAACCCCAGACTCTGAGGAGAAATTCAGGAGAGGTCCAAGCGTGGCATGAAGAACAATTCAACGACAATGTTTTTGAGAAGGTGGGAGTGAGGAATGTGAGGGAGTGAGATATTCCTGCTCCCTCAAATCCACTGTCTGGTCATTAATTAGTGCAGCAAATGAGCCCACTTCTGCCTCCCCAAATGTGGTGTTTGGAGGGACCAAGGGAGGGAAGAGGAGACGAGTCAGRGCTGCAGGGGAAGAGGAGTGTGGGGAGGTGCCTTGGGATGATTATTTTTAATACTTGTTGTACTTCCAAATGAAACAGCAGATGAGCTGAGCTGGCTCRAACACTTGCAGAAAGAGCTGATGGGGAATTTGTTAATGAAGCAAGTTTGTCACCAGAAAATGCTGGTTCATCAAAACCTGGGTTCTGGGGACAAGTGCTGCAGTCCTGGCAGGAGAAGTGTATCGGGCTGTGGGTGGGTTTCTTGGTGGAAACCAAGGAGGTTTTGTGTGTGTGAATAAAATAAAGYCAGGCAGATCTCACAGAGAGGATGAAGCAGCCAAAGCTCACGTGAGGTTTGCTTCAMGTCCTGCTCTTTGGGCTTCAGGGTTACTTGTACTTGGTAAAAACAGGGAAAACTTGATTTCTTTTCCCCAGTTCTGGAAGCAGAGTGGCCTTTTGGGATTTGACTCACTGCAAAATGTTGCAGACTTAAGAGTCTTCAAGATGATGCTGAAATGGTGTGAGGACATGCCCAGATCTCSTGCTGAGGGCTGTCTCCAGGCTGGCAGTGGAGTAGGAAGCCCTGCATACTCCTCTCCATCTGAAGATGAGGCAAAACTGCTTGGGGCTTGAACCATATCCATTTCCCCCCTGCCCTGCTCCATGTCCAGACAGCAAGGGTTTATTGGGAAGGGTTTTCAGGGCAGAGGATGTGGCTGCAGATTGCTTCAATTGGACAGCAGCAGAGAAGAGGGCACTCAGCATTATTGCCTCAGTCCCACTGTCACTTCCATGCACCATCTAAACAGCAGGAATGTGAAGAGTTTTTTCCATAGAGACTTTCCACAGCAGGGTGAAGGAGGATCCCTGCTGCCAATAAACGCAGTGGCTTTAAATCAGACYCCAGGCACACTCAGTTCATAGACCCATAGAATGGTTTGGTTTAGAAAGGACCTTAAAGATCTTCTCATTCTAATCCCACTGCCATGGGCAGGGACTTCTTCCACTATCCCAGGTTGCTCCAAGCCCTGTCCAACCTGGCCTTGGACAGTTCCAGAGATCCAGGGGCAGCCACAGCTTCTCTGGGCACTCTGTGCCAGGGTCTCATCCCCCTCACAGCCAAGAATCCCCTCCCCTGACCTGCTGCCCACACCTCTTCGATGCAGCCCCTCCACAAGTGTTATTGCAGCACTAATTAGACCCAGCCATTAGGTCTCATCTTTAGCATTTTGCAGAGCAAATCAAAACTGTTCTGCAGCACTTTTTATTCTGGCAGGGKTTTGGGGAGGATATGTCTGCACTGGATGATTGGACTGATGGATTAGAGGCAAATGCTCTGGCAGCTGCTGTTGGATCTTTCCCCATTCTCCAGCCCAGGAAGCCAAGCTGATCTYTGGCCCGGGTGAAGCCATTTCATAAAGCTGATGGTGAGGCTGGCAGCAAAGGGGTTGGGTGATGCACATTAGGAAAGCATCTGAAGACATGGAGAGTGCCAGGGTGGTGTGTGAACCATCCTGGTGCCACTTCCCTCACTAAAATCTCCACAGGCAGYTCGGGAAGACCCTGCTTGGATCCCATCTCCCCTKAAGGCAATGGAAGGGAAAGAGCCYCTGCACAGGCAAAATGAAAAACCCTGTGAAGGAACCACTTGCTCTGGTAGCCCAGTTTAATTCCAGGATAAATAACACTGCTCTGTGATATTCTGCCAATCTGATCCCTCTCACAGTTTCAAAAGGAGGTGACAGATTTCCTGTCCTCTGCAGTGRCTGGGCTCTGCTGCACCTCAGACATGGCTGCATTGCAGAGGATGGATAAAAACCCTCCTTGCCCCCAGGGGCTTCTTGCGATGCAAAGAAAAGTCCAGGAGCTTCCTCAGTCACTCTGGCAAAYGCTGTCCCCTAGGAAAGGCCACCCCCGGAGCCTCAGCCCCTGCTTTGCCTTTGATGAACTCAACCCGCTGCCCCTGTTCAATCAGGAAAGGCTGCAAAAAAAGGGGAGGAAAATAGGAACTTCCTCAGGGCCTGGCTCACATCCCTTCCCCTTCCCTGGGTTGCTCAGGCTTCTTGGCTTTCTCATCCCGCCTTGGGAGGAGCAGGAGCTGGCGTAAGGCTCCGAGCCGGGCTCAGCCCGCCGGCRTGGGGTGTGTCACCCACCATTTCCTAAGTTATTCTTTTGAGTTTCCTTTTCTCACTATTAATAGAATTTCAGCCAATATCTGAGCTGTTTCAACAAGGTGGAAACTGGGGGGAGACAGGGGGAGGGGTTACCAAAATAGGAAGCGGGAAGCTGTTGGGCAGGGAATTAATCAGAGGAGCTGCGTGGAGAGGGAATTAATAGCTGGCTTTGGGTGGGCTGTGGGGGGATGGACGGGACATGTCCTTTCACTTTGCATTTTGAACCTGTTCGATTCTCTTTTTGCACTCCAAGCCTTGACCTTTACAAAAAGCTTCTCCCCTGAGTGCCTTCCCCAACCTGAAAAACTCCACGTACTCACTGCACTGAGGTTAAAGCCAGAGCATCACCCCATGGCGTGGTTAAACTGGGAGAGAGACACTTTGGATTGGATATTTGTTGGAAGTTAGATTAGACACTAGCAGGAAATTTCTCCCTGTGAGGGTGGTGAGGCCCTCAGAGAAGCTRTGTCTGCTCCATTCCTGGAAGTGTTCAAAGCCAAGGGTTGGAGCATCCTGGGATGGTGGAAGGTGTCCCTGCCCATGGCTGAGGGTTGGACCACAGGGCCTTTGAGGTCCTGTTCAACCCAAACCAYTCTSTGATTGCATGAGTCTGTGGTTAGAGGTGGAGCAGTTCACCTTCCTTTTTACATTTTGAGTGACTTTTCACATCCCACCAGCCCCTGACCAGAGAACTCCCACCCCATCCCCATCCACGAGTGCTTCCAGCCTCCCGAATGGGCCGAACAAACCCATCTGGGTAATGAGCAATAAGGGAAAGTTGTCTCCCCTGCTGGGCTGTCCCCATCCCAGACACACTGTGTCAGCCATGGGATACACGTATCCGGACATGAAATCATGTTTKTGCAGCGGACTCATTTCCTCCTGTTTGGCCGCGGAGCTCGCGGATGCGTGGAGGGCTCGCGCCCTGCTCCCACGGATCCACCCCACACCCAGCACCACAGCTTTGGGGTTTCTGAGGGATGGATGCAAGAAGACAAGAGCAGACCAACCTTTAGACTCGCTGCAGCCAAGTGCTGTCAAAATACCCCCTGCTAAATTGCTCTCATCTTCCCTAAAATGTGACTTGGTGACCGTCCAGAAAAGTGAAATCAAAAAAAAAAAAGTGGCTTTGGCGTGCCAAAATGCAGCCAGGAAGGTCAGGGCAGGTGTTTGGTTTCTTTTTTTCTGCCTTCTGGAAAACAGGGTGAGGGACTCTGGCTGAAATTCAAGTGGACTTTCTGTTGGGAAGGGTCTCCTCTGGGTAAGGGGAGCGATAACTTGGAGGATCTCTCCTCCATCCTCCTCTCTCATAGATGTCTTAAAYCCTTTTACCTCCGGGGCTCACGGCGTGAAGGGATCGCTTGTTCCCTGCAAAAGGACTTACTGTATCTTTTGTGAGTGGTTTTCATGCTGAAGGGGGCCCAGACATAATCCTGTGCTGTCTGGCTGCTCTTACCAGGGGTTTCCTCCTCCTTCAACCAGATCCTTTTCGTCTCTTCTGTTGGGGACAGTTGTCAGGCAATACTGGCCACCAGCCCAGGCAAACAGGGGCTTGTTACCAGTTACTACCCCCGAGTCCACCACTGAAATTTGGCACAGGTGGTCAGCGAGGGAGGAAGAGATTAAAAAAAAAAAGAACAAAAAACAAAACCAAAAACATTTTCTGGCATTTGAAAGAGATACAGTACGTGTGGAAGGAAAACAGTGACTCCTGGGACTGYGGTGCTTGTTCTGTAGTTGTTTCTGCTTTGGAATTAAGTTTGCAATGGGTTTGCCTAAGCCAGGTTGTCTGTGGGTGGTGATCCTGCAAGACACCAAAAAAAAGAGCAATATTTCTAAATGAAATGCATTTTTTCCCCCCAAAGCTGCAGTGAGACAGAGCCCCTGGACAAACAACATTAAGCTCAGAGCAATAAAACTGCAGGARGATATTGAGCCCCGTGACTGCAGCAGCACCTTGTGCAGCAGCAGGGAGAGAACAGTTTAATTCCATGCAGCAGGATAGAAAAGGTRAATTTTGCAGGCAGAAAGGTGCCCAAAAACGTGCAGGAAGGGTGTGAAGATGGAGGTTGTTGCTCTGTGGGACAGGATCTCGCCCAGATGTAGCCACAGCTCCTCTCCACTGGTGTGCTGTAGGTCCAGCCCATGATGCTTGATCCCACTTAAATCACAGGTCCTGGCTTAATGAGGAAGAATAAATGGATTTTTTAACATCTCTTGACCTTAGTGAAGAGGAACACTGGGARTGGATGCAGAGATACAGAAAGATAAAGCACTAATGAGGTTTTTGGGCACCAACTTGAGTCTGGATTCTCCTCCCAGTCATTTTYTGGGGGGCTGTGTCATTCTCTGTGTGTCCCAAAAAAGAGCCTGCTACCACTCCAGCCAGGACAAGCCTGGAGGATCTCACATGATCTCTCCATCAGCAAAACAATCCCTTGCTTTGGGCTTTTGCCCTCAGTTTTTTTGCTAAAAGTGGTAAAATCCTACATGTGTCTCYGCAGGGTGGGACAGGGAAGTGCTGGGGCAGGGATCCCTGGATCACAGGGTGGTCCCAGCTGGCCACCAGGACTGGCCTAGAGCCAAAGCATGGTCCTGTCCCTTCTCTTGGGCTGAGCTGAATTGAATTGTCTTTTTGACCTCTCYTTGGAGCCTTTAATTTCTGCCCCTCTGGGGTGAGGCCGGGGCATGAAGAGGAAACGAGAAGCAGCAGGGGATTTCCTCCTTCCTTCCTTCCTTCCTACCCTTTCTTTCTTCATGTCTCTTTTGTACAGTTTCTGCCTTAAGGGGATCTCTTTGTACCTCTTTTGYTGTCAGAGCCCCCTGTCAAACTTTYACACCCTATTTATGGGACAGACCTGTTTTGTGGCTCACTGGAAGCTTGGTCTCTCCCCAGCTTGGTGCAAGCATCCCTGACAATTCAAACAAAATGAAAACACAACAAAGCAGGTGGTAGGTCAAAATTCCCTCCTATCATTGGCACCTGGTGTTTATCTGTCAGGACCCTGTGATGGTGTTTTACTTCTTTACCTCTTCTTCTCCAGCAGACAGTGGTCAGCCTATAGGAAATACAACTTATCTCCACAAAAGCCCTTTTCCTGCAGATGTAATGGAAATGTTTTCTCACAAGCCAAGTGTTTCCTAAAATAATTCACGCTGCTGCTTTCAGTTGCGCTCACATCTTGATTGTGTTTCCAGGAGTGGCTGCTCCTGGTGGCTGGTGGGGAAACCATGTTTGGGGAGGAGATCTGAACTCGCACAAAGGCACGGAGTGACACCACAAGGGGTGATGGCTTTGAAGTGACAGCGAGCAGGGTTAGGTGGGATACTGGGGAGAAATTCTTGGCTGGGAGGGTGGGGAGGYCGTGGCACAGAATTCCCAGAGAAGCTTGAACCTGGAAAGGTTCAAGGCCATGTTGGATGGGGCTTGGAGCACYCTGGGAYAGTGGCAGATGKCCCTGCCCATGGCAGTGGGGGGTTGGGATGAGATGACCTTTGAGGTCCCTTCCAACCCAAATYAGTCTGTGGCACTGTGATTCCCCTGAAATGGTCAGGCAGTTGKATGAGCTGATCAGTGCAGGTCCATTCCAACAGAAATATTCTTTATTCCTTTCCTTTCCTTTCCTTTCCTTTCCTTTCCTTTCCTTTCCTTTCCTTTCCTTTCCTTTCCTTTCCTTTCCTTTCCTTTCCTTTCCTTTCCT
>CADDXX010000647.1:51655-118723 GCA_902810485.1 Alauda arvensis
GGAACAGCTTCATCCTTTGAAAGTCTGAAGTATTCTCCAGAAAACAAACACAGATCTCTTTGCATGTGAGGTAACTGTTTGGGCTTCATGATCTTGGAGGCCTTTTCCAACCTTAATGATGCTGTGRTTCTGTGTCRCTTTATCCCTTCAGGGATGTGGGAGACCCTACAACAGGGATGGACATTTGCAGTCAGTGCATCCCTTGGCTGTGCCCTTACAAGGGCTGGATCTGCTTTATTTTGGGAACCACTTGCAGGGCTTTGCAGGTGGACCTCCCATCTGAGGGAGACCTGCRTCCTGAGTCCCAGCAGGTCTTGTCCTCCTGCTGTCCCTCTGAAGTCCTGTGAGTTTGATTACATTTGGAGGTTCCTCTTGTCCTCCTCTGCTCTGCTTCCTGCTGGACACAGTGATACCAGAACATGGAATTTGGTGTGACTTTGGGAGAGCACSAGGCGAGCCCTGAGTGAATGACTCGTGGTTCATGCCAGTGTTCACTTCCACAAACACATGTCCTGAGGGGAAACCAAGGGCAGTTTCCTCAGCTCAGCATTTACCTTGGCGTTTTTACCTTTCCCCAGGTGCCAACTCTCAGGATGATGCTGATTCTGCAGACCCAGGACAGGCACCGAACCCCACGACCACAAAAGCCGCCACGACCTCAGAACCCACCATAACAACCACCACTGTGAGGCCTGCAGAGACCTCACCCGCCAGCTCTGCASCCTCCTCTACCGCAGTCCCAGCCACCACCACCGCTGTGGCCGAGGCAGGAGCTGCTCAGCCCACTGTGGCAGCAGCCAGCACTGCTCAAAGCACCGCCACCACCACGGCTAAGCCTGGACCATCATCATCCCCCACTGCAGCATCACTGACCACAGTGACAGGGACCATCCCCACAACACTGGGGGAGAAATCAGCTGTCACCACCACCCCCCCATCGCAGAGGTCTGGGCAGGACAGCAGCACCAACACCCCCACAACCCCTCCTGCTGCAAGCTCCGCCGCTTCCCAGCAGCCCAGCGCTGCTACAGCCAGTTCAGGGAGCACGGGGAGCACAGCTGCCGCCAAACCCGTTGTCACCAACGCAGCCAGCCCTCCGGGAGCTGCAGGGGCTGCTGGCACATCCTCCCCCAGCACACAGCCTCAGGGAAGCCAGCCTTCGGGTCATTTGCCCAGCACCACTGTGAGCGCCGCAGAGGCGAGGACTGACACTTCCCAAAGTGCCACCAAGCAGCCTCCTTCTTCCAGTTCTCCGCTCCAGGCACCAACCCCTTCCACCAGTGCTGGGAGCACCAGTCCTGTCACCCCTCCCATCGGATCCCCGTCCCTCGCCACCACTCCCACATCACAACCTGGCAGCAAAGGCACTGTCCCAGAGGCAGCCACCACCACAGCTCCCGGGGCAGGTAACAGCAGACTGCAACCTTGGGGAGGCCTCTTTGTGTTTTCTCTTCCTCTGGTTACCCCAAACACCTCCTGCCATTATGGGCTGCCACCACCTTGTCTCATTTTAGGACTTCCCAGTGTGACAAGGGCACATTGAGGTCCCTGTTCTCCTCGGTGGAGGTCGAGTCAATGCAGTGAGTGAAATTCAAGGAATGAGTCAGCTGCMAAAGCGCAGGCATTGGCTTTGGGATGGACCAAATGGTGCCTGGAGCACCATCAGCTGCAGTGACTCGATCTCCAGTGACAGCAGTGACAGCAGCAGCGATGGGCTGGGGACTGACACAGGAGAGCTGGGGAAGGAGTGTGGGGAAGGAGTGTGACAGCCCCCGGAATGCTGCCCCTGGAAGATCCCTGGTGCAGCTGACAGCTTAGGGGAGGCTGTCTGGGCATGCACASAAAATGAGCTTTAGATGACTAAGGGGATTTTGTGGCTGAACTCTGGGTTTACAGTCCCTGAGGAGGCTGACTTTGGTGGAGCGTTCAGCGGTGCAGGAGGGCTGACTGCTGTCTAAGCAGCATCAGGAGTGTCCACGTGCTGTTTGGGACCTTGCTGAGCACCACTGAGGTGCTTTCTCTGACCTCTGGAGTTGGACAGTCCTGTTAGTTCCCAGGTGTCCTGGTGAGGCACAGTCCAACCTCCCAAACTGGCAGTGTTTACAGGGCAGTCATCACCCTGTGGGGCTGTGAGGAGCCTTCCAGAATTGACTGGATTTGTGGGTTCAGCCCACATCTGGCTCTGAATGAAAGCTGTGAGCACACTGGAGCTTATCTTCCCCTGGAAAATGCTCATCTTGACCCCATTTCGAGTTACCTGGAATGCAGAACCCACTCAAAAACCGTCTCCATCCCCCCCCCTCGGCCTCCCAGCTGTTGGCATCACTAAATGGGCCAAGGTTTTATTGCAAGGCCATCTTCACTGGCTTTCCCCAAGCCACGTTTTCATGTGGGGGCAGGAATGAGGGGAAATGGATATTTTCATGAAGGATGTTTCTCTTTCCTTTCCTTCCCCTCCTGCTCCACAGGGCTGTTCTCCACTGAAGGATGATAGATAAAAATTATGCTAATTCAAATTGGACCTCAAGCATTAAGCCTGAAGAGGTCTAAAAATCCCTTTATATTTAATAAATAGCTGGCAGAATGCATGAGAAACAGATGGCTTTGGCATTAATTCTCTCCTGGAGCCTTCAGAATGTGTCTGGGAGGGAAATATCCCTCATCTTTTCTGTGGAAGAGGCAGGAGCCCCCGAGAGCAAACAGGCTGTGAACATCCTGTGGCATTTTAAATCTCTTTGTCACCACTTAAGGAYCAATTAGGAAGCCAGGGATGAAGATCCCTGTCTTCAAAGGGTTCTGGGGAGGCAGGAGGCTGCTGTGCTCCTCGCACTGCTCCCACTGCACAGTCAATTCTGAGATGTCACAGAACTTAACCAAGTCCTTGGAGGTGACCTCAGGTACCAGARGCACCTGAATGGGGCTGGTAAATTTGGGATTGTGCCCTTCTGGGGTACCAGGCAGGACACCCCAGGCTRTCTCCTGCAGAACCAGGCACTACTTCCAAGCTTGTTTCCCCCAGAATTTTTCCATGGAGGTGCAGCCAGCAGAGGTTATGGCATTAAATCCCCTCCCAGCAGAGGAGGGTGGCAGATCCTGGATAGCCAGGTCTGTGTCTGCTGAGGAAATTTCCATGGAAGATACCCCAGATAAGTGAAAGGAGGGTCACCCCATACTTGTGATGCAATGCTTTGGCTCCGTCTCTCCAGAGCACTCTGATGAGTTTCAGCAGCAGAAGGTAAAATCAGTAATCAGATTATTTCCACATCAAAGCTAATTTTAAAAATATATAAAATTAAAGGAGCAATCCAAAGCCTCTCCAGCCTTTGACACAATGAGAATCAAGGCGGGGCTAGAGATGAAAACTGATTTTGAGGTGATCCCCAGCAGAGCTGTGTCAGCTGTATCCTCTGTGTCAGTGTCTGCCTGCTTGTTTTTTGGTGCATGTTGGGGAGCCAGACCAGAGCACCCACRGTGTTGGACCTGCATCAGCCGAACCCACCAGTGCCTCCCAGAGCCCTGCCAGTGCCCAGCCAGCAGCTCCAGGGGACCAGACAGACCAGACAGAGGGCTGCAGCCCTGGCCACCAGCACCCCAACATTTCCTACCCAAACAAGGTAATGGCACCAAAAGGGRAGGTGGGGATTTCTCAGTGGGGTTAATTTTGCTGCCATCCCATGTGCACGTGGAGCCTGCAGCTCTTCTTGCTGTTTCTGTGTCAGAGAGAGAGAGATMTGCCAGCAAAGTAATTCCAGGTTGTAGAAGCACAGAATTGGTTGGAAAGGACGTTTAGAGGTCATTTACTCCCATCCCTTTCTCCTGGAGCTTTCCAGAGAAGAGACAGTGAGGATGGAGGTGAAGAGGAACATGTCCAGGGGAGGGATCTGGAGCACCAGGAGAAACTGAGGGAGCTGGGAGGGCTCAGCCTGGAGAAAAGGAGGCTCAGGGAGGGACCTTCTGGCTCTCTGCAACTCCCCAGGAGGGGGTTCAGGCTCTTTTCCCRGGAAACAAATGATGGGCTGTTGGATTGGTGACCAACTGTCCCTCCAACCTTTGTCCACAAAGTGAGAGTTGCTTTCCTTCTGCCTTTCCAGCTCATCTGTGAAGACCAGGTGCAACACGCCACGCCCACCATTCAGCTGAAAGAACCCAGAACYTGTGTAAGTACCACCTTTTTGACTTCCTTTTCCCCATGCAATGTCTGGAGGTTCATGCTGGAAAAAGCTTCTCATCAAATGTTGTATTAAATRTATAAAAATATTCAATCAGATTGCCAAAACCCAGTTTTGGAGCCTAAAAGGACTTAGGACTGTGCTGGTGTTTGAAGTTTCCCCCCTCCTTCTGGGCACAGTGATGTTCCAGAGCTGCTGTCCTTCCCGTGGGAAGGCTTTTGGGAGCAGGGATGGTGAGGCTGGGAAGCACCAGTGACATGAGGGATGGGAATCAGCAGCTGTTGGAGGTTCAGATTTTAACCTGTGGTGCTCTGAGCCTGTGAGAGAAYGCTCAGAAATGAGGGGATTTCATCCAGGTTGCAACCAATGTAAAACGGTGCCTGCAAACCCACGTTCAGCCGTGTCACCAGTGGGGATGTGGCAGGAGGAGAAGAGGCATCATGGCCTGCCTTCTCCAGGGCCATGGAGCACTGGAGCTGGGAAGCCAGGGAGTCTCCCACCCTGCTCCCCTTTGATTCCTCCGGGTGTAACAACGAGCATTGTTAGCACAAAACACCAATTATGCCCCAAAACAGCCAAGGAAAGGCTGCAGGGCTGCATCCTCCCATCATCCTCCCATCCCACCGCCCTCCTCAGCTGCCAAAGCACCTCCTCCCTCCCTGCTCACCCTTTAACTTCCCACTCGTTGTACTCCTGCAAACTGCAGCCCATTCTGTGCCTCCCAGGCCGAGCAGATAACAGAGAAATGGCACTATCTGGTTTCCCTGCTTTGTAGGGCCCAGTAAACACGGCCGTAGCCAAATCCTGACAGCAAAGTGAAAAAATCCTCTGCGTTTCACAACCCGTGGGAAAACAGGAAAGTGCTGCAGGGAGAAGTGTTCCAGAAACAGCTCCARTCCTGCTCCCAGAACAAGCCACAGTCGGGGTGGCATTGTGCTGGAAATCCGGGTCCAGCCAGGGCAGCGTGGGGGGACCAGTGGTGGGGGACATGTCTGGGTCACACAGGGCAGGGGAGGGGACACTGCAGAACCACCCACCCCATTCACAGCTGGGCTGGTGGGGCAGCACCAGTGATGGGGACATCCCAGCAAGCAGCTGGGACTGAAGCCAGGAACTGCAGACCTGTCACCCCATCACACCTCAGATTCTCCAGAAAACAAGGAATTCAATATAAATCCTTTTTTAAAAGCCAATTTTACAGCTGGTACCACTTTGTGCATGTAGGTGTTTCACAGGCTGGTTGGTTCCCTGCATCCTTCCTCTTCAGGTGACGCTTTAAACCAAGGCTGAACAGTTTGGTCCATGTTCCTCCACCTTCTCCTTCTCATTCCTTTGATTACAGCAGGGTCTTGATGAGGTTTTTAACAAGGCTCATTAGCTCAGTACCTCACATTCAATAGGATGACTTCTTCCAAGGTCTGGAAGAAAACAAATGTATTTTCAGTTGGGTTTCTCCTGCCTTGGAAGGGATGGATGGATGGATGGATGGATGGATGGATGGATGGATGGATGGATGGATGGATGGATGGATGGATGGATGGGTGGATGGATGGATGGATGATGGATGGGTGGAGGATGGATGGATGGATGGATGGATGGATGGATGGATGGATGGATGGATGGATGCTCTGCTCCTCATCCTAACCCCAAAATGAGTCAGGTGAAGCCAGAAGCGATGATGACAGAGGTGGTTGGTGTAGCCTGGGCTGTGCTTCAGCCCCGTGTCCATCTCCCAGGGGCTCCTCCTCCACCGTGTCCTCCACCAAGGAGCTGAGTCAGTGCATGCTGGGGAACACCAGAACCTGCTGCAGTGAGGGATGCACAAACCACAGCAGGACCTCTCGAACCCTCTGGAAYTGCTGTGTGACACCCACTGCTCTGGGGACACAAGCCAGTCCCTGGAGCAGGCAGAGGGACTCCCTCACCCAGCAGGGCCGTGGTGCCCCCTCACCCCGCGCAGCTGCCGGGGCTGGTTTGTTGACTCAAGTGCTGTTACCTCATTCGGGGATGTTGGTTTTAGGTCCCCGCCAGTGTGGGAACCGGATCCGAGCCGCTCGGCAGCGCCTCTCAACTCCGGCCAAGGAATGCGAGCGGCTCCGGYGGCGGAGGGGGAGCTGCCAGGGCATCCCCGCCGGCCCCACCCTGCCCCTCTCGGGCCCTGGAAAGGGTCAATCCCTCCAGTTCACCCTCGGAAGGGCTTTAGGCACTGCTCACCAGCTGCTATTGAAGTGGGCTCAGCGAGGTTTTAGCCTCGCATCCCATTTCCCTTCCGCACCTAAAAAAGGATCTTTTATCCCCCTCCATGGGGTGGTAGGGGAAGAATCAGGTTATTGAGGGCTGGGGGAAAGCAGAGCTGCGGCAAAACCSGGGGGAAGGAGGATGCAGGGAGGCAGCAGAGGCTTTTCCCTTCCTCTGCCGAGCAGAAAGTGCCGCGCAGACGGGGACTGGTAAATCACAGGACATTCCCGGCGTAGGAGCACAACCCAGCGTCCAGACGTGATAAAACCACCGCTGGTTTTTCCTGCTGGGAACCAGCTTTGCGGGGAATGCTGCCCTCGGGCTGGGGCAGATTTCCCACCCAGCTCTTTTCCCAGGGATGGTACAGCCCCAGAGAAGGGCTCAGGGGAAGTTCTCCCGGTGCCAAAGGACAGGCGAGGGACAGCGGCTGTTCCCAGGGACAGCCGGGGCCTCACGATGCTGAGCTCACCCTCGCACTGTATCCGGGGCCAGCCTTCCGCCCCGGCAAGTGCATCCTGTCTCCACTGCTGCTTCCCAAATATTTAGATAAGATGGGGTGAGATTAGGTGCGTCCCCGGGCCGGGCAGCTCCCATCGCTGCGGTGCAGCAGGCGGGATCCTGCCAGCCCCCGGGGATGCTGGGATGGGACGGGAAGGTTTGGGGTGATGGAGCAGGCAGGAGCAGAGCCTTTCCCAGCCAGGCACCTCGTTTCAGCAGGGATTAAGGACTTTTACACACAGGATCACCTGCACACGAAGGACTTGTGCGCACAGGAGCTGTACACGCAGCACCTCTCGTATAGGAGCTGTGAGGGCCAGGTCTGTGCACAGAATCATGGAATGATTTGGGYTGGAAAAGCCCACTAAGATCATAATCTTCAACCATTAACCCTGCCAAGCACTGCCAAATCCACCACTAACCCACATCCCCAAGTGCCACATCCACATGTGCAGGCAGGAGGGTGAGCCCCTCTATCTTAGTGAGCTCCCAGGTGCTACAAAGCATCGAGCAAAAAAACCTCAGGAGCATGGGCCCTATCCACCCTTCTCCCATGTCTCCAGGGATGCTTCTGTTTGCCCAGAGAAGCTGTGGCTTTCCTATCCCTGAAGTGTTGGATGGGGCTTGGAGCAATCTGGTCTACAGAAGCTGTCCCTGCCCATGGCAGGGAGTGGAACTGGATGATGTTTTGTGTCCCTCCTAACCCAAACCGCTCCGTGATTCATCCTGTGATTCTATCCAAAAGCAAGACACRCTCTCCTGCTCTTCCCTGCAGAGCTGTGGGGGAGTTTTAGGCAGGACAGGGACCTGTGTTGGTGAGGACAGAGGGCAGAAAGGCTGGAGATGCCTGTGGGGGAACTGTGGGGCTGCTCAGCCCTGCCCTGCTCCCGCTGTGGCCCCCTGGCCTCCCCAGCCTCCCCCCGCCCTGCTTCCCTCAGGGACCTGCTATTCCTGGAACACCGAAAGCTGCGGCTCACAGATAAGGCTGGTGCAGGGCCCCGGTGAGGAACGGCAGCCAAGAGCTCGGCTTCTTGTAAAGAAACCACTTTTAAACTTTTCCTGTTCCCTGGGAGGGCCGGCGGCAGGCGGGCAGAGCACAGGGATGAGGGAAGATCACAGAATCCATGCGGCTGGAAAAGACCTCTGAGACCACCTAGCCCAACCCATGGCCCTACACCGCCTTGTCAACCCAAGCGTGGCACAGAGTGGCACACCCAGCCTCAAAGGGGTCATCCCACGAGGATGTGGGTGATGCCAAACCCCTGGCGGTGGGGTGGGATGTCCCCCCGGGGTGGGGGAGCAGTGCTGACCCTCGCTGTCACCGCAGGCTGAGTGGAGGACTGCCAGCAACAACATCTCCTTCTTCGAGAGYTTCTGCTCGACGGCGCAGCGCGCGTTCGACGCCAGCCGGGACCGGTGCACGGTGACGCTGATGGCCTGCCAGCCCCGCTCCCAGCGCTGGGCTGTCTGGGTGGTGCTGCACCGTGAGTATCAGCCCACCTTCCGCTGCAGGGGGACAGCCTGCCACTGCCACTGGGGACCCCAGAGCCGCAGGCTTGGCAGAGCCCTCAGGGCTGCCAGAGCTTGGCCAAAGGGCTCCGTTCCCAYGGCTGCCCCATCCCAGTGGTTTGGGATGGGCATTGACCAGTCTCCAGGAGAAAGAATTCCTCCCAGGTGGTTAAAACAGTTCAAATCCTTCCCCAAAGACAACAGAGAGGAGMTTCTTGCTCATGTCAGAGCCCTGTTGGGATACCCAGCTCAGGCTGGCAGTGCCCAAACGTTGCTTTAGGATCAGGTGAATGGGAGATGGAGACATCCTGCTGCCCCAGCGTGAGGGGGAGGAAGGCCTGAGCTCCATCCTGCTCTTCCTCATCACCAGAGCAGGGGTTCAGTGGGTGATCCARACTCCACATCCAAGTTCAGGGAAGGCACTCAGGCAGCGGGGACTAATCTGTGAAGAGCCAGGTACAGCCCCTCATTGGGCTTGCTCAGAAATCACCCACTGGAGATGGATGGTGAGGCCTGGATGTTCTGGGGCTGTCCCCCTTCTAGAAGAGATCCTGGCTCATTGTCTGGCTGTGAAGCACCTACAAGGGTTGGCTTCATCCCCACACATCTTCATCCACCTCCTCCGGAAAGGGGGGTGCCCCTCTGACCAGGGGATGGTGGCACAGCCTGCCCCTTCCTCCACACCGTGTGCTTTTCCTTCTCCCAGATCCCTTGGACTCTGAAGAAGTGCTCAAGGAGCTGAAGGAGAAGAAGGACAAGCTGGAGGAGGTAAGCGTGTCCCTGGTCATGGCACAGCTGGCCCAGGGATGTCCCCCAATGCTGGTGGCACAGCAGCCTGACCTGTCCCTTCTGTGGCAGCTGGGCATTGCCAACATCACCTCGGACAAGATGGTGGAGGACATGACCATCACGGACGAGTTCAGCACGCCCCTGATCATCACCATCATCACCCTGGCCGGCTCCCTGCTGCTCGTCGCCGCCATCTACGGCTGCCACCAGCGCTTCTCCCAAAAGAAGGACCAGGTAAGGGGGCAGGAGGCTGGGACAGGGWTCCCAAGAGCTTTTCCATCTTCAGGAGATGAGGATCATCAGTGTTGCTGTCTCTGCCGGTGGAGACATCTTGGTTTGCCCAGTGGGAACCACCCTGGGTCATGATTTTGGCGAGAAAGGCTTTCTTAATCCAAGACCCCATTCCAAAAACAAGCTGTACCCCTCAAAAAATTCCTTGAAATACTTAAACAAGTAGTGGAGCTGGGTTGGGTGCCAGGGAGTCCCAGGCTGTGTGCAGGGCATCAACACTGCAGGGCTCAGCCTTTGCAAGAGCTGGGCCAGGGCCAAATTTCAGAGCAGCAGCTGCAGGATTTAAGGAAGAACCAAGACAGGAAGAGAAAAGAATGTGATTTTTATCTCAGGAAGCAATTCTAGGAGACTTTAGTGTAGCATCCACCTGCAAGGACTGGCCATTCCCATGTCCTGGGGCACYGAGGTTTGCACTGGTCCCAGCTGCTGTTCCTGAGGATTTTAGCTCTAGGACAGACAGAARCAGAAAAGGAAAATAATTATGAAATCAGATTGTGCAATCAGGGTAAACCACCCTCCTGATGGAGAAGCAAATCTACTTCACTCCTGCTTCATTTTCCTCTGGACCAGCTCATCCTTTCTCAGTGATCCCAACCTCTGCCCCACAGGAAAATGAGGGATAAAGCTTTAAATATTTACAGTGCAAGGTAGGTGAACACAGGAGGGAGGGAAGAGCAAACCAGTGCCCTGTCAGACTTGTTTGTACTTACCAGGCTGGATTTTTTGGGAAGAAATAGGGGAAGGGGCAAGACCTCAATAAATATTTGACCTGCACTGTGGTCCCCTTGGAGCTTCCAGGGTTTTCATCATCCCTTGCATGAAACCTCCCTGGCTGGGGTTTCATGAAAATAATCCCACCAGGGACAGATAACAGCATAACACACCCCACATGGTTCAGAAAACAGGTAGAAATAGGGTATTTTTAGTGATGGGAACACGTGTCCCTAAAATAATCTGGTGCACAGGAATAGGTACCAGTCCAACTTGGATGTTCCAGAGGTGAATTCCCATCAGGCACAGGGTAAAATAGCAAAACCAAAGCAAGGGATGCTATTTCCTAAAACCAAACACATTCCTCCTTCCTGGCTTTGTTTTTGGGTGGTTTCTTTTGTTCTCCTTCTGTTTCGTTTCCAAAAATGACTTGAAAGTTTGTTTTGTTTTTTTGTTTTTTTTTTTCTATTTTTTTTTTTTGCCTCCAACCCTCCTCGCCCTCCACCTCCCTCCCTGTTGTTTTACCTTGGAAATACCCAGAACATCCACCCTGATGTCCCCGGGTTTGATGATGGACATGTGGCCCTGATCTTTAATGTGAGTTCCGACACAGGGATCGGAGGGGCGGGCGCCGCGTCCGTAACACCCCCGGCTCTCACCTCCGGCGCTTGGTAGGGCCCAGTGGCTTTTAACAGGACTAAAGCCCAGCTTTACAGCCCCTTTTCCCCTTGCTGCATGGCTGCAGGGTGCCTTGCCGTGGTGGGAGACCAGCAATCCCACCCAAGGGGTRTCCTCTGCTTTGGAGCACCCCACAATCCCCACCCCGGGGAGTGACACAGGGGACTCCCAGCAGCGCCTCTGCCAGTGCCAAGCCCTGCAGTTTTGCTTCTCCATCCCTCTCCTTCTCCATGGATTCCCTCCCACGCCTGTCTCCTGGCATTTMCTAGGAGCACTGTAAGAGAGCAAGCTGTGAATCCAGGCAGGTTTTAGTAGGGCTCCCCAAAAAAGGGCTGAGCAAGGACTGCAGCTCCCCACTGAATCCTTCTGGGGAAGGATGGGGAGGAAGGACCCACCAAGAGCCCTGTGCTTCTCAAAAAGGGCTGAGCAAGGACTGCAGTTCCCCACTGAATCCCTCTAGGGAAGGATGGGGATGAAGGAGCCCAAGTGGATGACAAACTAGGGTGAGTTGGGGTTCTGCCAAGGGATGAAGGGCTGAGTCGGAGCCTGAAGCATGTCACATCAAAGGACCCTGGTGACAAAGTGATTCCTTCTTTCCCTGCCTGGTTTCCATTGAGAGTTCCAGAATGAGGAGGGATAATAGGATAATGAGGCAGGTGGGAGSTACCTCTGAGTAAAGGAGAAGAATAATAAAGCAATTAAAAAGGGACAGGGGTGGAGAGAAAGGGAAGGGTAAGAGCAGATTTGAGGTAGGGAGGCAGGGGTTGGGATGCAGTGAYGCTCAACCTCTTCCCAAGATCCTGGGTGGAACAAACTGAAGCTGGCAGCTGCTCCTGGAGGTTTTCCTCATCTCTGGCTGCTCTTTCCTCCTTCCCATCATCAGCAAAGTCTTCATTTTGCCATAGCTCCATGCTATCCCCTCGCTGCCCCCTGCCTCAACCTCACCACGAAAGTCTCTATACGTGGTTATATAAACCTGTATGGGGCAGCTGTCACAGCTGGCTGGGAGGTGACAGCCCTGAGGTGACCCTCACAGCATGGCCACGGTGTTGTTCAGTGGGGTTGATGGTTTTCTTTCCTCATAGCAGCGCCTGACCGAGGAGATGCAGACCATGGAGAACGGCTACCACGACAACCCCACGCTGGAGGTGATGGAGACCTCCTCCGAAATGCAGGAGAAGAARGTGAACCTCAACGGGGAGCTGGGGGACAGCTGGATCGTTCCTCTGGACACCCTCATGAAGGAGGACCTGGAGGAGGAAGAGGACACGCATTTATAGGATGCAGAACTCGATCAAGAGAAAAACAACCACCACCCCCCCAAAAAAARAMAAAMCCATAAACCCTACACACACGCACAGAGARTTCCACAATAAGGCAAAATTCCCCCTGAAAAGCAGAAAACCCCTTAATGAATTTATCATGGCCCCTTGTGCCACCACATGGGGTGCAGGATGGAAGAGGAAAGGATGTGAGAAGACGCCTCTGGGGCACATCAACACAAGCCACTTTGGGGGCCACATCTGGCCAAGCATCCTCCATCCCCCAGCCACCTCCCAGCCATGGGCAAACAGGGTGGCTTTGCTCCTGAAGAGCTGCTCCAAGCACGTCCCCTCCCATCCCACATCTGACCCCACCAGCTGCAGCCYCCAGCTACTGAGCAGCTCAAAAAAATTGAGAGAAATAAAGTAAATAGGACGGGAGATGGAGCACGTCTGACAGCAAAGCAGCACCTGGCAATTACAGCTYGACAAATCCTCTGGCCCACGCTGTTTAGTCATCACCCTGCCCTCCCTGACACCCAGGTAGTGGATGAGAAAAGCTGGAACAGCCTGTTCCTTTTTTAATCCAGTTTCCATCCTCTCCTGAGAGCTGAAACGCACAAGAGCCCCTCGTTGTGCCCACGGATGCATCCGGAGCCAGTGGGATGGCAGGGATGCAGCAGTGCCAAGTGATGCTCAGCCCCACTGCCAAGGGCTGTGGAACAGATCCTGCACCCCCTTGGAGACCAAGAGAGGTGCAGCAGCTTCTGGTTTTGARAGGATGAGATGGAGGGAGAGGAAAAGGAGGMATTCCTTGAGTCCATYCCTCTTAGGGAGGGTGTGGAGAGCAAGAGCGATGCCTGGTGTGATGTTGGGGGTTTTGTGGTGCAGGAGCCCAGCTCTGGTGCTGCATTTCCCTACAGAAGGATCACTTCCAGGAATTACACAGCAGCATCTCACAGCCCTCATCCATCCTCCACGAGACTGTGGGACACATGCACCACGATGGTTTGTGATTTTTGAGGGCACAATTTCCTGCTTGAGCAGCAGAAGAGGTAAAAGAGCAGCAGAACGTGAGCCAGGGAGCTTGGTGGCATTYGGGTGGCCCTTGGTGTTTCATCCCCTCATGGTTTAAAGGCTCAGCCCATGCTCTCAAGCTCTTCTCCACAAGCCACTAAAATAACGGAGACCTGGAAAGCAACTTGCAGCTGAGCAGTGAGGCTGGGACTGAACTTTGTCCTGCAGCCCTTGGTCTGTCACCCAGGCCTCCCTTGGCTGAAGCCTTTGAAGGGGGGAAGAAAAACACGGCTGGATTGAGGCCATTTCTGGATTTTGGCTCCACCACCACAGCTCCTCAAGGTTGGGGAGAGTTTCATGCCTTTGCTCTGGTGAAGCTGCTCAGTCCTGGCAGGGGCAGGGATCATCCTCCAGCACATGAGGACCCCAAGGTCACTTGGCTGAGCCTCTCTCCCAGCGTGAGGGTGGTGCTTGTGCCAAACCCTCTGCGAGCCAGAGGAGCTGCAGAGAAGAGCCCTGCCCAAACACAGCCCTTCTCCTCTGCTTGCCAYAAACCAAGGCACAGCAGGGAGATTTCCTTTGGGCTCTGCCACAAAGTCCAACCCGACTGGGATCTGCTCCCACGGCTGCCCTGAAAGAGGGGAAAAGCAGAGCCAAGCAGTGGGAGAAGCTTGGAGAAAGCCTGGTGGAGCTGGGAGTACTCAGGAAGGAGGGGATCAGGGTGTTTTGCTCAGCCCCAGGACAGGTGCTGACTGAAGATRCAAGTGGCTCTTCCCCCTTCTGTCCTGCACTGAAGGGCAGAGTCCGAAGTGTTCAAACGTTTATATTTTTGTATGTAAATATTCCTGCATTAGCAATGTATTCTGCACACTTCACTTACCTGTGCACTGCACTACTGGGAAGTAGTTTTGGAGGGGAGGAGAAATAATAAAGAAAAKMAATAATTATAAAAAATTTTAAAATCTTAAAAATAAAAAAAAAATTAAAAATTTAAAAAATAAGGAAAAAGAAAGAAAGAAAGAAAAAGCTAAAGGCCAGCCTGGTAGGGGATTAAAATTTGACATGAAGCAGAAAAACACCTCTTGCCCAGGTAACTTTGTGCCACAGCTCTGTCCCTGTTCTGGCAGCATCAAGTTCAGCTCTTTAACGTGGCCATGAGTCTGAGAACAGCCCTCAGCACCCACARCTGCTCCTGTGAGCACTGTGGCCTCCCAGCTGCCCTGACACACAAGCAGCAGGTTCCTCACATTTCTGCCCTTCCCAGGAAACAAAGCCAGTGAGAACACAGGGCAGCAGCGATGCTGTGGCCACAGGGGCTGGAGCTGCCACCCCTGGCAGGGCATCTCCAGGCAGCTGGGCTTTGGCATGTGCCTAAAGATTCCCCCCTTCCCAGCAAAGAGATGCCAAAGTGCTTTAATGAGTCAGGTCCAAAGACTTTCCAAGAGAACCCTACAGAGGCCTGAGATCAAGKAACCTTAAATCTTTCCAAGCAGAGACCAGTGAGGATATAAACTGCTCAGCAAGTGCTTATAGTSATTTATATTTGAATAGGAATTGTACATTTATTTATTTTTCCAGACACCATATTTTTAAACCACTAATGTTTTATAGTAGATTTTCCTTCCCCTATTTAAAAGAACTATTTCCACAGGAAAAGAAAACAGTACTTTTTTTTTTTTTTAATGTTGAGAACATTCTTTTTTTGGAAAAAAAAATCAGGTAGGAAATGCAGCAATGAGAGCATCTTTGGCCTTAACCCTTCCTTTGGTAGACTGTAGCCATAATTGTTAGACCAAAAATAATAAATAAAAGATTTACCAAGGCATTTCCTTTCTCCCTGCCCCTCCCTGTGCTCCTCTTCTCTCCCCCCTGAACAGCTTTAACATCCCACCCATTGTACAAAGAGATTCCTGCTCTTACCTTTTGTTGAGAGCTTTACAAGCAGCTCAGATGTCCTTGCAAGAGACTTTTCTATTCTCAGATTCACGAGGAAAGGTGTAAATACTTTTAGGAGCATTTTATCTCCCGCTCRCAGACCCAGCTGAGGAGGTTGATACTGTGACTGCTGCCTGCAGAAGACACACAAGTCATAATCCATGAGGGACTGGAGAAGGAAAACCTCATTCCCCAGGTGGTTACCTGTTGTTGAGCCTTGCACATGTAGTAGAGCTCTTSCACACCGTGTGTAGCAGCATCTCTCATGGGGACAGGAGTCTGACTTACACTGGAATTTACTGAGGAACTGGATTGTAAGAGAATTATTCTTGCATTTTCCTACAAATATATTTTGAGAGCATCATGTATTTCTGTCAATAAACATTCTTATGTAAAAGATTCGTGCCTTTGGCTGAGTGRGGAGGGGGTGGGCAGCCCAGAGGACAAGTTCCAGGGCCCAGCTTCCTGCTCTGGAGATGCTCCATGGGGAAAACACTGGACCAGCTGGAACAAAACCAACCCAAACCTTCATGGTAGCCAGCCATGGAAGAGCYTGTATTTTTCCTGTGCAGAAGGAAGTACTAGAGTGGTGGAAAACCTATTAAATTTAAAAACCAGAGGACTCAGAGGGCTGGGAGGCTGGGGTGATGTGATACCCAGCACAGCCTGAGCACTTGTTGGAGCTCTTGGTGCCTTCAGGCTGTCAAAGGGAAAAGCAACTCACCCTTATTTCTGCATTTCACCCTCATTTCTGCATTTCACCCTTATTTATTTCAGCATTTCATCCCAGCTCCCTCTGGTCTGCAGCCCCTCCTCACTGTGGAGGAGGGAATCAAACCTCACTCCCTTAAAGCAGGAGAGGAAATCACCCAAGGGCAGCAGAGGGGCAGCAGCAGCGTGGGCAGTTCAGCAGCTCCACTGGCCTTCAAGCACCCAAAATAAAACATTTCGTTCCAGGTTAAGTTTCTGCTTATGTAAAGGAAAAAAAAAAAAAAAAAAAAAAAAGGAATTTGGTTGAAGTCAGATATTAAAAATCAGAGGTTTGCCACAGTCTGTGTYCTAACTCCRTGCTCCTCCCCAGAARAWGTTCCTGAGAATGTTRGGAATATGCTGGATTTATGGGATACTGACTGAGCTCATCAGTGACATCAGACACAATGCACCACTGGTTTCACAATTTCTCCAGCRCTAAAAGACCTTCCCAGGCATTTTTCCACTCTCCAAAGCAATGTGAGAACAAATGGATCTCAAATCAACACCCTTGCTAGCATATACATTTTTATTAAGAAAAAAATGAACAAAATACATTCTCTCCTTATGTACATTACATACAACATAACTACATTTGTAGATATTCCTCGTGTCACCCAYTCATTTATGTACAGCATGGGGCTCACACACCAACCCAGGAATCATCGAAGATGATTTGTGCCAAGGAAGAAAATTAACACTCCAGGCTGAACAAAGATCATCCATAAAGAAAAGGGTGGGAAGGGGAATCACCAGRGTCCAGGGAAGATGCCTGTAACCACCACGGGCTCAGCACAGGAGCAGTCAATATTTGACCTGCCTATTAAAACACATGAGCAGTTCACAGCTTTCATCACTCCACGGATGCTTCTTTCCAGCCCAGGGCTGTCCACACCTCTCAGCTCAGCTCTCCTGTGCTCAGGTGTCCCAGACAACAGGAGCAGGACAGACACCAAAGGGAATCCAGAGGGACACCAGAGCCTGCAGGATTGCTGGGGAGGTGCAAACCCTTCAAGCTGGGTGCCAAAACACAACARAGAGGCCAAATTGTGGACAGGGGGTGGACACTCACACTTCCAGCTCTAGGGAGGGAGAACCAGTGTGGGGAACCACACTGAGGTGTCAAGGACAAGATAATGAACACTGAAGGTCCAGACAAACAAACCATCACACACTACAGTGATACCATCASAGCAGAGGCAACAGCTCAACAAACAGCCCCAAACCCCACCCCAGCCAGGTGATGGTGCCCAGCCAGCTCACTGGGGTTTGTCCCCAAGCCACCCAGCTCCTGTCTATGCCACCAACTCCCCCAAGAGGGGCAAGTGCAGCAGTTTCAAAGGGCAAACACTTACAAGGCTCAATACTGCCAAAATGGGACACGCTGCATCTCAGCAGCTGAATGCACAACACGCACAACACCACCAGCCCACAAGGATGGGAATGTCACCTCCAATTCACTGGGAATGAGCCCACAGACTTCCCATTTCTGTCCCTCAGCAAAGTGGTCTGCGTGGTTTGGGGCCTCCAATTTGCAAGACTCCCATGAACACGTTTGTTTGTATAATTAAGCTCTTTTCTCTGGCTCACGGTCTCCCCAGCACCCCCTCATTTCCTGCTGTGGAGGAGGGAGTGCTGGAAGACACAGC
Organism: Alauda arvensis; assembly: GCA_902810485.1. Classification (NCBI taxonomy): domain Eukaryota; kingdom Metazoa; phylum Chordata; class Aves; order Passeriformes; family Alaudidae; genus Alauda; species Alauda arvensis. The sequence continues at coordinate 69,152 of CADDXX010000647.1, forward strand.
AGAAAATACAGCTTCAGCAAATGGCAACAGCTACTAATAACGAGGGGTTTGTTTTCCTTTCCACCACCCCTCACAGCAGCTCCTGAAGTGAAGAGTGTTTTGCACATCAAAACATCAACGGGAGGGACAGGAATGAGGAGGGGGAGATGAAGGCAATGTTCACCCTCCACTGCTGGTTTGCATTCCCAGGGACCACAGCAGACAGGAGGGGAAAACAACCCAGCAGCACAGTAGTTCTCCTCCATTTTCCCCTTTTAAGAGCTGAGTTTTTGTCAAAATCTTAAAAAAACCCCAAACCAAACAACACTTTTCAGCCTCAGAGTGTCTTTTTTAATGAACAGACCCTGTTCACACACTGCAGCACTTCTCTATTTAGTGAAAYACTGAGTAATTGATTGAATCTCTTGGTTACTAAGTCAGGGTGTTTAAAGTGTATTTTCCTATCACTGGGCAGTAAAACCTATCCATTGCTGTTTGGGATGAGGAGATGACAGCAACCACTGGAGCCACTGTTATGGTCTAGCCTCCCCACCATCATATTAATTAAAAAGCACCTAATCTCCTTTAATCAAGCTGGCAGCTTTCATCAGAAAGCTCAGAATGTTTTTAGGTTTTAACAATCCCTTAAGGCAGCCAGACCTGATCCAAAAGCCAAKGGTGCTGCAACCACCTCTGGTCTGTTTGAGCAGGGTTAAGCACAACTGGTTTCCTCACAATTGCTGTGGAGAGAATAAAATCTGTATTATTCTCTCTGGTGTCTTTGGGGTGCAGAGGGGCCAAAGCTCGAGGTGAAGCTCCAGGACTAGAAGATCCTGATATTGCATCACTTCTCTCTGAAAAAGAGCCAGAGAATCCAGCTCACACTGTAAAATCAGCTCTGAACAGCAAAGCTACTGGTGAGGAGAGTTCTTGGAAGCCCTTCCACAAAGACAGACCACACCTTACACACCTACTCACATCAGGCACCCCTGCACTCAACCCCAAAATTATTTCTCTTCTCATTCCCTCTGYCCTGCTATGCTGCAGAAATAAACCAAACACCCCAACACCCATGAACATTTTGGGATGATCAGAGCAGGTGCAGGAACCTAAGACAACCTCAGGGTTGGTATCATCACCTTTTTCTTCTTGGAGTCACACAAAATAAACCCTGAGATGGGAGGGAAGGAGTATCACAGCACTGRATGTGAGGCCATGGAAGGGCACAAGTAATTAAGTGTGTGCTGCAGTRGGAAATCATCTCCCACACTTCCCTGTCCTCACCCAGGATGAGAAAAAGCCCTGTAAAGAACAATGTAAATCACAAGGATCCTTCCTGACCGTTTCAGAGGCAGCAGGAAGGAGTTTTGCAAAGGAAGCAACTGGAGTATGATGTGGAGAAACTGATACCTCAGTAACCACTACACAGCTCTAGCCTTTAATTCCTCCATAGGTACCCATTAAACTCAGGGAAGTCTGAAGCATTTTCATRGCAGTGAACAGCCACACAGGGAGAGAAAATTCAGAATGAATGGGGGAATAACCAAGGGGTCATGCTTTAACCATCACACCTGCTAGTGAGAAGACTTTCCTTTCAAATTAGCAGCAAACCCAAAAACCTAAGCTGACAGAGCCAGTTTTGAGCTGTTCACTCCCATCCCTGTTTCCAGGAATGAACTGTAATTCCACACTGAACAGCCGAGTGAGTTCTGACAGCACTCACACTCTCCAGGTCATCAGTAAAAGCTGTGCTGACTTACAGCAAACAGCTGGAAGCCRAGGCAGCGTGGAGCTGTGTCTGCACCAAGAATAAATTGAGATTTCAGGGTACTGAGGTGATGCACTGACAGCAGCTCCACTGGAAGCAGAGCACTGAATTTGGGTCACGGCAGTGTGTGGAGTTCACCCCTATCAAACAGAGTCCATGAAAGCAAAGCAGACAGCAGCAGTGTGTTATCCTCAGGATGTGTGCTTRGGGAAGGTGCTGCCCTGCAGAGCTGCACACCTCAGCCAGGCAGCTGGAATTGCACACAGCCCACACAGCCACTGCACCCTCCTCGGAGGTTTACGGGTGTAACCAAAGTGGATGATCCCAAACTCCAAGGATCTGTGACCTGTGCCTGGAATGCCAAAGGGACACCTGCTGGCATCCCTAGGAGGCTCTCCTGCAGGACTCTCCAGCAGCAATAAGCAGGTCATTAAGTGGCTTCCACTCCAAAAGCACATTTGGATCCATTGCCTACGCACAAAAGCATCTGGAGTCAATTTATCCAAGCACTGAGCCATGGACTCTGTCCCTGGTTCCAGCACAGTGAACCTTCTTTCTCCACTCCAACTTYTCATTATACTACAAGCTTTCAGTAAAAGAGGGATTTGGCCTCTGAGCCATTACCACAACTTGAATMATCTCCAGGATCACCTTTTCCATGACAGGATATGATCGGGTCTCCCATTCCCRCAGGCATTTAGATACACTAACAAGCTTCTGACAGCACATTTACATTTTCAACAGTATTTACAGCTTATATACTACCAGCAATCTATAGCAAGAACAAGTCATATAGTTGTTCTTCAACTCTCCTCTCACAAAATAAGACCCATCTCCAAATGAACACATGTACTTATTAAAATAGGCCAAGCTCAGAGTTTCTATAATCTTCCCCCTAAATCAAAACACCAATAATTTTAATTTTYCAACTGGGTCCACCTCTGTTTCTGTAATGAGTACAGCTATAAAACAACACAAGCACTTCCAGAGACATACATGAACTGCTTTTACTGTCAGGACTTCACTTGACAATAGCCAAACATTCCTTAACTCTGAGCCAACTAATAAGCTAAAATTCAAAGCATACACGGGGACTCCAGGTTTCACAAGACATTTKTGCACTTTTAAAAAACAAAGGGACCGAATGGAAAGGGACCTACTAATTTTTGCCATTTTCCCCAGAAGTGGCACAGCATTACATCAGCAGAATTACTGCCTGTACACAGATGGAGGCTGTACACAAGTTATTCAAATTTAAAGTTCACTCAGTAAGCTCTACAAAAGTATTTATTTCTCAATTCTGAAATGCAGGAGAGAGAAAATGCAGCAAGRGAGCTGACAGGATTTGTGTTACAGGTACCTGCCACCCTCCTGCATTGGACACAAGAGCATTAATGCTCATCTTTCTCACACTGAGAGCAGCAAACAAGTTTGAAGCATTCCTCAGGACTSTGAATCCATCAGTCACCAGTGCAGGTTGGCACGGGTCAGCACAAAACTCTGGGGCAGAGAAAACTCCCTTTGGCAAATCTGCACACATCAGGGAAATGGTTCAGCAAACAGCTGTTCCACAAAGCCCTGTGGAAAATCCTCTTCCAGAGTCATTACTCGGCTTTGGAAGGAGTTTCTTCTGGAAGAAGGAACAGCTCATGGAGCCCTGGAYACTCGTGGCTGCCAATTAAAGAAACACACAGAGGAGCTGTGGCAATCCCTGGCCAGCAGCCCCACACCTCTGCCACCCTCCTGCAAATAGGGGGGTCCTGTTAATTTGCTTACTGACCCCTCAATCTTTAAACTGTAACCATTAAATCATTCMGTTTTCAGGCTGGGTAATTATAAACARTGACCAAAAAGTTTCAGTCATTTCATTTAACTTTGTTGCCCCACAAAGGAAAGCTTTTTAATGCTCTTTAGGAAGATTTCTAGTTTCACTCCAGTTGCCACTGCTCAAGGCAATGCCTCAGAAAAGCTTTTCCAACTGGGTGCTCCCAGACTGATTTTCCAAAATAATATTTTGCTGGCTGGAGTTCTGGTGGGAAGCTCCAGCCTGATCCCTGTGCCAGTGTGTACCTGTGTACACCCAGAGCCATCCCAGGCAAACAAAAACCAAATTCCAGAGGTTTATTTACACAACTGGGCACAACTACCTTAAYTACCCATGCAAGATGCCACCCAGGGAAAGGGCAAACTGAACTTTTCCAAGACAAGTTCTCCTTCCTCATTATGCTCAGGAAAAAGGAAGAGATCATAAGAATAAACACATCACAAATATCTTTAAAAGAGCCAGAAGATAACAACTACAATTCATTTCAATTAATATTTTGCATCACCCTTCAGGCCTTCCCAGGACCAATACTAACTAATGGGAACCTCAAAAGAAAAGAGGCAAAAAGGTGGCTAAAGTGGTTATAATCTCATTTAACAACATGTAACAAAGTCCTTCTGCCACATGACAACATTTTGGGTCACACTGCAAGAGCAGWACATGCTTGGAGAAGTCATTTTGGGAGAACTCTCAACAACTTCTACCTCGTGCCTACTATGAGGGGTTGTGTAAGACAAACATTAACAAACTCACTTAATTCTACCTAATCCAAGTGACCAAAAAAATTAATTCCAAGGGGCTTTATTTCTCTAAGAAATTGTGTCACTTGACAGGAACAACAAAGAAACAGAATGTTTTGTTTTCCAAGGAGATGATCCACTAAAGGGTATTTTAAGGGTTAGAGTCAGTGAAGAACCAAACACAGGGATTTCAAAGGGTATTTTTTTAAAAGCTRAACCAAGAATTGAAGTCTGGATGTCTTTATCAAGTTTACCCCACCCTGACTTCCTCCAGCTTTAAAAGACATTCCAGAACCTTGTAACTTTGGCTTTAAAGACCCAAAACATGATGAATGGGTCCCTCTCCGACAAGGAATGAGGCTTGCTTTCGCAACACCTTATTTACAAGTTAACACAGAATTTACAGATAAAACTACTCACTGTAGTGCAAAGATTATGTGGTGTCAAGTTCATACACAAAGTCACCTTATMATCTAAAGTAAAGGCAAATAGAGTATGTTTGTCTTGTTTAAGCTAAAGAGCAGCCTCAGACACAGCCTGCAAGCAACGATGGTGAGGTTTGGAGACTTCTCACGCACAGCTTGGGTATTTATAACCTCGCATGCACTGGGCTGTGAAATGTTTTCAGGTGGCTCTTTTCAGATCCAGAGGGTTTTTTCTGTTCTGTTTGTATGTTGGGCTTTCTGTCATGAGCACATCAGAYGCTTTCCTGGAATACCAGCAGTGTCTTTAAAGATCAGCATGCAATGAAATTCAAAGTACCCGTGTCACTGCCTGACAACAAGTGGCTGATTTTACAAGGAAATTTATATTTCACTGCTCAGAATTTTTGGTTAGAATGTAAAGCAGGTAACGTAGCATACAGCAATGCAAAGAGATCATCTGACTCCTASACYGATGGAGAAAAAGAAGGGAAAGACTCTTGGCAGAGCCACAAGAAGYCTTCCCTTTGGATTAACCTCTCTGGCCACACGGTGCCTCTGCTGCTCAACAAATAGTGCAGAGCTGAGCCAAGTTTCTGCTGGTTAATCAGCAGCTGCAATCCATGAGCTGCGCTGGTGCGAGCGGCATCGATCTGCTCGGGACAAAGGCAGGTCAATATTGGATCATCCTGAAGTGCTCTCGTTAGCTGGGACTGTCAGTCCTGCAGAAGCAAACCTTCCCCTCCCTCCAACAAATCATTGATTTGCACGAGGCTACAAAACACAGAGCCCAGGCTGCCGGGCTCTGCGTGCAGAGGACAATGAGTTTGGATCGAATTCCTGTCACGCTGATCWGACCTGACACGATGCACTGCCTGCTCACCAGCAGCACCATTCATAGCTCTGGGTGYTCCTCAACTTCCCCTGCCTGCTCACCAGGGCTTCTCCACCAAAGTGCATCTTTTGGGTTCTTTCAGCCATCCAAGGTGGACACACAATGCTACATGAAGAGCTTGGTTAATTAGAGAACYGTCACAAGGAGCATTTAATCATCTGACTGAAGCTGAGGATGCACAAGCAATGAGAYCAAGTGATAAAGGAACACTGAATTTAAGTACTAAAAGGTTGCAGAATTTTGGCTGGTAGCATTAAAAGTGCTCATTTGGATCTCAATGGAAGCAACAGCTGAGCTGGAATATTCCCCCAGTACCTACATTTGTACTGTATAAACTCTACATTAGTTAACAAAGCCTCAGCACAGGTAGCACACCACAAAGCCCAGCAGTGATGTAAAACTTCCCATGTCAACAGGAAAAAAAACCCGCCACGTTCCAAAGAAACAATTTCATCAGATTTCATTTCCCACACCGAGTGGATTCTTCTGCAGACATCTGATTTGCCATCCACTGAAGTGCAGAGTGTCTGAACAGTCTCAAGTGACAGGTTAAAAACACTTCATTTGCACAGTCCTCCCTGAAGAGAAGCCTGGCCTCTGACATACTGTTCTTTTCTAAGTGATTAAACAGTAGTATGAGGCTTTGAAATTTATTTCTAATGCACCAGGACTATCAAAGTCACACAAAGAACATGATAAAGAGGCAATACAATCAAAGCAAGCAGACACTCGAGCTCTGAAAAAGACACTTGACTAACTCTTTATTTCAAGAGTCCAAATCATCTTTGCACACACAGGACTTCCACCAAGTTCAACAGGAGCCACAGCAGGTGCAGCATCGATACCTGACTGGCATGAACACTGCTGGACAGGAAATTTTGTGGTTYCATATAAATATTTACATCTGCCAGTGTGTACTGAATGCTCACCAACACCAAATGCAGTTTCTAAYGCTGGGTATGCACGTCCTTCATTCCACCTCACAGTGCAGCACCAAGCCCTTACAGTTATAAAGAAGGCTTTCAGCAAAAGGAAGAATACATTTCCTATACATATGCATCAGCTCATTTTCAGAGATTTATGCTAAGAAGGCCTCCCTCACAGTCAGRTCTAGGTCTAGAATGCATTGACAAGGGAGCTGCACTACATGGGAAGGAGACAAGCTCTTGGGAGCAACGCCCTGTACACGCACACACGGACAAACGCACACAGAAGCACAGGGAAACGAAGACAGTCTGCTTCAGAAATCCTACACCCAACCTGGGGTCAGGTTGCAGAGGTTGGAGGGSGTGTGTGGTGGAAGACCCAGTTCTGCCAGGCTCGCCAAGGACCCAGAGGGTTTCTCAGAGGAGGAGCACGGCAGCAAAGAGAGCAATCCCTGAAAAGGGTGACCATGCTCCCATTTTCCAGCTGTATCTCTGAGGTTCCCTCTTGCCTGCCAGGTTTAAGTGGAAGGCTCCAGAGAACAGGAGACAGGGAKGGTCAGTTTTAGATGGAGTCTCAGAAGCAATTAGACAAGACTGTCACCACAGCTCTGGGAAGGGGAGACAGACAGCTCAGAACACACGCTCGCCTCCCCACAACYGTGAGTACAGGACTCAGGACATAAATGACATCATCTCAACACGTGCCAGTGTCCTGCCATCAAGTTATTCAGCTGCTGAGGATGGAGTTGTAGGATAAAGCAATATATCATGACTAGCTACCAAGGAGGAAAGAAAAACCTCTTCCCCCTCCTCCTCAGGAAATGCAAAATAAAACCCATCATCTTTAATCCCAGACAACTCACAAATCTCAAATTTTCCCCCATAGGCAAAAAGATCACTGCATGACTGGGTTTTATTTCTTTTTCTTTTTCCCCCCACCTTTTCATCTTACATTTGCTAACTCAAAATCCAAAGTCAGAAAAAATATATATATTTCGTCAGAAGTACGTCAGTTACATTTTATTAACCTACTCCAAGGGAAAAGCTCCAGGGATTCACCATACAAGTATAAAACCCCTTTCAAACACCTTGGGGTTAACTCTATTAACTTCATCCCAGCAGTCAATCAATGCAGTAAAAAAATTAAAATACTGAAAATGGATGCTTTTCCCCTCTTCCATGTGTCCAGTGATTGCTCCATTACAGCGTGATGAGGTCCACCAGGTTGCCTTTAGGAGGGGTCATGTTGTCTGGGAAGAAGTTCACTAACGTGTCAAACAGCTGAGTTCTCTGGGCATACGTGTGGTCAACGTCTGAAAATCCTGGGGGAGGAAGGAAAGGGYAAAGTAAGTCACTCCTCCCAATCCCAAGCACTCAGTTTAGCTGTGGAGTTGGCCATTTGGGATAAATGTTAACAGCTCCCTCTGTCTCTAATAAGGCTGCCAGCTCTCCGTCCCACTGCTGTGAGCACATATAGAGAAATTATGTCACCCCAAGCCAGCACTGCCATCAAAATGCCATAAAAAGTAATAAACAAATGCCTGTCAAGCTCMCTGACAGCCCTGAAGAAACAGGGGAAGCAGAAGTTCTCAGGGGACTGGCTCTGATGTCCCAGAAAACAAAAATCCATGTTGCTATTTTTATTTGGTGCCTCATTTCTTCTGTCCTCGGGCTTTCTTCATTATCTTCACTGCCATAACTAGAACTGCTCCTTGGATTGCTTCGAGTTTTCTTGAGACAAGCTCTGCTGACAGCAGGAGTCCCAACTCAGAGTTGGTATCTACTCACTGGACTTGCACCTGGCTGCATCTTGGCACACAGGAGCTTTGCAAACTGGTTGCTGGAGTGCTGCCTCCCAACGAGGCAGGGTTTGGTTTGYATTGTTCATCCAAATCTTACACTAAAACCATCAGCAAGAACAATAGGGCAGGCACACAACAATCTCCACCACTTTGGATTWCTTCCATTGCTGCTATCTCAAAGGAATGCTTTTTAATTCAGTGAACTCACTCTTCAGTTAATCAAAGTCAACCAAGTTAATCAAAGCAAGGAGGGCTGGGGTTTTTATTTTCAAAGCACTTCTTGRTGTACATATCCTCCTATCTGTAAACCCAAAATCTGGATAAAGTATTGTACTGAGTCAAGAACTAGTTCATCTTTTAAAATGTTTAAAACTAGGGAAAAGTTTTGAGGGTGGTGAGGCAMTGGCACAGCTTTCCCAGGGAAGCTGTGGATGTCCCATACCTGAAGTGTTCAAGGCCAGGTTGGATGGGGCTTGGAGCAAMTKGGGATAGTGGAAAGTGCTGCTGCCCATGGCTGAGGGGGTTGGAATGAGATGATTTTTGAAGGCCCCTTCCAGCCCAAATCATTTTATGAGTCTATGAAAAATCCAACTTTTTTGAAACTTTTTCTTTCTTTAAAAAAAAAGTTTATCTTATAGGGTCAACCTGATGTCTTCCAAACCACAGGAACTCAGCAGAGCTTCCTCATCCAGCAGGGCAGAACTGCAGTGRGATGTAATTTTCCCTCAATTTCTCAAGATTGGGAATTATACCTCCACCAAAAACTGAAGTCATCCAATCTCTTAGCGAGAGCTCAGCGAGGACACCCCAGCAGCACAAGGATGTCATTCCTGCCYGTAGCTTTCCCACAGCTTTGCCTCAGGATGAATCTCTTGAGATCTCCCAAAGAGTTAAGTGGACAGAACAGTGAAACAAATCATGGCTTTGGCTCAGCCCTCCTGTTTCCAGCCCTTCACGCCACTGTTTTCTCCGCTCTTGACACGGTGCCCAAAGGAGCCGTTGTGCAGAGAACAGAGCGAACCAAACTACTCCAGGAATTGCAGTTATCACAGCAAACAGAGCCGTAGCCATGCTGTGAGATTCCACAGTGACATGACAGGAGGTGCTTTATTCTGACCAAAGCTTCTGTTTACTTGGGTAACAGCGAAGGATCAGATGTAATAAGAGACACAGAATGATCCCGGGAGGCATTGGTTTAAAACCACTGATGTTGACAGATGTTTTAAATATGGGCTTGAGGCATTGGACACTGGTCATTATAAACAAGCTCTCAAATGTCTGGGTAGTGGCAATTTGCATATTGAAAAGAGGCTGCAATGTTGATAGGAACTATAACATTTGATAGAAAAACCAGTAGAAACKAAGAGTAATTATCAAAGGGAACATCATGTAATTCCTCTGACACACAATACTCACCAAGAGTCGTGAAATCCGAGCCAGACTTAAATAATGCTGAGGCAAGAAGCTGRAACTGCAGAAGAGAAGGTAAAGGGACAAAGAGAGAAAAAAGTGTTATTAACCACACAGACAACAACCCCAAAGGATTCACAGAAGTACAAGTAGCTTTAGAGATGCTGTGTTTTCTCTATACAATCCTCCCAACTCCTGTGCCATACACATGAATAACAGCAGCAGGCACTTACACATGAGCACTACAATTTGTCACCTTGGCACAAGTTAGATGGTTTTTCCTAGAATTAGAGCAGTGTTGATGCAATGAAAGGTATTTGACTGAGAGCTCTAAAAATCTCATCTTTTTACATACAATTTTTTGCCTCTTTGGCCAAGGTAGAGTCCCTCCCACACAATAGCATTCCCAGGGATTAACRTGGTACAGGTACAGCAGCCAGGGATTAGATGGCACAAAAACAGGTAATTGTTAGAGTGAGCATGAACTTCTTGAACACAGAGAAAGCTTTGTCCAGAGAAGCTGTGGGTGCCCCAACCCTGACAGTGTTCAAGGCCAGGCTGGACTGAGCAACCTGATCTAATGGGTGGCATCCCTGCCCATGGMAGGGGGCTTGGAACTCAGTGATCCTTAAGGCCCCATCCAACCCAAACCATTCTATGATTCTAAAGATAACAACCCTTCTGAACTGCCAGAGATCTWGTATCACAAATTTAAGGCAAGATATTCTTAAGTAAAAATAAAGATTCTTTGTTTGGGAACATCAAGACCATGAATAAAAATGTTTTAAGTAACACAGTCATGGCTTTATTCTCCCCTCWTGTCTCACTGATAGATGGTGACCAGAGTGTCATCCTCTGCCCCTGACTGCTGTTTCCAGTTACCCAAGGAACAGCAAAGCTTRGTGTCATGCTCCTGCAAAGAAAGAGCTGATTCCTTAAAGCCCTGAAATCTTGTGTTTCCTGCCCGTGTGTCTTTTCAGCACATGGCCCAAAGGAAAAGAAGGGAAGAAAAAACCAGAARAGGAGCAAATATGTTCAGGCAAGGAGTGGAAAGAACAGCCAGGCATTACATATCCATCAGTGTAATTCCAATTTCAAGAAAAAATGGGAACACAGACAATTTGTAGGCATGTAGGAGTGGAGAAGGTGATGAGTAGCCGCCAACGTGAATTTGGCAACAACAAGTTGTAGCACATCAATCTGATTTCTCCTGTGAGGCAGAAGGCCCCAGGGATGGGACTTGGCAATAGAYCTTGTCCATTCTGACTTTCATAGGAATACTAACACTTTTATTTGATATTTAAAGCACATTGTCAAGGCATCACTGAGATTAAGCCAACAGGGAAAGGCAAACAGGTCAAATCACTTTACTGGGGGTGGCCATCAATGGTCTGACATCAAAATGGAGCCTTGAAGCAGGAGTGATTCATCTGTGCCCCAGGGTCAGCATCACCCTGGGTTTTCAGTGATAACCTGCCTGGCACAACAGGGCASGATCACCAGACCTTCCACCACACTMTGASTGACTGTCAGCATGGAACAGACAGCCTTCCAACTGTTCTTCCACTTAATCCAAATTATAATGATGGAYTGAGGTGCATTTCACCAGGGCCAAGTGCAAATCAACATCAACAGGAAAAATCAGCAATACAGAGCAGGTGCAGAGGCTCTGTGAAAATGCACTTAGGAGCTACAACAGATCAGTATCACTTTATTATAAAACTGACAAGTGCATGAAAAGGAGCAGAATCTTTAAATAAAATACTCTTGCTGTTATCAAGGTTGTAAAGTCTCCTCTACAAGAAGGTGCCCATTTTGGGATGCACTGTATCAGTAAATAACATATAAAGAAAGCACTAAAAAAAAAWTTTAAGTGTTCTGAAAACCAAGTTCTTGAGAAGAAAGGAGTCAGGGTTGCAGAGCCTCCACAGAACAATGGCCAAGCACAAAACTGCCAGAAGCCACAGATGCAAAAGGCTGATGCAAAAAGCAGATCTACAACCAAGCGCAAGAAGCAAAAACACTTCACTAAGATCAGTTTCAATGTGACATCAAGGGAAAAAAACAGGCTAAAAATAAGGACTGTAGAGTTCTGGGGTAAGTCTGCATCCTTTGGGGAGGGGATGGTGAGAAAGACACAGGACTGACAAAGTGGAGATGAGGGGGAAGTGGGTGTAAAGTGCCCTCCTGAGTGCAAGGCCTGGTTACACAAACTCACAGCACTGCCACACGTGGATCCCACCGTGAGCCTCATTTGTGAGAGCAGCTTGGCTCCCCAGCAGCACCACGCTCCAACAGCTGCCCAGCAGAAATAGCTCCAAAAGTTCCAATAAACCCCGTGGCTAAATCCCTGCAGCTTCTCAGAGCAAATGCCATGCTCTGGCCATCCTCCCCTCCCACACAATTGCCTGCTGGGCCTGCTGCCAGCTGCCTGGTGGCAAACAAAGCTGGGATAAAGCGGATGCCACGTGCTTCCAGGGGTTCTCCTGCTCCCCCAGCCCTGCTGGGAGCACAGAGCCACACTGGGGCTCAGGTGCCTGACTTAGAGGCCAGATGAGCAGGGTTCAGCCAGGAACTSGCTGAACTGAGCCCAAAACCCTGCTGAAAACAGCCTCTGCCAAGRATTCCAGCCTCATCTGCACCAGGCATGATGGATTTTCATGGCTGTGAGTTGCTTTGCAGCTTTGTGGGGAAGGAGGATATCTTGTTTCCTTCTCTACTGATGGCACTGCATTTTAGTTAACCTGGAGGGCTGTTGTTTGTTTGTTGATTTTTTTGTATCAGCTCATACCTGGAAAGCATTTCTGATGGAAAAGTCAAGCAAGTGAATTAAGAACATCAGTTAAGGACAGTGCTGACTCTAAGCTGGTTCACTCTGCATTTGTATTACAATCCCAAACCCTACAATGTTCTCCCAAAAAATCCCTACTTTTTTCCCCAAAGTGTAGGATAGTTACTGCTCACTCAACACCAGGTCTCCTACATACCATTCCCAGCAGGTATCCAATGTAATATTTGTATTATTTTCTTCACAAACTTCAAGCTCTGCTCTAAAGAAGGAATTCATTTCTTCAGCGACTTTCTTATCACATTAATTGTTATTCTAACAGATGGCACTTCAAACTCTGATTAATATTGGGTCTATTTGAAACTAACAGTATCTGATTTTTCAAAATATGTAGTGTTATGCAACAGCTTCTGAATTCACAGAAAAGCAAAGGCCTCAAGCAAATCACACCTCAGATCTCTCCCATYAGGCACCAGAATGAAACACCCAATTAATGACCATCTAGGAAAAACAATTTGCTTAATATCACACAGCAACTCCGTTATGGAGGCAAGAGCAGAATTCAATTATCCAGCAGAAGCATCCAACTGCTTTAATCACACCACCACCCATTTTCTTCTGACAATCCCTCTGGCTCACTGGCTTCATCCATTCCAAATTAAGCCTCCACTCCAAAGACAGCAGTTCCCTTTGTTACACAATTAACTTCTCCCTCAGAGATCCAACCAGCCTTCTGAACAGAGGCAGGGGTTCCTTGGAGACAAACAGATCTGCTTAACTAATAAAAGGTTGTATACCATGTCTATTTTTATRTATTTGCTGCACACCTCTGCCTTTGCACAAACAAAATGATTAAGGGGGAATGAGTAACTCTTGTTTGGGATACCTGGCTGGTTGTATGAATCAGACACAATTCCTCCTCCTCCTCTGTAATGCCTGTGTGTGAGTGCTCAGAGCACAGCACAAACCAGCTGCTCAGCTTTGACCAGTTCTCTGGGGCTGCTGACTCCCAGCACAGGCTCAAAGAGAGGCTCAAACCCTTTGAGGATGGAGCTGTCACTGAAATTGGGAAGGCTGAACGCTGTTTTTGTAAAGGCTCCTTGGCTCCAAAGCCTCTGCTCCTGCAGCACTCAGCCTCTGAGGCTTTACAAAGAATCACAGCAGGACACAAAGAAGAGAAACAGACTTTTCTTAGCTYCTTCCTAGAACTATTTTTCCCAATTGGGCTTCAATTTTCCCAGAAATATCAGTCTAATGCAGATTCAAACAATACTTTTGAGCCCTGCTGGCTTTATCTGTCAAATTTATTAAAGACAAGGTCTTAAGAATGGAAAGTATGAAGCAGCCTTGAACAGGGGCCTCCAGCCTCAGTCTACAAGCAAGTCAGGCCTCAGACTGGCCTCCAGGTCCTTGCTCTTTCTCCTACCATGCTCCAAGAAAAACATACTGTGAGTTTTCCTTGTGCTTTGTATCTRTTTTACAACAATCATGGGATTGAGCTTCATCAGTTGTTGAATCTCCATGTACAAAATTATCCTGCTCTCCCATACTTGGAAAGCACTGGACATTTTYTGTGTCATCTTGATTTCTACTGCAGCCCATTTAACAGAAGCAAAGTTCTGGGTATGATTACTGCTGTGCTCAAGGAGCATCTTTAGCTTTTGTACATGAACTACAAMTGTTTCTGTGCTTTAACAGCACCTGTTTTTCTCCAGAAACAAAATCTGGAATTCAATTTGATGTTTATTTTGACCATCCTTTTATCTTTAAAAGCCTGCTTTTAAAGATCAAAATCCAAATTCACATCTGTGTGTGTGACAGGGAAGAACAGCCAAGCCAGCAGAAAATTTTACACCAGCAAATTACYCTTTTATACAACTTTTAATCTGTTAAATCACAGGCAAAATTCCCCATTTTCTAGGGACTCACCCTCCTTTTCCTACAGTGTCAGGGCTATTAACCCACAGCCAGTAGAGAAGATCCACTGATTTGGGAACACTGAAGTGACTGAGGAGGTTTAAGTGATGTCAAGCAGAATCACAGCTAAATAGAACTGGATCTGCATTTGTGGGCAGGGAAATTGCTGGCACACAGCCTGTGGCTGCCAAACCATGCAATACCTGSTGCTTGCAGGCACCTACTTCATTTCAGAGTCATAAAAAAGGGAAATAGAAATACAGTCCTCTTAGCATCCCTAAAATTCACAGCACCAGAATGAAAATCTTGGGGTGTGTTCCTGCTATCAATCATTCATGCTACTCTAAACAAAATCGGTTACCAACGCCAAAGTAAGTTTCAAGAACAGTCTGTTTGTTTTCCTTGGCATGCAAGTGCAAACAGCTGAACTGACTTGCCTCAGGAAGTCAGAAGGAATTACTTCTATTACAAAGCAAGCAAGCCTCACCACAAGGGGAAATTCTGCTTGTAATGGTATATAACACCACCCAGATCTCCATGAAGCCATACAGGCCAGTCTCCAGAATTATTGCACAAACTTAGGGATAAAACTATTCAACCTGCTCCTTCTCAAATTTAAAAAAGAGGGAAAACAGGCAGGAATTGATTCCCTAAAGTTCTAAGAAACCTTACAGCATTCAGTGGCTGCAGCCCATCACATCCACTGCCTTTGCTATTAATCARGACACAAATCAAATAAAGGCAGGGCATGGAGGTGTCTGGGCTGAGAGACATCATCAAGCTGGTGCTTGAAATTGGCCATGGAATCCAGAATGCCTGCGTCAGTSCCTTGGAAAGCACAGGAGCTGCTGGGAGATGCAGTGCCAGAGCAGAAAGCCAGCTCCATGTGATAACCGGAAGGTGAATTGACGTCAGCTGGAAATGCACCCAGGCAGTACCAGCCCAGCAGCTGGCTCTGTGCCACAGCCCTGGCTGAGCTGTCCCACTGCAAAAAATGCTGCTCATAAAGCTTAATGACCAGCACAATGAAGAAGAATTAAAAAAAAACCCCAAACTAAACACAAAAAACCCGAAAAAAACCCACCAAAACGCAAACAAAAAAGCTTCCCRGAAAGCGTGAAATGATTTTTGGAGATGGCTGGAATGGATGGGAGCTTTAATTCTGCTGATCCAAGGGCCCAGACAGCAGCTATTGGATTTTGTTTGGATCAGACATTAGGCCTGCAGAGAAAGAATCCACAATATATTCACTCAGCTGGATTGAGCTATGTAAGCTCATTCACTGGATCATTAATGTTCAGAACACCAGTCTGCTCTCTGAAAAGGGGGAATTCTCTTTTTCAAACATTTTATTCTATGTCTACCTGGTATGATACAGCTTCTACATTCCCCCAAAATCCCAGAGGAGCCCAAGCAGTCCTGTAAATTCTCCACTCCTACAAGGTGGACAAGTTGAACACTGAACTGGGAGAAGGAAAAGCAGGATATTAAAGGCTTTCCTGTGCCAGATGTGCCCWSTGTGCAGCTTCTGCAGCAGCTCCTYTGGTCTGTGGGAGACAGGAGGCAGCAGGGACTAGGAGAGGAGCTTGCTCATCACACCACAGATGTTTGCTGCTCAGGRAATAATAAAAAGGCCCAGGCAGCCACGAGAGGCAAGATCTCCTTAGGAATGAACTGGCTGAGGAGAGACAGGCTACCAGCACACTGGTGTGACATGGAGAAAAAAGGAGATCAGACTACACAGGGCACATTTTATAGGAGTGGGAGGGAGCAGAAGGGGAAAAGAGAGCATCAGAATGAGGGCTTTTATTGTATGGGTTAGTACAGGCTCAAATAGGAGGAAGAAACTTTGAATTCTGGGCTCAGTTTTGGGCCCCTCACARTAAGAAAGTCACTGAGGGTGTACAGGGAGGGGAATTGAGCTGGGGAAGGGGCTGGAGCACCAGGAGAGGCTGAGAGAGCTGGGAAAGGGCTCAGCCTGGAGAAAAGAAGGCTCAGGGGGGACCCTGTGGTCTGCACAACTCCCTGACAGGAGGGGACAGCCCAGGGGGTCACTCCCAAGTAATAAAACACAGGACAAGAGGAAATGGCCTTAAGTTAAGTATCAGGAAAAAATTCACCAGAAGGGTTGTCCAGCTCTGGCACAGGCTGCCTGGGGAAGTGCAAGCCACATCCCTGGAGGTATCTAAAAGCCATGTAGATGTGACACCTGGGGACATGGTTTAGTGGTGGCCTTGGCAGTGCTGGGRCAATGGTTCCATGTGACAACCTTAAAGGTCTTTTCCAACCTCAACTACTCTGGAAGTGTAAGCACACTGGGAAGATGGTACATACTGGGGAGAAAAAAAATTTAAAATCTCCTTTTCTACCTTAAGAAAAGGAGGATAATTTGTTGTCTTTCCTATGCTAGAAATGACTAGAAAGGATGTGAAACTACTTGATATGGAACAGTTTGAACAAGAAGCTATTTAAAGAGAAGAGCCACAGCAYTTAAATGTTTTGTTGAATCACATGTTTATAAAGGCTGATTAGAATTTATGACAAATGTGATCACTTCCAAGATGCTGGKAAGAGTAAACTTCTTCCTAATTCTAACCCTGCAATTCCATCCTGTACACAAGAAGCACATTCTCCCCCAAGGCCTTTCAGTGTCTGTATAATCTTTCCTTTAGCTAAAGCAGCAAGTTAAAACCACCAGATTAAGAGATTTAATCCRGGGACACAGCATGGAATAGAACTGCCCCTCCTCCTATCATGATTTTATAAAGGGAGCTGYTGAATCCCTTCCCAAGTCATAAAGGAAAGAAGACAGCAAGAACCCCAGACTTTTCCTYATCTACCCATCAGGAGCTGAATGTTGGCACATCTCAGSTGGCTGCCTCAAATTCCATGTGGARATTAATGCCAGGGTCAAATCAACCACCTTATCTGACACTTCTCACTATTTCTTTAATCCATTTTGTAAAGTGACACGCACTGCGGTGCTGGAATCAAAACAGGAAATGGGAACAAATTCCTGGAATAAATAAAGAACATGCCCACTGGATAATACTCAAAAGGCAAAGGAAGTAAGATTTTAAGGGTAGCAAGCAATGTGTGGGTATAAACTAACTCCAGAAATATTGATCATCTTTGGAAAAGCTTTCCCTCCCAGAGATGCTGAATATGGAGAAGCCTGAGCTTGAGTGAGTTTCTMCTCCCTTTCTACTGCACAACCCACTACAGACTGGTGACATTTCAGAGAGTTTACATTTCAATTAAAGCTCCCAAAATATACACCAGCACATTGGAATTAAAACAAAGGCTTACTCTTCACTCTTAGGAGTACAAAAGCTATTTTATCTGGACCTGCAGCTGTTAAATGACTGTTTCCAAAACAGTGTGACTGAAGTGCAGAGAAATACATGATACAGCAAAGCATCTGGCACCTGCAGAGCTTTTACAAACKGAATAAAACCCAGGTTTAAGAGGCTCAAAACTTTCAGGATGAACTGAAGTTTCTTTAGGACAAGGATCATTGATCCTCACCTCCTTTGTCTCCTCAGGGTCCGAGTGATCCACGGTTACATACAAATCATTCTGCAGGTACTTCAGTGCACTGAGAGGGTCAGTCTGAGCTTTCTCTTCAAACCTGCAGAAAAGAGGCAGAAAACTTGAGCACAGCCATTTCCTTCAGGACTCCATACCACTGGTTCAACAGAGAGCAAAACCCATCCAGCAAACCCAGTATTTCCAAAGAAASYCACRWTAATGGCAGCTGAGCCTCAYGTTTGCTGGRATTTTARGCCAGACTAGAACATGGAAGAGGGKTTTTTTGGGGTGTAAAAGAGTTAAAAAGGCAAAGTATTACATTCTTACTAAAAATATTCAAAAGCCTATGCACAGAAACTTCTTAATAGATAAATATAAATTATTGAGTACAGCTTGTTTCCCACAAATGAAATAAGGTGTGAGTAGCACCTCACAGGCAAGCCTTGGGCACTTCAGTCCCTGGACTATTAACATCCCACCTTTGGAAAGAGCACAGCTCCATAAAAATCCTGTGCACCCCCACCACTGTTATTATTTCCTCATCTTCTTTTAATGAACACAAACTGCAACTTCTGTGAATTCCCTCAAGAAGTGAACAGAGCCCTCAGGAAATGATTCTGGGCTCAGCATCCTCAGTGAGCAGAGCTACTTCCCTGCAGCACTGAGTTGGTTGCATAAGCCTAGAAAGGATGAGGTTTRAAATCATCTTTTTCCTCCTCTCACCTATCCACTGAGTGCAGCATCACACTGTTTGTCATCTTCTCATATTGTTATTTTTTTATCTGGGTCATCTACCTGGCTATTTATACCACAGTGGACATGTGCAGCCTGAATTTTGACACTGCCAGARGATGTCAGTGATTGAGCAGTGCAGGCAGCACAAAGACCTCATCTGTCACCTGATGCATCTGACAGTTTGGTCACYATACAGGGTTTTAAATACTGCCACAGATTTTCTCAGATGACATCACCATGGTCCAGAAGAGTGTTTTAAATGAGTGGAACCACTGCCACCTTGCTCTTTCCACCTGCCCAGCCTGGCTGACTGGTACTGAACAAGTTCAGAGGACAAACAGGACCCCAGCTGATCTGTGGGTTTGCTGTGGATGCAAGGTCAGGACCTGTTCTGGTACCCAGAGCTTGGGGGAGTGAGGTAAAGGGCAGCCAGTGACCCCACAGCAATCCAGCTCCAGCCAGGCACCCATCATCCCACCAGCCCTGGCTGCTCAGGTTTGCACCCCTCACACACACCCCAAAAATGGGAGCACGGTGCATAAACCCCAAACTTCTGCCAGGTAACACACAGCAACATTTCCTTCAAGTGCAATTGAAGCAAGTAGAAACAGATAATCCAGAGCTGGCTCTGGAGGCTGCACAGCTGCATTTCCATACCACCACATCTGGGTTTAATAAACCTCCCAGGTAACTGGGCAAGGCCTTTATTCACTCTTGCAGGTATTCACACCCACWGTGTGGCCAATCTCAGTGTCTCACCCAGCCACTGTTGAGTACAGCAATTTGCTTGCTGCCTCAGAAATAAAATGCCATCAGGAAAACCTGAGCTTCCAACTCTTGGCAGAGCCTGATAACAAAGAATTCTCCCCCAGAATGCAGGGAGAGCTATTTGCTGCCTTCAAATGATTTGCTGAGTCCTGAAAGGCTCTCTCACTGCTGCAATTTTTTGACTAAGGCAACACCATAAGCTTGATTTTGAAAAGCTGTTGCCCTAAATAGCAAATCTAAGGCAGCTCTGAAGCATCCAGAGTGCAAGAAGCACTGCAGTGTAGCTGAATTCTGCCTAAGTGAGCTCTTTCAGGAGTTTCTGAATGAGAAAACTCTGATGACCTCACCACGGCTGAGTCTCAGATGTGCAAAGGCATCCAGCCCCCAGACTTCATTAGCATCCTTGCAGGCTGTTACTATCTCCCAGCACAGTGTTTCCACAACATACTCCATTTCCTTGGGAGGTGACAGCACCAAAACACATGTTGATGAGCAGCAGAGTGAAAAGGGAATCTAAAAATTCCCCGTGACTCCCCACACAATAACCAGATTYTTCTAGTTTTAGAACAGCAGAGGCAAAATGAATCAAGTTAATTTTGTAGTTTAGCCCCTGGCCCACTGTTCTTTATTAAAATAGTTTTTAAAAAATAATCAAGAAACCTGCAGAAAGTTTAGAAGGGACCTTGAAGATCATCTAGTTCCATGTACCTGACAAAAATTACATTTCACAAAATGGTTTATGAGAGATTTGAGTCTTAGCAACTTGGAAAAAAAAAAAAAGAGACACCTGGAAAAGTGAATTGCAGAGCAGCTTTGTTTCCATACCTGTGCTTTCTGATGAGGTATTTGCAGTGCCTTAGCAGGTATTCCTTTGAAGGTCGACAGAGCTTCAGAGACCAGAAATCATCTAATCTCATCTTTGGAGAGCAGGATTTACCAGGATTCCCTCCAAATAAGTAATGAACCTAAGGAAATGAGAGGCAGATCAAAAAATTGATTGTTTGTGTAAATCCACTGAACAAAGATAATTTACTATGTCAGCAGCTTTGCAGAGGTTTATTCTGGTGGGAGAAACTCTGCCTTTTAGACAAGCTCCATCTTATTATTAGTCTCACTTTGTCCCCTTGGAGATGAAGAAAGTTCTCTTAAACCATCTCCATTTTAAAATAATAAAAGAACTGTACTGTTATAACATCCCTCTAGCCTGAGATATTCATAAAKAAAGATCCAAAATTCATGCAAACTCTTTCTTTAGGAAAAACTTATGAGCATGATAAATCCTTAAGCAYTGGCAAAGTGAGTTGGAAGTCCTAAAGATGTCCAAAGTAAAGTGCCAGCAAGCCYAGTCCAGCATAATCTAGAYTTACAGAGAGAGGCAAATTTCCAGAAGAATGGAAGTGTCACAAAAGGACTGTTTATTTCTTCACCACATTTTTCTTCCCATCGTGTGGTAATTTCAGACTCTGCACTGTTGATATTAAACATGCTACAAAGGACCTTCAAATACTGAAAYTTAACAAGTCCAACAGGCCACCTTTCCCCATGGCTTTAAAAATAATCACTCCAAACAATGTATTCTGCATCCCACTGCTGTAGGCTCTCCTTATTTATATCAGAGGAGTTTAGAAAGGTCATTGGAACAGAGGTTTCTAAAAATAAGACTCTTCAAAACAAGCACATCAAACAGCTCCTCAGATAAAGCTGGGCAACTGCAATGGTTTAGCAACCTTCACAGCAACTCAGAAAATACTACTTTGTCTCATGGAGCCTTACACTTACAAGTAAAGGCAGAACAGTATTTTACATTCCTTATTTACTGTATCATTACAGTGAACACAACAAGCAATGCAATTTCTCCATAGAGAATCTGCATCCATTCCTCCTTAAAATCCCTATTTTTGGCATGTTTGGGGCTTGTTTTCCACAAAACTTGTTGGGTTTCCCAAATTTGATTAACATCCCACAGAATGCAAGACTAAAATATGTTTTTCTTTAACTCAGACTGTTCCAGACTGAGGGAGAATGCTTAGAAAGATCCAGGAAAGGATCAGTAAATGTGCCACAGTAATTTAAATTCATGAGTTAATGAATTTATGAACCTAATCTGTGGGTTTGTGCTTTATTGGTTAATATGCACAAAGCCCTAAGTTTACTGAGCTGTCATATACACTAAATCAAATTTTATCTACTTAAGTATGAATGTCTCCATTGGAGCTAACAGTGCTAAAGAATGACACTTCTGACATGCAGGGCACAGTCAGGCACTTTTGGTTCAGAGGATTCTTAACTGTGATTAGTTCATTCCAACAACATCTTCTAGAAATTTTGGTAACTGTTCTCATTTAGCCACCAACTAAATGGTGAGATTAAATCYCTGAGGGTAATRAATGAAGCTCTGTGTGAGAACAGATCTCCTGTTTACTTCATATTGACATAAAAAGTACTTTAGGACYTTATTTCAAAATATGGGAAGTGAAGTGAGAGCTCCCATATTAATCCAAGCATTCAGAAAGTGTATTTATTGAACCATCTCTAAGGAAATAGATCTATCTTAAGAGCAAAGAGAATAAAAAAAAATCCCTCCATACCTTGTGCAGCTCATCATACACCAGCTGATGGGCAAACCTTGGGCAGGGCTCCTCTTCCTGAAGGCTTTTTCCTGGATTCTCTTTTGCTGCTTGGTCATTCTTATAAACACAAGACCTGAAATTCAAAGCAGTAAGGAACTGTCAGTTGTACCTACAGGAAGCACAAGAAGTTGCTGAAAGGCTGGAAGGTACAAATGATGTAAAACACCAAAGATTTTGTTACTGCTCTCTATTTTCCTGGCATTTGTTAGGCCAGGAAAGCAATAAAGGAATTTAAAAATTCGGAGGAGAATTTGGTTTTCTACAATTTTAGCCCCTACTGAAGAATTTAGTAGAATTTTAAATAAAGTAGAACTTTATTACCCCATCCCATTCTCAGCTCTGCAAAGAACCCAGCCAGCAATCAGAGGTCACCTTGGCTGAAAACAGTCCTCAAGCACAAGCCAAACAGGAAAAAATTCTACAAAATTGTTTGTCAYGAGCTTTGGGGATCTCTTCAGATGTTACATTAGTTGCCTGCAGAACTGTCAGCATGAAGTATTTTTTAATTATAGAAAAAACATCTTGGRACCAGAAGACCACAGATTCTAGCAGAGGCGGTATTTCAGTCAGTGATTTCCAAGCAGATTTAAGTTATAACTGAGAATTCACTTTTAAAAAACAACACTCACACCTTCTGAAGTGATTGACCCCACTTTAGAAGAAACCTTGAACACAAAATCCCTGCCAGCTCTGGAAAGGAACAGTGGCAACGAGCTCCTAAGTACAACTCAGTGAATAAACCAGGAATATTTTCTCAGAATATCAAATCTGGCACAGAGACTTCTCCATCACCATTCACTTGCACCAATTTCCTCAGTTTCTAAGAACCAGAGCCATGTGCACTTCTATTAACAACTTCCACTGGACTGAATTTGCTGCACTGGTGCTGAGTYCTGGCCTTGAACCCTTCCTACAGGAAAAGCCTTTTAGAACTGCTCACTTCCCCTCATCCCCTCCACTTGGCTCCAGTAAAGATGTTCACATGATTTCTCTCCCTCATTTGGATTATTGCCACCACACCTCCAAAAACAATGGGAAAAAAGAGGTGCCTCAAGGAAACTCAGCTGTCTTCCACAGCTATCAACAATTCCATGGTTCACAGAGGTTASAGTTACCTCAGGGAGACAGGATTGCTTTCTAAATGAAGTCAGTGTGGAAGTCAGAGCTTAGGACTTACCAACTGTTCCTCACAATGTCATAAATCCAGAAGGAATTCCTTACGTTTTCTTCCCGCTTCTCCTTGTCTTTGCTGAGGCCTGACAAGACATGGATYTCATTCAGCTCAGGATCAATGGTGGCCCTTTGAGTGAAACCTGTCATTGGAACTGAGGAAAGAAAATAAAAGTTACACCCTGGAAACAGTGGAGGGCACAGGAAGGGATCCAAACATTAGGCAAATTAGTTTCCTTCCCCCTGAAATGCAGCACATCATCATCCAGAGGCCAACTTCTTCCCCATTAAAGCCAACTCCAATGAAAATTCTCCTCTTCCTATCTCTGACTCTTGGAAGAGAAAACAAACCATTCTGAGAGCTGCTGTTTCCTAGGAAGAATATGGGCAGAGCCATTTGGGAGGCTACCAGCTCAGAAATGAGGATGAAGCTGCCTAACATAGAGCTAAATGACCAGATGACCCTTACAAATATGAATGGAGTGATTTTGTTATTATCTCATCTCTAAAAGGAAGCATTGATTCCAGAAAGCTTAATTGCAAAARCTGGGAAACTCCAAAAAACTCAAGATGACCTCACAATTCTATAGCTCACAACCCTGCAGGACAAAGATGTCAAAGRAGGTTTTTGTATTTTCTGAGTAGTKGTGGCGTAATGACMAAASTATTCTTCTGTCCCACCTTCAGATTTAGAAATATGGTGAAATCCTGCACATTCCAACAGTTTTCATCAGAATTCCCTGAAAAAAAGGGTCAGCAAATTTGCTTGGCAGTCCTTTTTGTTTGTTGTGTAATTCCCTGTTTCCTGTTTCCCTAGGCAACCCTCCTTCCAAAATGTATTTGGGAAGGGCACGTGATCTTTGTTTACAGATCCTGTTTGTCTCCTTTCTCTTTCTGGGTCAGTTTACAAAGGCTGGTAAAGGTTCCTGGCCTTGGGTCAAGATTTTGGCACGAAAAATTCTCAGAACTCTTCTTGTGTTTTGCAAATTCCTCCTTGCAATTCACTGAATTGCACCCACGGCCTAGAAAACRAGCCCTATGCTAATAAAACATTTAATATTGCCTTCAGGGGATACACAAAATGGTATTTTGGAAACCCATTCTGTAGCTGGTTTCATTCTCRCACTTCACTCTTTTMATTTGTTAGGCCAGGAAAGCAATAAAGGAATTTAAAAATTCGGAGGAGAATTTGGTTTTCTACAATTTTAGCCCCTACTGAAGAACTCAGCAACACCACAAAACCTAAGAATGTCTTTTAAAAAACCTTAAATGCTTAATTTTCATATGAATTTAAACAGAAAATGGAATATATTTGGATAACTCATTCTCAGACTCCCTTTGACAAAATCCTTATGATTTTACAAGGGGAAGAGACTTTGGAGCCCTCCTCAGCATAAACTTGACCTCCAATTTTGCCACAAAGTTTCAAGGGAAAATTAATCCAGTTTATAAGCAAATGGGTGGTAAAAAAGAGAAAAAAAATAAGGGAATAACACTGACACAACAATGACTACACACCTTGTTTTTTCTGCAAACCACAAAGAACTTATTTTTAAATAAGACAAAGGAGGACTGTGAAAGTCATCCCATAAGGAAAYTGAGAAGAGAAAGATGACTATTGCTAAAAATTGCTAATTTTTGAAAAGTATCCTGCAATGTGTTTCCTTGCATAGCCAGGCACTAWGTTGCTGACCCAAAAGGATTAAATTCAAGGCCTGTTTGAGACATTTCTGGCAGGAGAGCCATCTAAATTTGATCAGCAATGCTAATGCACATGGAAAATGTCTTTGCAACCCTATCTGCTGCTTTGAACACTTCAGACCACGCCGGGAATATTACAACAAAAAAAAAAAAAAGAAAAAGAAAAAAACCCTGTGCAAATCTTCAGAGCACTAATACCTCATTGAAATGAAAATTATTATAATCATGTGGAACTTAGCTGCTCTATTACCATTGATACTCAAAGCATCTGAAACTTGTCTATGGAAGTCCCATCCCTCCTCCTGAAATGTTGTTAAATAAATTAATTTTGGATCTCGCTTAGGCTCGATTTCCCGAAGCTGAAATTATTATTTAAATAATGAAGGAGGGGAAAAGCTGCCAAAGTTCAGTGCTGGTGGTTTTTTCCACTTGATATTAAGAATAGAATTAATCTGCAGCAACTGCAATCAAACCCAGATTCAAGTCAAGTAATTTTAGGCTTCCCTCAGTTGTAAATCAAACTCTTCTTGAGACTGTTTGAAATGCAGAATGCCTGGAAAAGGATGAGAAATATAAATCCCCACATTTACTAAGGGCTGAAGACAAGGAGTAACTTACATAAACTCTGTGACCTATCTAAGCAACTGTGTAGGAACTGTATTTAAGCAGTGCCTTAGGCAAGAAAGAGTTGACATCTGGTCTTTTACAGAGGAGGACAAAATGGGAAAGTTGGATGCAGTGTCATTTAAAAAAAAACAAAAACCCATAACACAGATTATGGTTATGTCCATAAACAAGTCCCTGAAAATAAATAGACAGTGAGACAAGATACTACACAGTGAGCAGGAGAAGCTGTGATGTTTTAAACCCAACAGAAACATCAAAAAGATGTTTTCCAAGGAAGTCTGATCCTTGACAGAGCAAAAGGGCTCCATGAAAGCCTCAGGACTGGAATACTTCCACTAGGGGGTAAGAGAGGTTCATCATCTGCAAGTGCAGCAGACTGGCAGGAAATGTTGGACAGAATTCAARCGAGGATGGTTGGAGTATTAGAGAGGGACACGGGCTGGAAACGTCGGCAGAATCCTCGTGACATTTAGGTAACAAAATGTGCATTGGGAGGGAAATCTAACTCTGCATGGGCAACAAAATGAACCTGTAAAAGTGGTGCTGTGACAGTGGCAATGACTGATTGCTTAGGACATAGCTTTTTAAATTTTAGGACTTGGGAGAAAAAAAGTCAAATRACAAGAGGTGAGAACAAGAGCACTYYCAGATCTGTTGTTTGCAATGCACTAAATCCAAGGGGTGAATGAGTGGTAAGAAAGGCTCCAYGCAAGTTCTCTCATTTGTGCTTCTTCACAGAGATGTAAGATCAGCTTTGGAGCAAATCCCCACCAATTCCACACCTTTCAGGGCACCTCTTGGGTCAGCTGTGGGCAGCCAGCTCCAAGGACAAAGCAGTGACTGAGGACTTAGCCCTGGGTGTTTTCAACACTGGCCTGTGCCTACGTGGTATTAACTTGGCTCCTATGACAGTACATCACTTACTGAAGAGGAAAAGCTGCAGAGAGAAATCACTGGACACAACACAATCCCAAAAAGCCTAGAAGATGGTGAATGCTTTTCCTGTGCTACTCAATGTTTTCTTCCCCCTTAATCTCATTAACCAGCCCAGGGTAGAAAGGCAGTAACTRCCTGAAAATAAGAGATCTGAATCCTTGCTCAGGAACTCAGTATTTTCATTCATTTTTACACAGTAAAAATTAAAAGCTCATGGCTTCAGTATTTAAAAACAATATTCAGCCACAGAGGCCTGGAGTTCACAGCCAGTTCCATAAACAAGCAATAATTCCTGAGCAAGCTCCGAGGAAATGCTTGGAGCTCTGYACAGTGCAATTTCCATTTAAATACAACACGTGGGAAAAGCTTTTCTCTGGAACTGACACCTAATCATGGAACAGCCACATTCCCACTACCACAGTCCCTGCTTACAGCAGTTTATGGGATCACAGTGATCATTTCAGCCAGCTGAATATTTTTTGGCTTATGAATGCAAACAGCTACAGTTGTTTCAAGCACAACCTTGGCTGCTGCCAGTATCAAAGCAAGAAAACAGCTTCTACACAGAGACAGAGTTTGCATAGCAGGAAATTTAATTAATGGAATTCTAGGGTGGTTTGGGTTGGAARGGACCTTCAAGATCATCCAGTGCCACCCCCTGCCATGGACAGGGACACCTCCCACTAYMCCACRTTGCTCCAAGCCTTGTCCAACCTGGCCTTGGACCTTTCCAGGGAGCCAAGGGCAGCCCCAGCTTCTCTGGGCAAGCTAAAATCAAGTTTATGGTTACACAGATGTGGTTCTCATAGCACTGGACAGCATYTTGGAAATTAAATCTCATCTCTTACATTTGAGGGGATACTACGGCAAATKTTTCAACACGCTTTGAAACACAGCAATGGCAAAAACAATTCCATAAATTTACAGTCTACAGACCATGCCCAAAGGATTCATGAAGGATAAAGAAGGGAAGCAAGTTCACTGACAGGGTTTTAGTGCCACCTGAGTTATGAAATCCTCGGAGCATGTGACTGCCAGTGTCACCGCAAGCGATTCACAAGTATCCATCCTCCTTGTGCTGCCTCGTGATTATAAAACCAGGAGAAAACTGCATCACATGGATCCTGCTGCTCACCAGAACCTGGCACCTCCCAGTGGATTAATTTTTAAGAAGWGGTAGGTCTGCAAATGATTCTGTGCCACTCCTTGTAGTTCCTATAAAGCGGAAGCAGCACCTCCCCCAGACTTTAATGGAGCAAGTCATGGTGAGTGATAGCACCAGGCCAGCTGTTGACACAGCAAGATAATGATTATCCTCTTGGATTTTTCCTGATGAGACTGCATCTGGCAGTCTGCCAAGGAGCAGTTAAGGAGACCATCTGAACAGTTTGGTTGTCATGTTGACAAAGCAACAATCCAGTGTCCAACGCTCGGGTCTCTCCGAGGCTTTGGGAAAAAATGATCAGTAAATCTGAATGGAATTCTGAGCCATGGCAGCTGTGCAAGGCATCTCCAGGATGTGGTGACTGCCTGTCCCCCTCCCCACCTTCACAGGCAGAGGAAAGGATTTGGGGATTAGTTCAGAGAAACACCTCACAAGATGAAAAGCACAWAACAACAAAATGCTTCCATGGCAAGGGATGTGCTGGCCACTGGGCAGGACCTCACCTGAACA
The DNA here is from genome assembly GCA_902810485.1 of Alauda arvensis. Classification (NCBI taxonomy): domain Eukaryota; kingdom Metazoa; phylum Chordata; class Aves; order Passeriformes; family Alaudidae; genus Alauda; species Alauda arvensis. Next base: position 97,397 of record CADDXX010000647.1, read on the forward strand.
CAGGCACARCATGSCAGGTGTCACTAAGAGGTGATGAAAAYGAGATATTGAGGCTGCCTGTCTGAGCTGGGTCTCAGCAATGTGCTATCTGTTTTGACTGATGTTTTTCTGACTTTGCCTTGTTTCCCGGGCTGGGCTGTGTCGCCTCTGTCCGTGGTCCTTATCCATGGAACTCCCCATCCCTCAGGTGCACAGCTCTGCATGGGAAATGGRCACCTGCCCAACAGGAGACCTGGGAGCTTCACTGGAAGCTAAAAACCATCTGCAGGCTGCCCTCAAGAACCATTTCACCACTACAACGAGCCACAAGAACTTTAAGGCTTGCTCACATTTGACTTTGGAAGTTACTCAGTGCCAAGGGATATGAGATGCTCTTGGAAAAGGAATTGTCCCTCTGAGCAGGAGGAGCTCTGACACACCACCTGAGTCAGGAGCAGAAGGGATCATCACAGGAACCTCAACCACAAGTGTTGCCATGAGTTAGGCATGGATTGTGCACTAAGGGACTCAGGAAAGCTCCCAGTGCAGCCCTTGGGGGCTGGTGGCAGCTCCAGACCACCTGTAAGCTTYAGATATACACCATTTTTGTTTGTTGGGAGGTGAGATTTGTTGCTTGAGTGCTGTTTATGAGCTTTTTAAAGCAATTAAAATATAAAACTGCTCTKAAAGTGTGTCCATCAACATACACATTTCTGCCTCTCCTCCGAACACAAACTCTATTTAACAGACACTAAAATTCCTCTAATTTGCACCTCTGTTGTCTTCCTTCCTTGTCCAAATTTGTTAGAATTATGCCTCCTACTTCAAATTGAGAAAATTTAAGTGATACTTATCACCCATCATTCCCAAACACATCAGCCATCCAAGGAGCTGGTCACAGGATCAACATCAGAGGCACAAACAAAAGCAAAGAAACGCTGAACAGCACAAATACCTCAGGAGATGAGWGCAGCAAAACCAACATATCATTACCATGGTTTTATAGCATTGCAACAACTCTGTGCTACTGATAGTCCTAATTATCCATCTCAATACTTTTTTAAAAAATCTCCCTACTCCACGAGATACTCAAACAAATGCACAATTAAGTTCTTTTAGAAAGGGTAAAAAAATCAGAATAGCTCAACTAAGAATAGAACTGAATGCCACAAGCGAGCCAGGAACAAAATGTAATCATGGGACTTTATAGGAACATTTAGGTCAGGCATCCTCAACTTGACTCATCACACTGAGCAGCTTAAAACTTCACAGCAACCAGGCAGGCAATCACTTTGTTCAGACAGATCAAAATGCTGCATCACTACCTAACAAGAGCACAATAAAGACTTTGCTTTTTTGGGGGTGAAAATAGTGCTGTCAACATTTGCTGTCTGAATGTAATAAGCATTTTGTTCTCTTCCTGTTAAAATGCAAATTATCCCAGCATTTTCTTTCAAAAGCAATGGAAACGTTCAAATCTGTTTGTTTACTTTCCACACACAGGAGAACAGTAAACCAAAAAAATCTACTCGTGAATTATTTCCAGTGAGTCATTTTCTTATTTAAAAAAAATAAAAAAAATCTTCTATTCATCACTTCAGGGCCTGTGGGAATGGGGAGAAGRGCTAAAAATTTATTTCATTTCTCATTTACTTCACTGAACACCTTGCAGTTCATGTATGAAAAGCAGAGTTCAGTGTTCTGACAAACTCAGTATCTTTAAATCTGAAGCAGACAAAGGTGTCAGCTTGAAGTCACATGTTTTCAAGCTTCTGGCTATGAAGACATGTAGCTTGAAAAGATCAAAATGGCAGAATGTTACTAATTTCCTGGGGGAGAAAAAAAAAAAATCAATTCTTTTAAAAGCTCCAAGGACAACAAAGGGAGCGTGGGTGTGTGCAGAGCAGCATCAGGCAAGTGCACCTGAATAAAGGAGACTGTCAACAATGTGAGCTGGTTTTTTTCTTGGAAGCACTTAAGTAAATAAATGACTCCAGAGAATTAGAGCTTGGGTACTTTTCTCCCTTATTGGCATAACTGAATTAATGAGCAAACAATAACTCGTCACCAGCAATAATTCACTTCAAAAGTTCTGCAAAAATTACTTGCTAAAAGTTGAGCCTGATCAAAAGGAGGAGGGCATATKAAATTCAAGATTAATTACCTTCCTGGGGTTTTTAGTGACTGGGAGAAGRGAGAAATGAGAAATACTGAAACACTTGTAACTTCTGTCCCACAGTGGTACACAGTGCCACTCAGATTTCAAATTCTGACTTGTAGGATGAAGATCAGAGTGTTTGTAACAGGAAGATGATGTGCTTATACATGCAGAAGTGCTTTTCAGGAAGAAAAGAACATTTTTCTCTGTCATTTGAAGAGAAAAGGCATGAAATCAGTTCTTTATGGTTGTGTTACAGGCCTTCTGGGTGTTTTTAAAGACTTCTGTCAAACAGAAGTGCACACAGGATATGGAGCTCCAGTGCTCTGAATCACACAGAACTGAAGCTCTGCTCTCCCCTCTTCTTTTTTTTTTGCCCCTTTCTGATATTTATTACAAATATCACAGGACAACAGYCTGGTCTCATCTTTCTGCTCAAAATAACTTCTGTCCTTCTACTCCAATTCTCTGCCTCTGAGCACCCTACCTGCCTTTCTGCAGATTATCTTCACCTTATGGTAATTTTCACTTAGTGAAAACCAGAAAAATAAGAATTTACTTTTTCCTTTCCAGGTTTAAAGACTTTTTTTCCAGCTTTTTTTTTTTTTTTTTTCTTTGAGGTGCTATGTGGTTTCACGCATCAATTATTTTTATTGTGCTCAAGATGGAGTGCCCAGTGACAGAAAGGACAAAAGAGCTGCCATAAGTTTAACCTGTCCAGTGTGGAGTTTACCTGGGTATGCAGGGTTAGTTGAGGATGCCAACCACAGGTTGAACCTGGCCTTTCACCTCCATATTCCTCCTTTTACAATATTCCCTCTTTCACAGTGTATTTCTCATTTGTACCAAGGGGATGAAATGATGATGGARTTATCCTCTTACCCATCCCTGAATCTTTCTTTGTGCCATCTGAGATGATGTCCACGTGGTCACTGTCCACATCATAACTGAAGAAGTCATTCAARTAAGTCTTGGATCTCTGGCCACCAAATACGTACAAACAGCGATTTTTCTGGAATGGGAGGGGGAAAATAAAGTCTTTACAAGTTCAAGACAGAATGTTGGTCAACTGTGATCATTAACAGAAATATTTATCATAGAATCACAAGTGGTTTGGGTTGGAAGGGACATTAAAGCCCACCCAGTTCCAATCCCCTTCCACCATCCCAGGTTGCTCTGAGTCCCATCCAACCTGGCCTGGAACACTTCCAGGGATTCAGAGAGAGCCATTAATGAATCAAAGAGGAGCAGAGATGTCTCGTCTAAGTTTAATATCATTGTGCACAGGTAACTGATGCAGCCCTGCCTCATCCAGCTTTAACTTCAGAACATTAAAGCAGCAGCTCATCTTTCACGTTGATTATTAAAAAATTAACAGGCCCTGTCTCTAAAATCCATCATAAAATCACTGTTAAAAACACAAGAGGAACAAAAGATAGACTGCAGGAGAAACCATGCAGGTACCAGCACATTACTGAACTCAGTCCAGGCAAATGGCAAGGAGCAAGCCAAGAATAACAGGTTTATTGCTTCTTTCAAGTCTGCCAAGTGGAAAGTCAGTAAGAGGCAGATTATTTTTCTTTCAAATGGCTGAGAAAACAGAAAAAGGACTTCAACTTCCATGACCTGTGCTTACAGAAACCACTCTCCTTACATTTACCATGGACACCTGCTTGAAAGGTCCTCAAGTCCTTGTGCAGGATTTTGTGTGGGCAATGTGTTTTTCCAGCAGATTTTGAAGAACCATTCAAAACAAAAATAAAACTGAAAGCTCAGAAAGCCCAGTATTCACTGTAAAAATTCTGATCTTTCACTTGAAAGGGAAAGAGAAATAAAATCAGCAATTTCCTCAAACTGGTGGGTTTTGAGTTGATGGTATCAGTAAATATTTTAATGTCACAGAATTCATTTTAATTCTCTGGTTCTGCTGTCTTAGACATGCAGTTGATGAACACAACTGGAAAGGCAATGGAAGGTGGTTTTAAATACCCAGCATAGAGTAAAATGCTATATATACACCTCACCCCCACCCTTCTGCTTCTCCATGAGGCTCTGGATGAAGTGTCCATAATCCCAGTTGTTTATCTCAGGACAACAAAGAGCAGTTGGATGCTCCAGCACCAAAGGCTTTGAGGCCTGTGCAACTCAGTGCACACCCAGTAAGTCCCATTCCAGTAGCAACAGAGAGTATCTACCAGATCAGAAGCTTCTAAATTGCTATGCCAACTTAAAAAGAATACATTTTTAGGTCAAAATGAACCACAGCCTTTGGGTCCATTTATTATTATTCCATAAAATCAACTCTTTCAAAATCACCTTGATTTTTACTTAAAACTTTATTCAGTTGGAGTCAAGAAAGCTCCAAAACTTGAATTAGCACCTCCTGCCCTTACCAAAGCAGCACCAGAACGTCAGCAAACATCGACTCAACTGAGACAACACATCACTTGGGAGATTCAAGAGCTCCAAATATGCAAGGAAAACCAAAACCAGATGTTCTCCTGMAAGTCAGACATCATAAATCAAAGTAGGGTGTGGATACTCACAGAGTGGAACAGCATGCAGTGTCCTATCCGGGACTGGATATCCTCGGGTCCGGCGTTGCAGGAATCCTCCCGCAGAAGTTTCCACGCCTGGCACTGGCAGTCAAAAGCAAACAAGCCACTGAACTGGGGCTCACTGGCTCTGCTGTCATCCACACTGCCATTGCAGGTCAGRATTCGGCCTCCAAAGGTGTAGATCATGTGTTTTTCAGAATCCATGCACATCTGCAAGAAGCAGGGAAGCAGTTTGAAGTTGGCACAGTAAGGCCTGAACGCTCTGAGATCTAACACTGAACACCCCTCTCCTGCAAGCAATGCCTACTAAGCTAAGACAGTGCTCTGCACATCTCCTGAGCCTCCAACAAACAGAAAAGGACACACATCTTCATGGTTGTCAGGTTTTAATCTTATAAAAGAAAGTTAAAGCACAAGTCTTATTTCTATATGCCACTTAATATGTAAAAGAAAACACTAAATGTACCCTTTATCATCTAAAAAACCTGCTGATTTCAGGGAGAAGTACTTGAGAGTCTTTCACAGGGTTCTTTTCCAAAGATCCATGGGGATCTTTTCAAGCTACATCCTTATAGCCAGAGTTAACAGAGTATCACCTTTGGCAATGGCTGTGCAAGGGAGAAAYTCAAAATCACTGCTAGTTCACTGCYCACCAATCGACTGATGCAAAAATCAGCCTGTGATCTGCTACTGAGATTCCATGCACAGCACATTTCTACTGTTACCCCCATTATTGGAACACAAAGTAGGGGCATAACCCAGCCAAAGATTCCTCTTGGGAGCACAGTAGAAATAGTTTCATCTCCAAAGCTAAACTGAGCTTATGGCACACATGAGAAGCAGTGCAGCACAAATCAAACCAAACCCCCTGACTCTGGGTGATGTTTTCAGACGAAGTGCAAAGCAGAGGGTTACAAAATGCCATTTCTGAAGGTTAAACAGAAACTGCTATCTCAGTAGGTGCTGAGGGAGAGAAGAGGGAGAGCTGCAGATTGACAGAAGTCAGCGAGGCCCTTCTTCCCTCAGAGACAGAACAGGGAAAAAAAAGGAATCATTTCAAGAGGCAAGCAAGGTACCCAGAGTAGCCTTGCCAGCTGACAATTTCCTTGTGCCTCTTCTCCAACACCTGGGAGACTGGCACTGGTTATTAATAGAACAGAAAGACTGATTGGCTTTTGTTCTGCAGACATGGCRTATCTTTAATTTTCGGTGTCAGCAGAAAGGCACATTGTGCTGGCAAACAACAGCTTTGGTTACAAAACAGCCAGGACCAATAAAAGCTGATCTTGGGCTGCTTTAAAAATGAGTCCTGATGTGCTGTTTCTTGGCAATGCTTCATAAAAAAATCAATTGAGAACAAAATACCTCTTTCAAGTAGACAAAAGCCACTGAACACAGCATAAGTAAAGAAGTCTTCAATTTGAACAYGTGGACAGATGTGACTTTTTAAAGGATTAGTAGCCATTCCTCTAAGGTGTTTCAAGCTCTACAAAGCAAGCATGTTCTACCATTTTTAAAGGTAACCAATTTGGAAAGAATCCTGCTCCTGTGCTGGCCTCATTCCAGCAGCTTGCTTAGAGTATCCTTCCAAAGGTATCATACACAGCTTTGCAAGTTGCTCCCCAAGGCCCTCCAGGCAAGGCAGATCTGCAAACCCAGCTCAAGGAGACTGATTAAAACCAGCTGAACTGTGCTTGGAACTTTAATAAAACGTGTCTTAATAAAATGCATTTGTTTGTAAAGGTTTTTATGATTCTTCTGACTCGGTGTGATTAGAGCACCAGGGGTGTTGAGCAGCAACGCTCTTMGGATTTAACTGAGTGCAGATCACACCCTCTTCACCCTTGCTCTGTTCCCTGGCACAGCACCTCCAAATCACAACCAAAACTGACTTTTAAACACTGAGAACTTGCAGGAAGAAGGAAGAGTGTGGCTGACCTGATGATCAAACACCAGCTTGGGGCCTCCATCTGCCGCGGTGTCCTCGCTCAGCAGCATCCAGGTGTTGGTGTCGATGTCGTAGCGGTAGAAGTCACTCTTCAGGGACTTGCTGTTCCTCACAGAGGAATCCAGGTACCTCCCCAGGGTGTAGATCTGCCGTCTCTGGATGTCAATGCACATCTTGTGACAGGACCTGGCACTGGGGCCACTCTGAGAAAGCAGAGGAGCACAAAAGTGAAGAGGAAAATTGGATTTAATGTTGCTCCGGGTAGGTCGCTATGGGAAAATGAGTGTTAGCAGCAACTAGAAAYCCTTGGGGAATTCAGGAAAATCTGCTTGCAATCAAATACAGGATTAATACATAAATACCTACAAGAGCACATCTCATCACTTCTGTCCTTTAGAAAGACACCAGCARAAACCCTTAATGCACTTGTCACAACAAACTTATGGTTTGAACCTTTTTTTTGTCAGATTCCTCAGAAAACAGACAGTTCCTCCCAGAAGTGATTCTSAGAGACGTGTGAAAACTACTTGATCTTTTAAAATAACAGAAGTCGATGCACATGAGAGACAAATTAAGATGTCACAACCTATAAATAACTACACAGGAAGAAGATTAAGAAGTGCTCTATTACAAGAGACTCTGTTTTATTAATAGGCTGTTTTCTAACAGATCATAAGCAGACACTCCCCCAAAGCAATCATATCCCGTAATGGCTCTGGGAAGGTAACAAAAGCACTCCCTGTCCTTCACAAATAGATATGGCCCTCCCAGTCTCCATCTGAAAGAAAGTTTCCCACGGTAAACAAAACTGCCCTGAGTTATGATCTTCAAGAGGAACACACTGAGTGCTCCATGTCAAATTATTATGGGTTTAATCCATCCAGGAGTGCTCCAGTTAAATCACGGAGTAATTTATTTAATGACATTATGATGATGATTATGCARTCCTGGGCAGTTTCCTTTCTGCTTCCCAAATCTCATTTTAAGGGCCTGCATACACTTTTTCCTGAAGCATGAGAGTGATGCTCTGGTACATAAAAACATCAGAAATCAAGGTTTGCTAAGTCTTACGTGCAAAATATCAGACAAAAGAAAACCATCCTATCATGAGTGTAGATCAGTTCTGTAGTTTATTTAGACACAGTTGGGTGACAGGACACAGAGAATGGYTTCCCACTGACAGAGGGCAGRTTTAAATTAGATATGGGAAGAAATTCTTCCCTGTGAGGGTGGGGAGGCCCTGGCACAGGGTGYCCAGGAAAGCTGGGGTTRCCTCTGGATCCCTGGAAGTGTCCAAGGCCAGGCTGGATGGGGCTTGGAACAACCTGGGATAGTGGGAGGTGTCCCTGCCCATGGCAGGRGGTTGGAATGGGATGATCTTTAAGGTCCCTTCCAACCCAAACYATTYWGAGATTCTATACCAAAAGATCTATTAAAAACTAAAAAAATCTATTAAAAACTTGAAAAGTAAAGATTAGGCAAGTAGGCAAGGATACAGCAAATCTTTCAAATCATTATTGAAGACTTATAGTTGAAGAAGAGTTGCCATATCACACCAAATGATCAGCACAAATTATTCCCTTATGGAAAAAAACTTCATAGTTGTACCCTTTTGCTTAAATTCTACTGAAATTTGAAGTACACTAATGGAATGCACATCACTAAATTGGATAAAACAAGAAAGGAAGAACTGAATCTTTGTTGTCAAAAGCCTTTACTATTCATGTTACAGAATTCAATTTCTTGATTAAGCAATGGTTCCTGGAAACTGTTTACAGTAACTCCAAAGACCACGTGAAGAGGTGAACTGAATTGTTTCGTAAATGTGAAGCATTATGTTGGCAATGATTACAGCTTTGAGGATTAGTTACTTCAGGGTAATTAAGATAATTTTATTTTCTGAAAAAAGGAAAAAAAAGTACTGATAGCAGTGAAATATTAGCATAAAATCCTGAAATGCAGCAAAAGCTCATTGACTGCCTTTGCTCACATGGAGGAAGATGACACAGAGGGCAACAAGACAATTCACTTTGATCCTAAAACATACAGAAACAGGATCTTACAGAGGACTCTGTTCCAAACACATGGGGGAGTTCCTCTGGMTGGGAAGCACCAATCTGTGCCCTCACAAAGGCAGCCCCTGGCTCACAAATAAATCAGCCCAGTGTGCAAAGTCCACCCCAAGCCATGGAGCTGGGACACTCAGGGATATGGCACCAGTCCCCTGCCAATGAGCAGCTGTTTGCCTTGGCACAGCTGCCCTGGAGGTGAGATGTGAGCACCCACCTGAGCTTTCTGCAGGTCACTGCAGTTTTTTAATGGGCTTGGACAATTTARGAATCATCCCCCCACTCTCTCATTTCTACAGGGACTAAATGAAATCCTCCCAACCTTGTTCAAGTAAAGTTTTTGGCATTTTCAGGAGTAAATCTCCAGTTCAGCAATTTCCAGACTTGCCTTGCCATGAAAAGCTATGTCATCAAACAAAATTTGTTTGAGCACAGACACAAGGCTGAGACACTTCACAACTCAATACCATTTCAAGGCACTGGCACCAACATGGTTGCTACACTAAATATACAACATACAGATTTCCTAGGACTATTTTAAAATAAGAAAAGTATTCAGGAAAAATATCTTTTTTCTTTAATTATGTCCTAGACACATCTCACACAGTTGTTAATGTTAACATTTTAATAATAAAGTTGTTAATGTTAACATTTCATCTCTACACAGAATCTTCATCAACTCAAGTTCCTTCAAGAACTTCAGCTCCACCAAACTGCAGAGCCTGCCACGGCATCAACTATCTCCTGTAACATAGGAAACTTCATTCAATTTGAAATCTGTTCTCAAAGAAAACTGGAACTCTGCCTGCACACCACTCACAAGATCACAAGGAACCTGCCAAAGTTTCTTCCTTAGCCTACATGTTTACCAAAAAGAGTAAATAACTCCATGAACAGTGATACACACTGGTTTGGCATTTAAGGCAGAAAAGGTCCAAATCTGTGTTCACTTCTGAGTTCAGCTTGACCATGGCAGCCCTTGCAGCTCATATGTACTTCAAAGAGGGACACAAAGTCCGTTTACAAAGACACTACAAAAGAGTAAAACACTTAGAGGCACATGTATTGAATCAAGTGGATGGCTGTGAACGCTCATCCAAAGCTGTGTGCTCCATGTGGTTACAGCAGCACCAAAGAACACACTGCCACAACTTGCCCTGGACACAGTGATCCAGTAAATTCAAATGGGAATGTTTGTTGATTCCACAAGTGTTCAAAGAATCGGGCTCTTTAAAAGCCATGAGTGAGAAAAACTGACCACGACAGAGATGACTCCCTAACCCAAGGTTGAAGAGATCAAGCATGGCTAGAGGGCAAAAGAACAAGCTTTTGTCCCCCTGCCAGGATGTAGGCTGGTCATAAATCCATTAATTAATGTCCCAGGCCGAGTGGATCTAACTAGAGATCTCTATGCCCTTATTCAAGTTCAGGCCTCACCAAGYCACAGTTTTGACAAGATGATTCTGTGATTGTCTGAACTCTTAATAAACCTGTGCAAAACTCCTCATCTCTGGGAGTGTTCAGGGCCAGGCTGGGTGAGGCCCTCAGCAGCCTGGCCTAGTGGAAAGTGTCCTTGTCCATGGCAGGGGGGTGAAACTAGAGGGTCTGTAAGGTCCCAACCCAAACCATTCTGTGAYTTTATAATTAATACTTTACTTTGTAACTGGTTTCTTCCAAGTTGTTAGACACGGAATCCATATTTTTGTAGATGAAGCTTCACGACCTGACTGTCTGAGGTAGTAGAAGTGTCACCACTTCCCAAACAGAGCCCACCTTCCAGAAGACTCAAAAAGTCACATCCAGCAACAGCACCCAAAYGACCTGAACAAACACTGGCTCTGAGGACTCCTTCCAATTCTCATCAGAAAGTTCCTGGCACGCACACTGCAGAAACCACACGTGAAAGGGGCTTGTGACTGGGCTAAGTCCTTATTCAGATGGCAAGCAGTGTGTCAGGCTGCTTTGGCCAGTGCCTCAGCTSCTGCCAAGGCTGTAATGGCAAGAGKAAAGCATTAGCATATCACATTTCTAACCTACAGGACACCAAACAATACCAAAAAGTACTAAGCACAGGCACTGCTGGGTTTGTGTGGGACTCARTAAGTGCCCACACTGAGCCAGGACTGACCTGAACAAAGTGGCTCTGTGCCACCCAGCCCCACTGTACAATCAGCACAGCACAGTCCCAGCTACAACAGMTTAAACAGCATGTGCAGGGTCCTGTTTGGAACTGCTACAAAACACCRAGCTTTATGCCCAGCTCCAAAGCTCTTCCTCAAACATCTTGGTGTTGATGCAACTCCTCTGGTCTCTACMACACAGATAAACACCCTGGTGAGGGTGGGATGGTGGGGAAAGGAGGAGAGGCTGTATGGCCAGGAGCACTTAAAACAGGCTTTCAATCCTTTAAGCACCCAGGGCCAAATAGGATTTTTAGGTTTCGTCAGTGCTCCACGAAATTCAATTGTGCAACGCCAAGTGAATACACAGTATACTTTATGAAAAGCCTTCTCAACATGCTAAGCCACTTTATAAAATCTAATTAGAGCTTTCTTCATTTAACTTGCAAATGCTGAAAGCAATTATCCCACTTAAGGACTAACTTACAAAACGTTTTCAAAAAGCAACACAACAGCACCGAGAGACAACACCGCCTCCTCGGAATAATTGATTTGTTCCTATACAGGGGAGAAGGGATTGGGACTCAACTCCTTAGGGTAGGGTCTGCTCAAATCACTATTTATGCCAGAATCAGCAGGCACCATCTTAGCAACAGCGTCCTGGCATGCTACACTAAGGCACAAACATGACAGCTTTCACTTTTTGGTTTGTTTTTAAAGAAATGTCCTATGAACCTCCTTTAATGTGAACATGACCGCAGGAAGCCGGTTCCACTGCCCATCCCAAACAAAAACTGGGGGAGCTTGGCTTCTTCTGGTTATCATAACCTTTTGCAAATAAAGGGGTTTCAGTTGCAAGAAAAATCTGTTTTATTCAGAGCAATCCAGATGAAAAACCTCAGGAGCGAGCCTGGATCCTTTTCAAGAGTCAGGGAAATAAAAACAAAGAACAGCTGACTAATTCTCCCTTCTTGGTGCTGTAAAAGACTGAGTGGAATGTGAACACTGCCTCCAGTATGAAGTTCAAAAATAAGCGTCATGAGGTAAATGCTCTTGTCCTAAAGCAAACTAGGACGAGGACATAAAAAGACACAAACAACCTACTTTGTTTCCAGTCCTGAGAGCAGCCTGTCAGGCAACAAATAGTCCCTGCTGCCTACACACAACTGCAGAGATTAATTGCTCTCATTTCCCAGTTTTGGGCTATAATTCATTTCCTCCTCCACCCCACCCCCTCCCCAAAAAAAGAAAAAAAAAAAAAAGGGAAAGTTCTCCACAAACTTGAAAATGAAAGGAAATGCATATTATTCCTGGCATTAATTCAAGTCCATGTGCTTTAAGATTAGAGCTTGTTAGTGCTATGTCAATGCCAGTCTGCAGCTAATGCGCTCCCAAAATGTTTAATCTGAGCTGCAGCAAAGATTTGCTTTGCTCTAGATGAGCACTAAATTCAGCAAGGGAAACAAGYGCAGCCATACAACAAAATRAAACACTTCCATCCCATACAAGTYACTCACAGAAGGCATTTTAAGTTTRTCAKAACSTAAAGGTGCCAGAAACRTAAGAAAATAATTTAACCTGTTCCTTTTTTTATGGTAGCATGGAGGGGTTTCTGTATGGCCCCTCAACACAAAACACAAATAAAAGGAGCTGAGAGCTGATTTATCATTCCTATCACCCAGGAAATCACTGATGATGAGCCAGGAGCACCCAACCACCAGAGGGAGGTTCCTGCATGTTCAGCCACACAACAGGAGCATCACATCCATGCTCAAGGCCAGAGCAGCCCAGCACAGGCTCATGGCAGGGGCTCAGAGCCCTCTGTAAGGGTTTCTTKGGTGTSAAAGACCCTCCCTCAAACAGCACATGCCAAACTCCTTCTCTGTATGATGGCAGAAATCAGTGCCACTTSTGTCATYTGATGTCCMAGACTAGACAGCTCCAGTGSTAGAATTAAAAACCTTTGAATGGCAAACAGGGTGCATGCAGCAAAGGATTGAATGTTTCTAGGAGTATGAAATGGGAGTTTAGCTCCAAAAAACATATTTTGGATGCTCAGTGTACACTCCACTCTTTAAATTACTGTGCAAATAATCCCTGRAAGCATTCAAGGCCAGGTTGGATGGGGCTGGGAGCAAGCTGGGACAGTGGAAGGTGTTGGGACTAGATGATCTCTGAAGTCCCTTCCAACCTTTAACATTCCATGATTCTTGCCACTGTTTGTAAAAGTAACAGATACTCACACTTAATTTTAAGGCTGCTTTAACAGTTATTAAGTGTATTTCTGAGTGCAAGTTCATCAGCCACAGAATGGTCTGGGTTGGAAGAGACCTTAAAACTCATCCAGTCCCACTCCCCTGCCTTCCACTATCCCAGGTTGCTCCAAGCCCCATCCAGCCTTGTCTTGGACACTTCCAGAGATGGGGCAGCCACAGCTTCTCTAAAAAACTGTTACATATAAATTAAATATGTTCTGCCAATAAATATTTTGGGAAGCCTAATAAACAGACCAGAATCTAAGAGTCATGATGCTGAAAAYTCCTCAGGACCTGTACTGGAAAGCCAGGAATTCACACAATTTTTCACTCAAGAGAGTTCAATGTCTTATGATAAATATTAGGTTTGGACATTAAAAAGTTATAATTAACTATTAATAAGCCCAGGCACAGGCAAGAGAGGGAAGGCACCCTYGGTCAGGCAGTTGACACAGAATTTGAGCTATGGCTAATCTGCTTACTGCTGCCCTCCTGCAGTGATAGATTTACCAGCAAAGTCCTTTCTGGGCATCTGACTCAGACATGATGGAGCAGATTAAAGTCAGAGGCAGCTTTTAGCACACATTTTGTGTGCAYATCACTTCAAGGTGGGAAAACAACAAAACTGAACAGGATGAAGCCTTCTTTTCCCCCTTCCTAAAAGTACGCTCAGATTTGGGACAGTCCTAATTTCCCACTGTTGATGCTGCATGGCCTTGGGCTGAGCTTGCCACAAAGAGACTTTCCCTRCTTAAATTGGAATTAAAAAAATAAATGGCCTGATGTTCTATTTTTGACAGACGGTTCAATGAGCTTATAAGTCAAATGATCAGGCTCAGAGATCATAGGACAGGATCCTTATGACAGCAGCAGGCTGGATTTGATGGCCCTTGACAGCCCAACCCTTCCAGTCTGGCATGAACTTGACTCCAGGTCTTTGCTCCCATCCTGCAGGGATCAGCACAGGTTTACCACAGCACATGAGCACTGCTATGAAAACAAAYAGATAATGCTCTATTCTATTCATGAAATTATTATTTATTAGCCTCCCWGCCAGCCTGCTTGCTGAAATAACTAATTCGAGAGTATTTCCATAAAGGAATGAATTAATAAAGGATCTTCTGGTTGCTGATGKGCTCTGATCAAGGCACCTCCAAAGACCAAGTGTGGCCTCACAGCTGAACTTTCCAAAGCCCCAACCTTGTGCTTTGACAGCTGTTCTGAGTTTTCCTACAGTGCAGAAACAGCTTTGGCAGCCAATGCCAGAGGAACTGCTAGTGCAGGAGTCACATTCCTGGATCTCCTGAGCTCTCTCACACCAAGGTATCATCAAGGCCTTGCAGCAATGCCTAACACCATGGATCTTATGTTCCACTAAAACAAGGCATCTTACAAGCCAGGAGAGAAGGCAAAGGGGAAAAAGCTCCCACATCTTCAAGCATGCAAATAGTGGGAAATAATCTGTGGCCTTTCAGTATTTACAAGAGGTTATAAAAAMGATGAAAKGGGGACTTTTTACACAGGCAGATAGYGATAGGACAAGGTGGAACAGTTTTAACTGAGAAAGGAGACATTTAGATTAGCTGGTAGGAGGAAATTCTCTGCTCAGGAGGGTGGGGAGGCCTTGCCCAGAGAAGCTGTGGCTGCCCCTGGATCCTTGGAAGTGTCCAAGGCCAGGTTGGATGGGGCTTGGAGCACCCTGGGATAGTGGAAGGTGTCCCAGTGCATGGCAGGGGGTGGAATGAGTTGATCTTTAAGGTCTCTTCCAACTCAAACCACTCTGTGATCTTGAATTTATGTGAAGGAGGTTGMAGGAATGTGCCTGAAGGTCTTGTGCAGGCTTTAGTTTACAGTCAAAAATAAAAGTCATCCAACCTTTGTGATTCAGCTTACAAATGCAAACAAGAGAAGCACTGAAGGAACGCCCCAGTACAGAGTGACCTTGCAGCAAAAGGACATCAATTCTGTGCTATTTCTAACAAAAGGCACAATTCACCTGCAAACAAAGTGCTGCTCACACTGCTGAAATGTGAAGAAAACTGTAACTTCTTAAATTTTCCCAAGTAAACTGCCAGTTTGTTCCACRTGCACTGCTGAGCTCTGCTTTCAGCAGCTCTGATGAAGAGGAGCTCAGCAGAGAAGCAGAGCTTTCACCAGCTCCAAGATGGGCCCTGAGGACAACATCCCTCGTGTGCCGAATTTAAGTAACCCCATTAACAATTGCAGGATGTTGAGTGAGGTCATTTTTGCATGCATCACAAGTTCATGCTGTCCTCTCATTACCACTAACAATGGCCAGGGAAGGCCCAGCCAAGAGAGATTTTTCCATAGACACAAAATACTCAGCTGAGCTGCAGCCCCACTCGCAGACCAGAAGGCTGAAAATATTTAACTGGTTGCTGATAAACTGTTTAGCCACAAAGGTTACAAGCAAGGCTGCACTTTCAGAAGTTGATTTTTTTTTTTTTGTAATTAATTGTCCTTGATATACCAGTGACAAACAAACATRGAATTCTAAGTCTAAATCCCTTGACAGCCACAGGCTCTCAGATGTTTCTGAGAACGTGAAGACAGTTTTGAACAGGTGACAAAAGAGCAGTCTGCACCTGAAGGTGTCAGCAAGTTGTAAAAGTGGCTGTTTCATTTCCTASAGCCCAGCAGCAGTAACATCTCCATCACAAGCATGGCCTGGAAAATTCATGGATTATGTCCTATTWAACACACTAAGCTCTTTCAGGTAGGTCTGAATTCAACACATCATTGCACCAGGCACTGTGCCAATGAGCYCTCTTGAGACACTCCAGAAAGCTCAATTCCCAATTACCTCCAAAACCCAGCAGTTGAAAYACCTCAGTAGCAAGGTCCACAAAAACTTACTGCATTTTCAAGCACGTAATTATCCAGACAATTTAGCTACAGATYTGTCTGTGGTATCACTTGAGAGTGCTTCCCCTGTGTTACCACCTTGGGATAACTGGTATTTCTTTAGGGATTTCTGTATTTGTACAGATTGAGGAATGTTAATGTAACATTAATGTAAGAAGTCTCTCAGTGTAGCTGAAATAAGACATTACTCCCAAGGCAAAGCTGACTGGTGTGTGAAGCTACTTTTACTCACTGGCAAAAGAGTAAGTTTTCCTTCCACCTCTACAKATTCTATTTCTTTAAAATCCTTTTCTTTTAATCCCTTCAGTGTGAAATGCTRGGGTCCTGGCATTCCAGTTGGCTCATCTCACAAGGTGCATATTTCTGTGTCTTTAAAAGCCAAAAAAGGATAAAMTCAGAATTCCTTGTGCCAACATCAACCTCCTCACTCAACCTTTACCTGCAAACCCTGTAATGTCATTTTCCCCCAGGATGCATCCACAKCCACCCAAGAATGACTCCACACTGCCTCATCCACAATTTACAGGGAATTGCAAAATGCATTAGGATGATGCAATAATGTCCTAATAAAGCCATGTAAGTAAAATAAAGTTCCATTCCAGACCAGAGATCAGAGCATTAAACTCATCATAAGCTGCAGCTGAAGTGGTGATTTTTATCGGAACATAAACGCCACAAATCAACTCTGCCTGATGCGTTACTTCAAGGACTAAAAGTAGTTTTACTTTGCAACTGAAAGCTTTATGATGACTTGGAAATTCAGCATAACCTGAAGACTGGCAGGCACAAGCTCCAGGGCTGCCAGAGCTGTGCAGCCTCCAGAACATTGGGCACGAGGCATTTATTTAATGCTCCTTTCTCCAGCARGCTGACTTGAGCAGCAGCGTGTGGAGGAGAGGGACCTCCACACATTCCAACATCTGGTGTGAGGAATAACTGGTGTTTGGCTGGTTTTCTGGGCTTTTTTTTCATGCTGGAAGCAAGAAATACAGGCACCTAGTGAGGGAACTGAATAACTAAAGACCCGAAGCTGTTTTCAAATATGGATGATCTTTTCCTTAAAAAAATGTCAAAGTTAAAAGAGGACAAATAAACCAGGGTTAAGAGGACAGAACTCTTGAGGCACATAAGGTAGCATAAGCACATAAGTTAGCTTTAAAAGCTGAAAACCTTTTCCAAAATGTTTACTTAAAATAAATTATTTTGAAAAGCTGAGGTGCTACTCCCTCAACTGAGTCTTTTTTCCTTGAGGCTGCCTAAGTAGAAATCACTGGGGATGTCAGTCAGGCATATGTGAAAGTCTCTCTCTAACATTCTGGTGAAAGAATACTGGCTTAGAACATTTACARGCATTCTGCTACTAAATAGGGAGGAAAATCAACCATTAGCCTGTGATATTTAGGATCAGCCTAGGATACTTTTCATTTGGTTCACTCCAGCATCTGCTGTCTTTGTCCCTACTTTTGTAGGCATTTGCACTATTTAGGAAGTTGGCTCTGAGGTATGTCTGCAGTATCCAAGTTTCTTTCAGGGACAGCTGCCTTCTCCCTATGTGCTTTTGTGGCACCAGGCATCTCTTACAACYGAGCATCTGCACACTGGAACTGCTCAGCAGCAGGACGTGGCACAGGCACTGCATTAGAGCTCAAGTCCCTAAACATGGCAATATTTGCAACAAAAAGCTCCTCAAGTCACTGGAAGTGTCTTCCAAACTGTRGCACCATCTGTGGGAAGAAGGCAATATTTGGGACTAGTTCAATTCCTACACTTCAAACAGCACAGGGTAAAAGCTTTACATTGGTAAGCTCATGTGCTGCTGCATCATATCTAAAAAACCCAGTCAGAGGTGTCACAAACTCCTACAAAAATGCTTCTGTGGTAATATGACACTGAAAGCTTTGGGAAAATTCACCCATTTCAACAAATGCAAAGAAATKCATGCAGAGACTGGAGAAAACTTAACTGGAAATACAATAGCAGCTGAAATTCCCCCTGGCACTCACCATTAGGAGATCTTTCTACACTTGTCAGCTTTTACTTTCAGCGTCCTGGAAAAGCACTTGGTGTTCACAGCAAAGTGTCACCTCACAATATACCCACTTTCTACATCATTTTGAACCTACTGAACAGGAGGCACTTGTTGACCTACACTTTCCTTCATTGTGAGCAAAGATTTATCCTCTCAAGCAGTGAAACCATGACAAGACCTTCACTTCTACCACTGGTAAGGAAACACTTCAACAATTTTTGAGAGAAACACAGTGTCACCTAAAGCTAACCCATTTACACAATTTCCACATCCTTCACAGAGCTGATTTGTGAGCAGTTTTCCTCTGAAGAAACCAGAATGAGGATGAGTCAATGTATTCTCCAAGCAGCAGCAYAGAAGGCACCAATCAGTGCAGTGACACTGTTTGAAGGAAGATTCCCCCCATCTCCTGTCTCTAGGAAATGCTAAAACAAGGTAGAGGAACACCAGAGACACAAAATATGCCAACTATCACACTGCTTTAGTCTCATTTAYCTGATCTCCAGAGGCATCAACATCCCTCAGCATTTTGATCCTATTTCAAAATCCCCTGACTATCAATTTACACCAAAGTCTTTCCTACACTTAAAATTGTCCTCCTGCACTGACTTTCACTAAATTACCCTTCAAAAGAGAAAGCTGCTGCTTGGAAACTAGAAAAAGAAATCAAAACACACACATTAAATTTCTCTATTAACTGACGCTGGCCTAGAATAAAAATGTCCAAGGAATGACAAGGTTTGGTTTTTTAAAACTATTTATTCCCTAATCCTGAAGAGGTCTGTTGATCTACAGCCACTAAAAAGCCCTGAAGACAACAGCMTTTGTCAGAACATTCCACTTGATTCAGGGTAGAAACTTTTAAAGGCTCTTAAATGAAATGCATTTTGGCTGTGCCTTGTGCCAGCTGATTCACAGAGCTGTCACAGCCCCCAGAGACAAGAAGCTGTGGGGAAGCTGAGGTGCTGAGCTGCTCCATGGAGCATCTCCCTGGAAGGATTCAGGCTTGAGGCAGAGGATTTGACGAGCACAGCAGGAATCCTGCTGGATCCACACACTGAAGGGGTGCTGGGGTCTGTCTGGTCCTCCAGAGACTGTTTTCCATGCTGGAAGTGATCAGCTGCTCCAGCAGTRCCCTGAGCATTCTGTCCAGACATACAGGACAGACATAAGGAGCTGGAGCATGTCCAGGGAAGGGTCTGGAGCACCAAAAGGGGCTGAGGGAGCTGGGAAAGGGCTCAGCCTGGAGAAAAGGAGGCTCAGGAGGGACCCTGTGGCTCTGCACAAATCCCTGCCAGGAGGGGACAGCCCTGGGGCTCTGCTCCCAGGGAACAGGGACAGGAGGAGAGGGGACAGCCTCAAATTACACCACAGGAAGTCAAGCTTGGATATTTGGAAAAATTTCTTCATTGGAAGGGTTGTCCATCCCTGGCACAGCTGCCCAGGGCAGTGGTAAAATCCTTGTCCCTGGAGGGATTTAAAAGCCATGTGGATGTGAGACTTGGGGACATGGTTTAGTGTGGCCTTGGCAGTGCTGGGAGAACACTTGGAGTTGATCTTACAGGGTTTTCCCAACTTAATTATTCAATNGAAGTGATCAGCTGCTCCAGCAGTGCCCTGAGCATTCTGTCCAGACATACAGGACAGACATAAGGAGCTGGAGCATGTCCAGGGAAGGGTCTGGACCACCAAAAGGGGCTGAGGGAGCTGGGAAAGGGCTCAGCCTGGAGTAAAGGAGGCTCAGGAGGGACCCTGTGGCTCTGCACAAGTCCCTGCCAGGAGGGGACAGCCCTGGGGCTCTGTTCCCAGGGAACAGGGACAGGAGGAGAGGGGACAGCTTCAAGTTACACCAGGGGAAGTTGAGCTTGGATATTTGGAAAAATTTCTTCATTGGAAGGGCTGTCCATCCCTGGCACAGCTGCCCAGAGTAGTGGTAAAGTCCCTGTCCCTGGAGGGATTTAAAAGCCATGTGGATGTGAGACTTGGGGACATGGTTCAGTGTGGCCTTGGCAGTGCTGGGAGAACACTTGGAGTTGATCTTACAGGGTTTTCCCAACTTAATTATTCAATGATTCTGTGAAAAAGAGCTACAGAAAATTAGCTTTGGTGGTCTAATTGTTAAAAAAGACAAAAGCAACTTCAGGTGACAAAGAGACACCTCACTGAAAAACAGCAGCAAAACCATTTTCTAAAAAGGTCACACAACATTCCCCTAATGCACTGCAACAGAAGCTCCCAGWACCCTTATCCCAAAAGCATTACTGTGCATTATCCCTACAATAACACTGGACAGGATGCAACTTTCACCATATTTCACTCTTATCCAAGTTYAATTATTGAGTGGCTAATTTAACCACTGTCACTGATTAATTAGAATAAAAAAGCCAGAGGCAGAGCTGGCAGAATRCAACAAAACAAGATTAAGCTCTACTGGAATCTACTCTGAATATTTTTTAAAATTCCATGTCAACAGACATTTCCTTTTTGCAAATTGTGAGCAGTTGATGTCCCTATTAGAGAAACATCTGGAGTCCTTGTTTTTGAACTTGCTTCTCAACATTTGAGATTGACCTTTTCATTTCTAAATCAGGTTTCATCCAGATCCCTTTGGAAAAAAAAACCCACAACCAACTGCTGTTTTCCAAGAAGCTGCCAGGTCACCATACCTCTGAAAGTCACCAAAACCCTGAACTACACTTCAGGAGGCCTCCTGRACACTGCTGAATGTATCACACAATCATGGAATGGTTTGGCTTAAAGTCCACCCAGGGCCACCCCTGCCATGGGCAGGGACACCTTCCACTATCCCAGGGTGCTCCCAAGCCCTGTCCAGCCTGGCCTTGGACACTTCCAGGGATCCAGGGGCAGCCACAGCTTCTCTGGGCACCCTGTGCCAGGGCCTCACCACTCTCCCAGCCAGGAATCCCTTCCCAATATCCCATCCACCCCTGCCCTCTGGCAGTGGGAAGCCATTCCCCTTGTCCAGGTACACCATGCCTTTGTCCCAAGTCCCTCTCCAGCTCTCCTGCAGCCCTTTAAGGCACTGGCAGTGGCTCTGAGCTCTCCCTGGAGCCTTCTCCTCCCCAGGTGAGCATCCCCAGCTCTCCTGCAGCCCTTTAAGGCATTGGAAGCTCTCCCTGGAGCCTTCTCCTCTCCATGTGAGCACCCACAGCTCTCCCAGCCTGACTCCAGAACAGAAGTGGATTAATAAATCCATTATTAAGACCTGGGAAGCTTCTCATCCACAAGCACCTCAAGTCCTGCTCCTCCTCAGGGCTGCTCTTGGATCCATTCTCTGCTTGGCCTCTGTCTGTTCCTGGAATTG